>JAOQMS010000001.1:18763837-18781517 GCA_027563885.1 Erythroxylum longipes | reverse complement strand
TACAATATTTTAATTAATGAATATATTATAATTGATTAATTACAATATAATTAATTAATTAATTAAAATATGATAAATTTTTATTTCTTAATATTTTTACAAACCAACCACTGTCAATGGTAATGATAATGGTAATGGTAATCATTCTTTCCTCTTAACCAACCATCATAATTATAATGATAATATTCATTCTCATTCCTCACTATATTCATTCCCATTCCTAATACCATTCCTCTGTGCAAACCAACCGCCCCCTAAGAAAATACCTTTAGTCCTTCTTAAGTACTTTAAGATGTTTTCTACAACCGTCCAATGACTATCACCAAGATTGGATTAAAACCTGCTCGTTATACTCAAAATATAAGAGACATCTGGTCTAGTACTTAGCGTTACATACATGATTGATCTAATTATAGAAGCATATGAGATACAATTCATTTTATCTCTCTCTTTTTGTGTCTTAGGACGCATACTCCGTAAGAGAGAAATCCGATGCGATATGGTAAGAATCCCTTTTTGGAATTCTCCATACTGAACCTCTTTAGCACTTTATGTATGTACGTGAATTAGGATAAGTCAATTAACCTTTTTGATCTATCTCTATAGATCTTTATTCATATAATATAAGCTACTTCTCCGATATCTTTCACAGAGAAGTTCTTGGATAATCAAATCTTTACAAATTGAACCATTGGTATGTCATTTTCAATTAGCAATATGTCATCCACATATAGCACCAAGAAAATGACCGCACTCCCACTACCCTTCTTATAGACACATGGTTCATCCATATTTTTTATAAAATCAAACTTTTTTATTGTCTTATCAAAAGGAATGTTCCAACTCTTTGACGCTTGCTTAAGTCCATAAATAGACTTTGCAACTTGCATACTTGATTAGGAAATCTCTTGGGTTTAAAACCCTCAGGTTGTGTAAGATACACATCCTCAAGAAAATTCCCATTGAGAAATATTTTGTTGATATCCACCATCCAAATTTCATAATCATGACATGCGGTTATAGCCAATAAGATCCTTATGGATTTGAGCATAACTACTGGAGAAAATGTTTCATCAAAATTAACTCCTTGTTTTTATTTGTAGCCTTTAGCCACTAACCTTGCTTTGTATATATGTACATTAACATCCATATCAGTTTTTCTCTTAAAAATCCACTTGTATCCAAGAAGTACAATACCATCAGGTGCATCCACTAAAGTCCATACTTGGTTGGTGTACATGAATGTCATTTCAGATCTCATAGCTTCATGCCATTTTAAAAAATCAATGTCAAAGTTGTTTCTTTAAAAGTAGTACCTCATCATGTATGAGCGATACTTTTTGCTTGCCCTTTTTAATATATAGATCTAATCTAGTAAAGGGCGATGTATTCTACTAATGCATCGTAGACTATTTGTCTCTTAAACCCTCTATTGTACATGATATTTATTAACTTAAGGTTTTTGTCCCATATGGATGTAAATTTGTGTCTTTTAAACATCTCTAAGTTCTACCTCACTCCTTCTACTTTCCCTGAGAATAAATTCTCTTTCTAAGAATGTAATATGTGTTGAGACAAACACCTTTTACTCAAGGTATTTTCTTGATTTAGCTTGAAACTTATCAGATATTGTACACTTCGCATAAGCATTACATCCCCAAATCTTTAAATGTGACAACCTTGGTCTACTACCAGTCCATCTCATATAGTGTCTAGTCAACCGATTCGAATGGAACTCTATTTAGAAGGTAATCAACAGTTTTAATAGCATATTTCCAAAAGGAGACAAAAAGGACTACATGACTTATCATGGAATATATCATATCCAGTAGAGTATAATTTCTCCTCTGAGATATTGCATTATGTTGTGGACTTCTAAAAGGAGTCTATTGTGAGAGAATCTCACTCTCTTTTAAGTAACCAAGAAAGTTATGGTCTAGGTATTCACCACCACAATCTGATTTAAGTGCCTTAGTACTTTTACAAGTTTATTTCTCAACCTCAAGTCTAAATTATTTGAAGTTTTCAAATGATTTAGAATTTTGTTTCATTAAGTACACATAATCACATCTAGAATGATCATATGTGAATGTAATAAAATATGAGAATCAACCTCTACACTAGTAGAAATTGGGCCATATACATCTAAATATATAAGCTCCAGTAACTCACTAACACCTTCTCCCTTTCCATTAAAGGGTATTTTGGCCATCTTTTCCAACAACAAGATTCATAAGTTTCATATGATTCATAATCAAAAGGATCCAAATATTCTTCTATAATCTTGAGCATATTCAGCAGTTCAGGTAATGACACATCCTTTTTCTTCATATGGAAGTTCATAAAAAATTGTGAAAAGCTCTACCACTATGTCAATGCTCAACTTACGGTCCATGACAAAATGTAATTAGCATAATTTTTTAATATAGTCAATCATCTTCAACACGTGTAGCTCAACTTAAAATCCTTCTTCCATCTTGCACTGAAATAATGCTTTGGATAACTAATATCTCTCCACCCTATCTTATGCACCAAACAACTCCTTGATATACAAAATTATAATAGGAGCATCTATATTCTCATGTTGCCTCTGAATCTCTAGAGACATACTAACCAACACCACCTATATAGCTTGTTCAACATCATCAATATAAAGTTAATATCTCTTCCAAATCTTATCAGTCGCATCTGAACTAGGCTCTGGTTGGAACAACAGTGTTAAGAACATATAACTTATTTTCTTGCCTGAGAACAATTCCTAGGTTTCGAAACCAGTATGAGAAATTAAGTCCAATTATCTTGTTAGTATTTATGATGCTCCTCAACATCATATTGATACTCATCTTCTTTTGACAGCCAAAAGATATAAAAGAGCAAATTTTAATTTATACCATAAAATCAAATAAAATTCGAAGTTTAACAAATATTTGATTATTCCCACTATTTTATTCAAAATAATAGTCCTCACTATTAAATCAAGAAATTATTAAATAATTTCCTAAGGGGCTAGGCTCTCATTTAAAAATAGTTGCTCTTGAATTTGCTAAACAAATCGACTAAATTTAAATCAAGTAGATAACAACTTTATCAATCATATCTTATATAACTCCTACATCCGTTAGGTGACAACTATTTGCCAAAATATATCTTATATATTATTCTTAACCTTGCTTCTAAATTCAAATAATCATGAGTTTGCTCATCTAAATCATACAAATTTAGTTAAGTAAGATCTATTAATTTAAGATAAACACATTCGGGTTAAAGGGGCCTTGAATTTGCTTAACAAGCCTTATTAATAAACATAACTTTGATTTTATTATTAAATAATTGAAGGTAATTATCATGTTCTTAACGTGTATTTAATATTTAATTAAAAGATTTAACATTTAAAAAATTTATTAAAATAATATAATATCATTATATTAATAATTTCTAACATAATCTAATTATGAAATAAATCCTTTAAAACCTTTGTTTGAGTCTAATTATTGATTTGATAACTAATTTAATTTAATAATTCAAGTTCTTAAAAATTAAAATAAAATTTAAAACATTCTTATTAATGATAATCTTTTGAAAACAATTTTCAAACATTTTGAAAAGCACTTATTTCAATTTTATTAGAAATTTAAACTAATTTAATCTCAATTTAATTTAATTTAATTTAATGTATTTCAAAATAGATATAATATAAATTTATAAAAAGTTTCCAATTTTATTGAACTTTAAATTTTTAAAAATTTTTATTTTACAAATTTAACCTCCCATTCAATTTTTAAAATATTGATTTTCATTTTTGTCTTCTTTCTTGTAGTTTTAGATTCTAGTCAAGAATGGAGCCATTAATTTATTATATTTTCTACGTTTTTGTGAGTCGATTCGTTTACTTTCATACGTTGCGTTTTGGGACAAATAACTCTTACTTTGTCTAAACTAAAACAGATATTCTAATAATGTCAGATTGAACTTTCTACCTTGACTCTTGCAAGCACACCGACAGAAGAGGCAGCTGGAACCCATTTGTTGAATGTTCTATCTTCTTACTCGCTAGATTCAAAATTTCTTACTTTAGAAATGTATGCTCAAAACTCAAAAAGTGGGAGTATAAAACACGGTAAGGAGGATGCCTAGACCCTAATTAGGTTGGACGTTTTAATCTTAACCATTATTAATTTGAGGTCGTTAGTTTACATTTTTACAGTCAATAGATTAGTTGCAATTAATGTATAATATTATTGATTTATTTAATAAAATTTTTTTATCTTTATATAGTTTGTTAAGTTTATTTATTGCTTGATATTAAAGATAAATTCTCTTATTTAATTAATACAATTAAAATTTTAACCATATCATAATTATAATATGGTTAAAATTTTAATTGTAATTAGGAAGAATATTCTATTTATCTTAATTAGTAATGATTTGATAATTCTTTGTGTAAAGTGAATTGAGATGTGAAAAGATTATTCTTAAATATCAATATAAATCAATTATTAATTAGTAAGAATAAATATAATTGGATATCAATATAGTAGACATTAATTTCATATTCTATGTCTAATTAAAACAGTAGATGAAGAAATGATTAATTTATATGTTACATTATGCATAGATAAATTAAGTCAAATTAATTTGATATTTATAATATTTGGTTGATCTTGATACGTTATTAGGTATCAATATTGATCTATGATTATATATTGTTTAATTAGAGAATTACATATAAATTAAATTTTTCATTTATTTAATCATTGTTAAGGCATCAAATACGGGTCACACGTATAGAGCAACGAAAGAGAGATATTTTAATTTAACTTAAGTTAAGGCTTAATTTTGAAGTTAAAAAATTATGGATCAAATATAAGATATTTGATTTTATTGTAATTAAATTATAATAGTTAGATTTTAGTTATAATTTCAAGTTTAATTTTAATTTGACTTTGAAGGAACCATAGTGTTTTCTATAAAAATGAAAAAATAATATGAGAGCTAACACTCATATCAATCCTTGTCAAAAGGTTTAAACTTTCTTTTTTTACTTTGTGCTTACTGTTAAAGGTTAAACCATCTTGTAATTAATGACTTTATAAAAAATTTACAGAGAGAGAAATCCCAACAAACGATCAGTGATAGTGTTGACAGCACGAGTGGAAGAGCTTACCCTCAAATATGTAGTCAAATTTAGTTCAAAAAGTGTTGCAAAGTATAATTATGGAAGTTGTCTTCTTCTTAAACTTCTAACTATATGATTTTATAATTCATTCAAATTATGGTCATAGTAAAACTCTTAATAGAAATGCTCAAATTATACTTAATTACCAATGGAGCGTTCAGAAAAAGGGTTTATATAACTAATTATCAATTTTAATGCATCTTGAAAAACAAGAAAAGTTTATAAAACTGGCCCTTGGTAAGCTTTACAAAAGATAGTAAAGCTGACATAGGTCATAGGTGTTGCGTAAACATACGGCATCAAAATCATTGAAATGTTTCAGAAACTACTTTCTATGTATCTCACTCCAATTATCAAACTTGGTAATGAAAGCTTGTTCTAATCATAAATGTGAATTCCCCAACTTTGTTACTCTAATTTGCTCGCTAGAATTTTTTTTTTATCAAACATAAACCAATAATATATTTTATGAGATACGAAACTTCATTTACTCGCAAATGCCTAAGCCCTCACTCCGCTTATCTTCCAATAAAAACAATGAAGTAGTTAATAGAGAAAAGAAATGATAAGATTCTATAATCCATCAATGATAAAAGGAGTAGGGGTGGTGGCGCAGTTGGCTAGCGCGTAGGTCTCATAGCTTCTGAGTTATCCTGAGGTCGAGAGTTCGAGCCTCTCTCATCCCACCAATTGATTTTTTTCATTACGCTTGATTAAATGACACAACTTGATCTCCTTATTATTGTGCCCAAGCAATTTTTTAAGAGTTCACATATGATGCCCTCTCTATCAAGCTGCAGTTACCACAATCATAATCGATTCGCTAAGATCAGATATCACAGCGTGTATGATTAGTTATTTACACACTGCACAACGTATTGCTTCGAGAACCGGCTGCAGGAGTAATCGTGTGTGTCTATTAAATCACCACCTAGCAGTGGTTACATAATTCAAAAATTTTTTTATGCCAAATGAAATAATGGGGAAAAGGGTAGTAGTAGAAACAAACAATCGCCCACCAAGGCATATATACTCAAATATGGTCGAAAATGGTACATCCCTTTAGATTTCTGCTCCCAAAAATAGAATGGGACCATGAAAGAACTCCAAAAACAAACCCAATTTCAACATAAAATCAAATTCCACGCCTACATAGCACATATACCATCTAAAACATTTCACTCCCAACATTTCGCCATTGTCTTATAAAATAATCGATAAAGAGTTAGATTACATGTCAGGAACTGCTGAAAGGGTTAGATCACCGACTCCCCCTGCCACGCTGTACAATATTTTCCACTTGGAAGTAGCTATTGCTTCCGTACTGATAATGGAGATCCCTTGTATGCCAAAAAGTGTTATTGTCACGTCCAACCCTTTCGACAAAAACATTCCATGTAATGTAATGCTCTCCATAGAACAATCTTAACTTTCACAAAACACAATCGGGGTTATTCTTTTCTTTCTCAGCCTCTGGATGTGCAATCTGCAGTGCTTGTAGAGCTCATAGCATAGCTATTGCCAACTCCGGTTATCTTTTACTTTTTTACCATCCCATGTCTTCTTTACATCCAAGTAAAGAGTATCAAACTGACCTCAAAGAGACAGTAAACTTTTCTGCACTCATGCAGGGTATACTGGAGCACACATGGCAGCACACACCAAGTTGCTGAATCAAAGATTATAACCCAACAAAGTCAAAAGCCTCAGTGGCCCCTCAACCACTGTAGTGGATTTTCTGGTTTTGGGAGCCCTGACCCCGTCCCTGACCCTGCTGAGGCTGCTGTTGAGGAGCCTGCAAGTTCAATGGCTGTGTATTGTAATGGGCAAAGGGCTGAGAGTATAGAGAATTCATCATGCCCTGCATACAGGGAAAAAATTAAAAAAACACCTCACACAAATAATCAAAGCAATATACTGACAAAATCGTCCAACATTTATCCCCCCCGAGTTCCTGTGTTTCGAAAGTATAAAAGATTATTACATTCATCTACTAAAATTGTTTCATTGCCAGTGTTGGGAAAGTAAAGAAAACCTGGGACTGAAGAGTGTTTGGATTGGCTAGGCCAAACTGGCTTTGAGCTGCATCATCTTGGGAAGTTTCATTGAAGCCAACCTGAGTGAATAGTCCTTGCGATCCATGAGCCATGTAATCCTGCAGAAGAGGATTAGTACATCAGGAAAGAAAAAATAGATGTAGTTAAAATAGAAGTAAAGCATGTTTCAACATAAGCAAACCTGAGACATGAAATCATTTCCAGAACCAAAACGTGAATATCCAGCTTGGGAATTTTGATTCAAAAAACTTCCTGGAAAACTACCCTGGGCTCCTTGTGTAACATAATCAACTGCATATCCACTTTGAGATGCCTGCAAGAAGTTATATCCACTGAACAAAATAAGGCTCTATTTGGTTGAAGAACTCCATATCACAAATTTCTAAAAATAGCATATATATCTCCAACGTTCTTCTAAAGTTGCAGATTGCTGTAAATGCAACGGCATAGTGACTTTTCAGCTGTAGAGGTTGCACAGATTAAACTTGACAGACTAATTCATTGGCACTTACTTTTTGAGATCATCATTTCTTTGAATGTTTTACTTTGTTACAACATCTGGATAAACTCAATGTTTCTGAACAAAGCTAGCTTAGTGTTATATCTATCTACAATTAAAAAATTAGACCTGAATAATCCCTGTAGTCTGTAACATGGGACCAAATAAATAACAGATGACCACAAAAGAAACAGGACAATTATAGCATATACCTGAGTGGAGAAGTCAGCAATATTGTAAGGAACATGAGATCCCTGGCTTTTGAAGTCATCACCCAAAAAGTCCTGATTAAAGACCATTATCAGGCAAATCAGAAAACTCTATATGAAGAGAACACTCAGCAAACATAAGATGAAAAAGAAAATGACAAACCTGAGACATGCCTCCCATGGAAAATCCATCACGAAATGTTTGGCTTGATCCTTGAACAGCCATCTACATTAGCCACAAAGACATTATCAAGGTCAACAAGATAGAGATTGTCAATTTTATAGAAAGCAATGAAAGAACAATTTCATTGAAAGAGAGATAATAAAGAACAGTAGTCATTACATTATTAACATAACTAGGTTGAGATAATGGTCCACCCACAGATGGCTGACTGTTAGGATTCTCCAGGGTGGGAAAGTTGTAGCTAGATCCCATGTTTCCAATAGCTTGCTGTGACCCTTGTTGGTGGGGGAGATGGCTACCTATAGGACCACCAGTACTACCACGGCCAGCACCAAAACCTCGACTTCCAGGAGGAGGGACATGTGGGACAGCTCCTACTGGCCCATGCACAGCTCCACGGGTTGGAATAGCATAGGGTTGGGAAGTTGGACCACCATGAAATGGTGGAATAGGGACCCGAGGCACAGGAAACCCAGCGGGATGCACACCAGGCTTGTGGGTACCATTAGGCGGGCCTGGCAGCACATAAGAACCTGTAATCAGAAGCATTATAAATCATGCCTGACTAGAAACATATCAATATGACTAACAGTTTTACAAAAGGTGCAAAGCTGAATTTAAAGAATGTCAGTAGAAGACATGCAACTTGTATCAGAAAGTGAAATGTGGCATACCCCTGGAACGGCTGCTTCTTGCACCTGGACTAGATGTTGAAACCACACCAAAACTGTCATTAGCTAAAATTCCAGACCCACCTCCAAAGAAAAGCCTTCTATCATTATAAATCTGCTAAAGAACAAGGGCAGCAATGAAACCACAGTACATTTATCTCTAACAACTAATTTATTTGGACTAAAAGTTCAAAGAAAAATTGATAATAATGGAACAGATAAATGACTAACTACCAAACTATATATGGTTGACCTACCTTTTTTGGCTTTTGAAATTGAACCATACTTTGCTTCAAATTATTTAGAGGTCCTTCAACCAAGCACTCATGTTCCTGAAATCATATTTATGAGAAACATGTGAAGCAGATAACATTTGGTGAGGAAAGAGTGATATGAACACCAAATTCCCCATAAGCACTCGCGTTCTGAAGTTTATCACTTTTAAGCCATGTTAAATTGTTAGATTAAAGCCGAACATGAAGCCATCTGGTGGACACTTACCTTGTAATGTGTCAATAAGCTATTCCACAGAAGCTGCTTGCTGAGAACTTTAGGGTTGCCCAGGATGACAATACCATATCGAGCACGTGTTAAAGCAACATTTAGCCTCCGAGGATCATTAAGAAATCCAATTCCCTAGAGAAGAGTTCAGAAATTGAATATCAAAATGTTATTTTAAATTGTAATATACTTCACAAGGGCAAACCTTAGCGAATCAGATAGCAAAGAATCAGATTGAAATTTATCTTCTAATAATTTTGTAACAACAAATTCAGAAACCAAGAAAATCAGTGTTTATTCCATGATGAAAAAATAACGGCAACAATACCACGCACATCTGAAATATAGAAACACTCAAAAGTGTCCTTAGATAAGTGCTTTGGACAAATATCTAACAAGCAATCTATGCTATGACGTTTATAATATCACAAGAAATGGGGAGAGTTCTGAATTTTTCAGTTGAAAAATATGATGTTTGAAAAGCAAAGTGCTCTTACATAGCTATTGGCCAAATCAAAGGGTTAATAACTTTTCTTTGCTTCACTTCCCTTTCGACTGCTGTATTTTTTAATGACATTTTGCTTCTTAGGATAATTTGATTCATGATTGAAGGTATTAAAATTATTGGATTTCAAGCTTCAGTTCTTGTTGCCTTTTGTTATTGGGATTTCTGCAATCATATTGGTTGTTCTGATGGTGGCTTTGATTTCTCTTCAGTTTTCTTAACTGTTACTTGGTTTCTAGTGTACAAAAAGGGCCTGTACTATTCACTCTTCTATGCTTCTGTATGTCTTATAAGTTTCTTCTCCAGTTTAGTGAATGGTAGTTTTACGTTTTCTTCCACCATAACCAAACAGTTGTGGTGGACTCTTACACAAAAGGCAACCAGCTGGAACACAACAACATTGCGGCTGCAGTATGCCGCTGCAGATGTGAATATCATTTACACTCAATTGCGGCCTATTGCAGTAACAACATGGTCCACAACCACAATATTGCAGCTTACACCCCCAATCAACCACAACACAATGGTATTGCAATCACAATATGTAGCTGCAAATGTGAATAGGATTACACTGCAGTTGCAGCCTATTGCAGTAAGAACATGGCTACAATTTAAAACCGTGAACAGAGAAAGATAACAAAATTTGGGCACCAACCTGATGCTCGTTACTCCGAACACAAGACAAGATAATGTAGTCCTTTTCCCTTCCTTGAAAGGAATCAACACTTGCAACCTGAAAGATCACAATGAAAATATCAGTTACAATTAAAGATCTAAAGTAAAGTCCAAACCACATGAACAGCCATCCTCGTAAACGAGGTTTCCACATCTTGTTTGTTAATGGACGAGGATAATTCCCTTGCTTAATACCATGACATCCAAGTCAGAACAAATCAAAACATAGGAACTGATATCAAATATCAAAAGGGGTATACATCTGAGTTGAAAGCAATCAATTACCTCAATTTCCTTGTACAGTTGCTGCCGGAGAGCACCATTTCTAGACATATAATTCACAATATATGCTCTCTGACCCTCATACGGAGTTATCACCCCAATCTACAACACAATGGCTCTGATTAACATGTAGTGGATCCAAATGAAATTGGACCATAAAAAGATTTTGAAAACATACCTGACTAGGGACTACACCACTCCTTAAGAAAGTAGTTACAATCTTTTCAACATTTGCAGCCTCAGTTCGATTTAAGTAGGATGTGCCACTGGCACTTATCTCTTCTTGTCCCATCTGAAGAAAAGTTACGTAGTTAGAAAACTGGCATAGGAAAATTATAGTAGAACAAGTGAATGGTTTATTCAGATGGACGTCCATGCAAAATCATGGAAGACTGTAATGGATGTTTTAATACCTGGACATAGAAAAACATGGGACGATTAGGCACAGGCCAAGGAAAATCAATGCCTGTCAATTGCCTCTCATTGACAGTCACACCATTTTGCAAGGTCCCCTCATAAAAGCTGTTAGAAGGAAATTCTGAAAGTGCTGGATGCATTCGATATTGAACCTATGTTTGTC
This sequence comes from Erythroxylum longipes, assembly GCA_027563885.1. Classification (NCBI taxonomy): domain Eukaryota; kingdom Viridiplantae; phylum Streptophyta; class Magnoliopsida; order Malpighiales; family Erythroxylaceae; genus Erythroxylum; species Erythroxylum longipes. Next base: position 18,770,178 of record JAOQMS010000001.1, on the reverse strand, counting down.
AGAATAGAACCAGTTATATCAGCATTCTTGATACTTCCAATAGGAATTATGTTTCATTAAAAGACAACTGAATAAACTTCTAATTCACAAATTCTTGCTAGTTGCGCACAAAAATATGAAACAAGGCAAAGCAATCAGAACTAACTTGAGCATCAACACATATCACCAAGAAAAAGAATGAAATGTGATGGGATCTTATCAAAATGCTAATCACATATATGAACAGTATGACTTTTGTGATGACTAAAATTATTAATCTCAGAAGAAAGCTTTGTGAAGGTAAGTGAAAGTTTAAAAAGTTGAGTTCAGCAAGAGCCACCAATAAAAGAAGTTCAAACTCAACAATCATTAAATCAACGCAATAAAAGATAGATACTCTTGATAATAAAGTTTTCAATCCCATGATTTCAAATGCAAGCCTTGGACTAATTTCGAGAAAAAATAGAAAGAATTAGCACAAGGAATCAATTTAGAGACATCAATTCCATAATTATGTGCAGAATATTTTTGTACAAAGGATACACATAACAACATCAAACATACATGATGCAGCAGATAGGCAAGTCATACTAATGAAAATGCGTGTCTTGGCTTGGCAATATACAGAAAAGGATAAAGAATTTGCATGAGGAATCAATTTAGAGATACCAGTTCCATAATTGTAACTTGCAACCATAATACAGAAACTTCTAGGTACAGTTTGGGTGCAAGTCATACACATGACGGCATTCAAAAAATATTCGAGCCAGCAAACAGGAAAATCATACCATTCAAGATGCATGTCTTGGCATTTCAAAATCTGGAGAAATTTAAATACATAGATGCTCAAAGCTTTAAACAAATTCCTAAAGAGAACAAGAAGTTCAATCAGCAATAGGACCTATTTTTGTAAAGGTCATTAAGATGTTAACATGTTAGGCATCTACAACAAGTGCCCAGATGAACATATGAGGTGAACATATTTCAGTGTGAATTGATGTGCCAGATCCTTCAATGCTTTCAAATGAAGAAATAATATTGACTTCTTGAACTTGTTCATGTCTAAAACATTAGACAATCTCCACACCACAATTGCAATAACCTCCCATGTACAACAGGCTCTTTTTTTTTTTTCCCCTAAATGCAAACATAATGCCAATATATCCATCTAAGTATGGATGATATCACAGCAATTATTGATCCATTCTAGAAGAAAAAGAACACACCACAATTTACGTATTCATGCAGACAATGGATGAGCATATCCACACAGACAGATGTGAAATAAGACAATTACCTGCAATCTAATTGGTTTCACACCAAGTAGAACAAGGCGTTCAAAGAGAGACTGAGCCAGTCCAGCACGAGCTGCTTTCTTGCACATTATCACAGGGCCAAGCTGGCAATGATCACCAACAAGAACAACCTAGTAAAGAAGGTTCTGTTAGAACACAAAAGAATTTATGGTAGATCAGGCTAAAACAAATCCAGATGCCATCTCAAGTACCTGCTTCGCCCCAAGAACTAATGGAATGAGACACTCAGGTTCTGTTGCCTGAGTAGACTCATCAATAAGTACCTAAACAGAACAAAGTATGAGAGGCCTTCAAGAGCTTTAAATATAGTCAAATACAAAATCATATGCATTCAACCTGACGGAATCTAAAATTTGCTAATCGAGGATCTCCAGCACCAACACAAGTGCAACAAATGACATCAGCACTCTGGGAAATTTCCCTCTCTGTTGCACGCTTCAAAGCTTTATACTTCTTCTCATCACTACTTGACAGCTCTCCTGTTCATATAGTATTCCATTTTTCCAATTGGGTTTGCAGAGGGAACAAACAACAGAAAGAGGGGAAAAATAATATTAGAATGACTCCAAGAATTCCACTTCAAAAGCAACATATAAAAATAGCTTATCAATCTCATAAATCAACAACAAAATTGTGTTAAAGTTTCACAGTTAGTCCCAACAAAACTGTTTAAATCTCAACAGAACAAGTAACACCAAACCTTGCTCATCTTTCAATTGTTGCAACTTGTGAAGTTCACTCTTCTCTGACGTGTCTAGATGTCTAACCTGCAAAAAACACAAATTTCATTAACCATAAAGGGAGGAAGTTGAGTATGAAAGAGAATAGTTTAAGCCTACAAATCGACAAACCTGATAGTGAAGGGTAAGATGCTCAACAGGAGAACTCACAGCTTCCCTTGATTTCGCACATAGCCTAACCACCTGAGTTTGAGCAATATTAATGAAACTCGGGAGACTCATATTTACTAATGGAAAAGAAAGAAATCTAACAACTTAGAAATCATTTAGCACACATTGAACTAGGAACAGAAGTCCTATTTATACTTCCTCCACCAAGACACACATAAATCAACTGTACAAAAAAACAGGGGGGCGAGAGAGAGACAGAGAGACTAAAGTAATCGACAATATGAGAGGATGACCTTGTCTGTTTGTCTGAATACCACAGCTTTTAATAAATCAGAGACTTTTCAAGGGAAAGGACTAGATGTACAATTTCAATTCATGACACCATAAAAGGAGACATCATAAGCCAAAAGTGATGTCAAATAAATTAGTAACAGTGGATTATGAGAATCAGGCTACAAAGTCTGTTCTTTATTTTGGCGTAAAAAAGAAAAACAACATTATATTTTACTGCAATTACACCAGCTCTAAAAGCTGCCTTCGACAGAGCACATCTTTAATATTTATAATTTTCAGTTTAGGAAAGGTCATGAAACGAAATGAAAAAAAAAAAATCCTCTAGCAACAAGCTCACTAATAAGTTAGCAATTTTTCCATGTTACAGCTAATGTTTCTTCATATTCTTACATCATAACATGCATTAAAGTTGCTTCCAAGCCATACTAGAGTGAAACAAATGATTGCCATATATAAATACAATAATATTAAATTGATGCAACTGTAGGTAGGGACAAGCGCTATACCTTTAATCCAGTGGCACTTATCTTTTCAGCAAGCTGATCTACAGCCACATTACTTGGGGCACATACCAATACCTAATACAAGATTCTATTTACCATTAATTTTTGACAAATGCTGAAAAAGGAAATTAAATTTCAAAGAAGTTACCTGTCCCTGGCCCTGTTTCGCCATGTGATATACAATGGCTGCGGAAGTGACAGTTTTTCCTGTTCCAGGTGGACCTTGAATCAAGTTTATAGGCCTCTGAAGGACATTCTTCACAGCAAAAACCTGTCATTAGAAAAAGATCAACTTTGAACATGGTCACATCAGATGAGTGCGGAACTTGATCCTTAACATTGGCAACACAAAATGAGTAAACACAACAATCATTTTGCTACTCAAAGGTATGGTTTTAATCCTATCTATAGGGAAATGAATTAAAAGAATATAAAAACTTAAGCACGAAATCTACCTAAACCACAAAATTAGTAAATAATTCAGCACAGTAAAAGTTAAAATTTCAAGTTCATTGACAGATAATAAGAGAAATCTTGGATCTGTCCACTGGGGAACGATTAACAAGGAATTTTTCTAGCCTTGTAAAATACCAGTTCAAAATGTTTACAATTTTGAGCATTCTAAAGCCATCCAACCATGACTTTAAAGTAGTTTCACCCAAATGAAAGATCAGTACAGTCTGTTCTGGTTATAAAAGTGCAAACACAACCAACTGGGAGGAATTTATGAAAGAGTACTTGAGATGCATTCAGCTCCGGAAGACCAGGTGCACCAAACCGGCGAGGCAGTGTATTACGAACCATTTGAACCTCCACTTCGTGGCCCAACAAATGGTGGTATATGTACCTGCCACATAACGAAACATGGTAAGTAAAAATTACAACATGACATCCGCCACAGGTGGAGTTAACTATACATATAAATACAAATAAGACAGAGGAAGTCAAAAAGGTCCTAAAACCAATTAATAAGGCAATTATGCTTTCAAAAAGTAGCAACTATAAAACGGGAAATACTGAGAAGTAGGAGCTACTATTCACATAGTCCCCTAAATTCCATCTTAAATTGACAAACTTTAAATGGTTCTATGCTCAACATGTCTCATTCCAGATGTTACAGGCCCAAATATGATTGCAAGTCAACCTACCCGCTCACACTTGTCTCATCCACAGCAAAAGTTTTCATTGCACCCTGCATTCGATCAAAACTTGTACTTTTCCACACAAAATCGACACTAAAACCATGATTCACATCAACAGGAACTCCCTGGGGATAAAGTAACTGTTAGCGCTAAATATCAAGAAATTACAGAAGAAGACAAAGCAAGTTAGTGTTACCTGACTAGCACGAAGCTCAAGTGCAACCTCCTCTTGTGCAGTGAGCTTGATCTGAAATAACATTTCCTCTACTCAATATACCATTCAAATTACTTGACTAATGAGATGATGATCTCTAGACAATGAAAGGACAAGTACAAAGCACAAAATTTATCCACAAGCAACCACTAATCATTTTGGTCAAAGTGAAAAAAAATCGTCAAAGTACAGAGATGCATACCACATGCCCAACTGATTGCCATGCTGGATGAGCTGCATCCCCTGAATACCGCAATCGCAGCTCATCACCAGGTACAAGGCGTAACTCATTGTCCTCCTAGACATCAGATCAATCAGCTCAGTTTTTGTGATATTGACAAAGATTAACTTGTGATAAAATCTATTTGGAGCAAGAAAATAATTCAAGACTGAATAAGCAAAGTGGTAAAAGCATCACAATAAGGCACCTTTGGGAATACAAAATATGCAATGCGCTTTTTGTTAAGACCAATATCCCATCGAACAGTCACATTGTCCTTGCTTTGTGATTCTTTCATCATCTAGAGGAAATAAATCATAAAATGTCAAAGAAACAAAGTTGGCTAAGTTGGGCTCTACAATAGAGAATGGAGTGTCAAAATATAAGAAGTATCATAAAGAAATGCCCCAAACAATCTCTATGGTTAAAAAAAAAGACACACAGAACTAGTACGTACTTTATCATAATCTGCTTCAAGCTTAATAAGTGGAGCAAACACATTTTGATACTGCAACGGAAAGTGTTCGACCCATTAGATGATGTGAAATGAACTCGAAATTTCACTTGCCTTACATATATATATATATATATATATATATAAAGGTGTACCTGATAAGCATCTTCATATTTTACTGCCACTGGTTGAGGCTCATCATCAACACCAGGCTTTTCAAGATCTTCAAGGGTAGCATCAGGATTACTTTTCCAAAGTTCTTCAACTTTATTTATTTGCTGAGCACTAATTTGGCGAGCTCTCAACTGCTCCTGTTCAGATGGGATCTGTGACGTACAAAATGTTAGAAGTTCTGGCAACAACAGATTGTTTAGGGAAGAAAAAAAAGCCGCCAACCTTAACAAGCCACTGTAGAAAACACCTATCATCAATAAGGGGGCACCATTGGCTAAGGTCCCAGTTCATGTCTTTCAATGCATTGACATTCAAGCAAGGCTCTCTGCAAAGAAGAACAACCACACTCTCGGTCTTGGCTGATATAAATCCAAGAAGGAACACATTTCGACATCCACAGTTGTAACATTCCAGTATAGTTTCTCCAAGCGGACTATCCTTATGCAGACAGACTTCTTTGTGTTTTGCTCGAACCTACAAGAGGATCCGGTAATAGAAACTCATTTAGAAACACAGTTAACTACCATATATACTGGATTGGGCCACAAAATCTGTTTTATGATTCTAGGATTTCGACACTAGCTAGCTTAATACAAAATCCGTTTTATGATTCCAAGATTCCGACGCTAGCTACGGCTAGCTTGATACAAAATTTACTTTTAAAAATGACAACTAACACATTAGGAGGCACAAAACTTCTATCCAAATAGATTTAGTCACTTATGAGGTTATCTACAAGCAACAAATACAAAAATTAGTAATCAACATCATCTTCTGGCTTCAACCAAAAGTTGGAAGGAAACAATACCTATCTCAATCACCTATAAATTTTCACTAAATAATCAGCCATGCTATTTATATATTTTATGAAACAAGCATTTATTAATTCATATAATGTTGGATGACCTGCCACATGATGGGAGATTATACACCTACCCTAAAATATGGCATACAAAAGGGGAAAAGGAGCTTGCTACTAATAATGAGTTAATCCCTAGCAAAAAGCAACAAAGATAAACTTTTGTCATTCAACAACAACAGACATCATCTAATAATTCACCTCCCAAGTTTGGACCAAAAGCCTACACAAAATGAAGCTAAGAGCACTTAGTTCACTTGAAACAAGCATTTATTAATTCATATAATGTTGGATGACCTGCCACATGATGGGAGATTATACACCTACCCTAAAAT
>JAOQMS010000001.1:18708459-18740611 GCA_027563885.1 Erythroxylum longipes | reverse complement strand
TATTTAATTAAAATATTATTATTCATTAATTAAAATATTATAATTAACTAATTAATTACAATATAATTAATTAAATTGTATAATTAATTAAATTATATTGTAATTAATCAGAAGTAAATCGTGGGGAGGCTTTTCTTGTAAATTTATGTGTGTATTTTGTTTCTGTCTCCGTCTCTGCATTCTTGTCCTCTGGTTTTGAAAGGAACAAAAATTTTATGTCTCTGTCATCCGGAGTCGGAACAGAAATTGGTGGAGACAGCAAGCAAATAGGTCGAAAAATTTTTCTGTTCCTGTCATCTGTCCCACCGTTGGGGACATAAACCAAAACGCAGGGTTAAACAGAACACTTAAAAAAGTGAAAGCATTACGAAAAGGCAAATGCGCTAAAGATGCTAGCTTGGGTTGGCCACTTGTTTTTATCAACAAACCACCTGTACGCTTGGGGCTCGGAAAATCTGGAATTTCGAACGTTTAAATTAAAGGAAAATAATCATATTGTAAAACATAACTGGATCGTGGAACATCTATCTGGTCTATTCGTAGCTTCAAGATACATCAATGCTATCACTGACTCCTTGAGCGTTAGCTTTTTTTCTCCAGGGGTGTAAGGTGTTGATGCGACACTAAAACAAGTTTCAATCACATTTTCATGGTTAGAACTGAATTTTGGTATGCATGTGTTGGTTGTACTTTATATATTCAGCTTTTCACGTGTCTCTCCAATGTGCTCAAGTTTAAGTTGATTGATTTTCTCGATTTTGATGTGTTGTTGGATCGTTTCACACCTGTGCTTTCTTTCTTCTAGATATTGTGCGGGTCGCTGCAGAGGGTTTCACACGTTGAAGGAGAAGTTGTCCAAAGTTGAACGTTTTATAGAAAAATACAAAAACCGCATGTGCCAATTGTTGGTGAAGCACTTATTACATGGCAAGATTCCCAAGATGGAAAGAATGAAATGGCATGATAATCAACTGTTTGATTTGTATGATATGAAGCCCTAAACAGCCTCAGGTTGAAGCAGAGACTGAAATGTTCGACCAACCCTTTGAGAGATTCAAGCAGAAGGTTTTCCAGCAACCCCCTTCTTATCAAGTTCTTCAAGAGCTTCCCACAATTTTGGATCTTCATAATTTTTTATCAGCAGTGTTGGCTTTGCTTGCATCAGTAAATGTTCTGGATTTCTTGTACTTAAGCCAATAACAGGCATTCCAGCTGCCACTCCAGCTTTTATCCCGGAAACAGAGTCCTTGCAAAAATAGTAGAATAAAAAAATGACCACGTCAGCTTCGGGATGTCTTGAAAAGGTTATGCACCTGACCATACAGCGTGTGATGGAAGCAGACCTCAAAAACAAAGGTGTGATCCTTTGAAACTTTGAGCACTTCAAGAGCCTTTAAGTAGGGCTCTGGGTGTGGTTTGGCATGTTCACAACTGTCCCCGAGTATAACAGCCTGAAAGAAATCTGTGAGTCCAAGAGTTGAAATCATGAGTTCTGCATTTGGTTTTGGAGCGTTAGTAACTGCAGCTCGTTTCAATCCACGCTCTTCAATCCATTCCTTCACCTTATAGAGGCCATCTACAGCCTTCAGTTGCTCAGAAGCCAACCTGCTTTCCCCATTCAAGAGTTAGAAGACCAGAAAACAGAAGTTCCTCAAATATGCTGAAAAGTAAAGTTTTTACCTTCGAAATAATGCTTCCTTGTCATCCAAAAATTTTAAGCCTCTTTGAAGGTCATTTGGGAACAGAAACAATGCAATTTCTTTATTATGCTTGCCAGAAATATTATTCACAAAAAATTCCTCTGTTATTGGAATCCCATCATTGAAATTTATCTGTTGTATGACACAGTGAATATTTTGCCAATAAAACTGCTAAAAAGATAATTCAACCACGAACCAGACTTGACAACATGCCCCACAATGTGGGCATCATCTTGGAAATCAAACTCTTAGCATAGATAAGTGGTGCATTACCTCTTGAAGCAATTGTCGGAAGGCTAGGACATGGAGAGGATCTGAATCACACAAAGTTCCATCAACATCAAATAGAACTGCTTCCAGTGAAGCAAGTTTCAAAAGAGAAGTTTGACTGCATCCACAAATTAAAGGAAATGACGAGGCAAATGTCTAGTGTGAGAAATTGCATTATCCAATGTCCTAAATTTCCAAGAACAATTGACATTGAAACAGGTACCACTGTCAATCCATTCCTTCAGTCTAAGATGATGCCATCTGATCTTTTGTGCTTACTGATTTTTTTCAGGATGCCACAGATTTTAATGGAAATTACCCATCAACTTTAGTTTCTCTAGTTTAAAAGTCCGTCTTGATTAACTAAAGCATAAAAACAGACTCCATTCTGATAGACAATGAGCAGCTGTTTGCTTCCAAGCAATGCACACTTGAAGATGACATGATTATATTTGACTACAATCATTTATAAGCAGTAAGCCTTTCTGCTTCTATTTATCCAGCTAAAAGTTACTGATTTCTCTCCATATATATGCTTAACTTTTTATGTTTCCATCAACACAAAATGTACTTCCAGCAAAAAAGCATGTATAGTATACAAATGTGGATGTGATGAGTTGCACGTATTTAACCTTAGAAAAAGACCACCAACCAGAAAATGATAATTCTGTTCCTGTAAATTCTTTTATTACAACAAATTGCAAAGTTGTAGCGAAATTGCGCAAACAAGTATTCAATAGAAAGTTGAATATGTTGATCTATAAATGTAAAGAAAAATACCTACTCACAAAACAAGCAAAGGCCGAAAACTGGGGCATAATGATTATTGCTCCACTAGATCATTTACATCAGTTCAGCTTAGGATAGCAGGCAAAGCGAATAAACAAGCATGATGATACATGCGAAAAGATGGCCCAATAGCTTGCAATCATTTGCAAGAGCGAAAATTACTCCAGAAGTTCAACTTATATGCGTATATATATAACCCATTAAAAAAAACTAGTGAAAGAGAAATTGTGTTGGGAAAAAGCAAACAAATCTATAGTAAACTGACGCAAGCCAAAAGAAGAACGTAGTCTCACAAACTACATTTTAACACGGAAAAGAAAAGCCAAAGCACAAATATTTCAACAAATGGGTATTCAGCAAAAGCACCCAAGAAAATGGAACATCCCAAGAAAATTGGGATTCCCGCAAATGGTTCTGGGTATCAGCTGAAAACACCAAGAGAAAACACGCATCCAAAAAATGAATATTGAATAACATGAATGATTACATGCAACAGATTAAGAAGAAGTAAATTTACTCACGCATCGTTGGAAGATGAAGTTGACATGTTTTCTAGTCTGAGATTTCAAATTTGTTGGTGTGTTGTTCTAGTTTCAGCTGTACTGTATTGCGGATGGGCAATGGGGATGGGTAATCGATGACTGAGTGAAAAGAAAGGAGAGAAAAGAAGAAGGTGCGTTATTTACGGACCTTGCAACTTCTGGTCGAATATGGTTATGCCAATATCAAAATGGCATATTCGTGACTATATACGATCTATCTCTCTTTTTGGTCTTCCATTCTTGCAAAGTCTTTTAAGGAGTGCTCTAAGTAATTCATGACGTCTTTTTAATATTTGTAATTAGTGGAAATCATGTATTAACGTCACAACAGTCGGAAATATTAGGAGATGATTTCCTTAATTTTGGCCGGCCCGTCTAGTCCAGTCTAATTTTAGCCCAATTTTTTTATCATAGGTCGAGCTAGGCCATAGTATGGGTTAGCTAGGGCTAAGTTATAACTTGACCAAAACGTTACAAAATAACATCGTTTTTGAATTTTTTTTAAAAAAATAGTCAGAAGGGTCGATCAGCCCTTGATCAAATAGGACCCTGGTTATTCTTGACTCGGCGAATTAACATGCATACGTATTATTTTAAAGGATTCTAGTAAATATTTGAATAAGTCACTTAAATTGGTGGGCTTCTTTCGTAATATTCAATCCCTAATCCATTAATTTGTTCACCTCCCTTATTGTAAGGCCAATGTGTTGAAGCTGTCATCACCATGAAGCGTTTAACAGCGGCCACTCCTTTCCAATGCATTTTTGGCGTATCTTTGGTTAAGAATGTTGTATGGTTTCTCTTTGTCTCTGCCGTTTGGCGTCCAAACTTAAGGCCACCATTTCCGTTTCATGGCATTCTGGTGAGTCTCCGTAGATGCACCACCTAAAATAACTTCTAGTTTAGATGTTGAACTTGGCAACTATTAGCGATATTAGATCAGCGATCATAGGACCTTAATCATAGCCTATGGTCATTTACTTCTTACACGTAATGGTCAGATTGAACAGCTGTTATTAGTAGGCAGATCTCTAACATTAGTTTGTTACCAAAACAGCTTGAGTATAGAATCGTGATTAACTAGATTAACGCCACTATATATTGTATTTATATTAGCATTCTTGTCAATAAAAAAATAAGCTTGAACTTCAATTTATTCTTTTTCTCTTATGGTATTAGAGCAAGAATCGATCTATGTCTTCCAAAACTCATACCTCAAACACACCATCCTCTCCTTTTTGTCCTTCCTCACTCATTCCAACAAATCCTTCGACTTTACCTCATGCACAATTTACGTTTGCCATAAAACTAAAGCCTACCAACTTCTTGATTTGGAGAACTCAATTCAATCCAATTTTGAAAGGATACAATCTAACCTCTCATATCGATCGAACACCTGCACCTACAACAACCATACTTGATCCAGAAACAGAAGCCACTGTCCCCAATCCTGAATTCCAAAATTGGGTCTATCAAGACCAGCTGCATGTTGGTTGGATATTATCTTCTCTTACAGAGGAAGTTTTTCCTTATGTAATTGATCAAAAGTCAGCATTCGAAGTATGGGAGGTCCTCAAAGATGCATTTGGTGCTCAATCAAGTGCTAGACAAGTCCAGCTCCACATGGAACTGCAAAACTTGACATCAAAAGACAACTCTATGGCCCAGTTTCTTAAAGAGGCCAAAAACATCAAAGATCAACTTGCACAGGCCGAAATGCCAATTGGGACCCCTGAATTCAATGCTAATATCATCAGATTATTACCTGGCGATTATTATCCTATTCTTGCTGGCATTTCCTTAAGAAAGGACAAGGTAAGCTTCTTCGAACTATTTGGAATGCTGATCTCTTATGAGATTTTGTTGCAGAGATCCAAAAAACCTGGTTGCAAACATGGCACGCTATGACCCCTCTCAATCCAGAAACAACAATAATAACAATTACAACAACTACAAGAACAACAATAACAACAAGGGAAATGCTAAAAAATCTGGCAAAAAGTGGTTTAAAACTCCCTATCAGATTTGCAATATGAACAATCATCAAGCCAACACCTGTAGAAAAAGATTTGACAAAAGCTATGAATCTCCTATAGCAAATGTTGCTATCTGCAACTCTCCTGCCAAGTGCAATGACTGGTTTCCAGATTCAGCAGCCAGTCACCATATGACACCAGATTTGGCAAGTTTGGGAATCTTAGAGGAATACAAGGGTGCAGACAATGTTATTATTGGAAATGGATCAGGTATACCTACTAAGCACATTGGTCAGTCATCTCTTTTCACAAACCATAAACCTTTGTTGTTGAATAAGATTCTGCATGTTCCTTCCCTACAAAAACAACCGTTGTCTGTCAATAAGATTGCTAGAGATAATCAGTGCTACTTTAAGTTCTATGACTCACATTTTATTGTGAAAGATCAGATCGCAAAGAGAATTCTACTAAAGGGTCCTGCTGAAGATGGTGTATACAAATTCTTAGGAGCACAAGTGCAGCACTTGCACATGAACCTCAAGTTACTGATGCAAAAAAACTCAGCCTACAGGACTGGCATGCAAGACTTGGACATGCTTAATATGGCACTATTTCAAGGATTATCAATAATTTTAATTTACCTTGTTCCATAAAACACAGACCATTTGGCACTTGTGAGCCTTGCTGTCTTGGGAAATTAAGAAGAACTCATTTGTCACCAACTGGCATTGTTACTTCCAACAAATTTGATTTAGTTCATGGTGATGTATGGGGTCCTACCCCTATGAACTCCATTTTTGGTGAAAAATACTTCTTGATTTTGGTTGATGACTTCTCCCGATTTACTTGGCTTTATCCTCTTAAGCTTAAAAGTGATGTGTATTCTATAATTTCACAGTTTGTTGTAATGATAGAAAGACAATTCACCACCAAAATTAAGGCTTTTCAATCCAACTGGGGAGGGGAATTTCGAAATGTCAATACGTTTCTGAAAAATTCAGGAATTGTTCATAGAATTGTTTGTGCTCAAACTCATGAAAGAAAGATAAGGCATGTTGTTGACATAGGATTATCCATGTTGGCTCATTCCAAGGTTCCATTGCAATTTTGGAACTATGCTTTTACAGCTGTAGTTCATATTGTGAATCGTCTCCCATCTCTTATGATTGCAAATTTGTCACCTTATGAAAAGTTGTTTGCTCAACCACCAGATTACACTGCTCTCAGGATTTTTGGATGCACAGCCCATCCCTTTCTCAGATCTTATAATACCAACAAGTTCTCTTTCAGAAGCACACCTTGTGTTTATCTTGGCAATGCTATTGATCATGCAGGCATAGTCTGATAACCGATCCTACATTTGTAGGCATTACAGGTTGGATGAGACAAGGTTTTTGTATCAAGATGCATCACTCTTCAAGGACTCTATCTTAAGAACACCACTGGTCGTAGACAATGACTTTTCACCATGGTTCACTCTATCTATGGGCTCTCCTGTCCTTTCTATGCAATTACTACCTTCGTTTGTTTCTCAAGTCCGAATACAGGAGATAGTATCTCCTCCATCAACACTTGTAACAACAGTCAGTACCCCAGACTTAACGTTATCTCCTGCTGCACCAGCCTCTATGTCATCGCTTCCAGCAGTTACAGGTGACACACCTACTCCGGCATCACAATCATAGGAACTTGATCCACCCCCTCCCAAACAAACTCAGCATCCAATGCGACCTGATCCTAAGAAGAAAATTCTATATGCAGCAGCAAGCACCTCACCTTCATCATGCTCTTCTATTGTCGAACCTACATCTTATTCCTAGGCATCTAAGCATAGCGAACGGAGGAAAGCTATGGCCAATGAGATTATAGCTCTTCTCAAATATGGCATATGGGATCTTGTGCCCAAACCTGCTAATGTTAACATCATGGGAAATAAGTGAGTTTATAAGGTTAAATGTCATGTCGATGGCATTGTTGAAAGATTGAAAGCCCATTACTTGCCAAAGGGTATACTCAGCAAGAGGGGGCGGATTATTCTGCCACATTCTCACCAGTCATCAAACCCACAACAATCCGATTACTTCTCTCATTGGCAGTTTCCAATCGTTGGCATATGCAGCAGCTGGATATTTCTAATGCCTTCCCCAATGGTTATTTAGAGGAGGAGGTTTACATGTCTCAACCTCAGGGGTTTGTTGACTCTCGATGTCCAGATTATGTTTGCAGGCTACGAAGGTCTCTCTATAGGCTAAAGCAAGTGCCAAGAGCCTGGTATAATAGGCTTAGTTCCTTTTTGCTACGTATTGGTTTTAAGGCTTCACACACAGATGCATCTTTGTTCATCTTGAAGTAAAAATCTCAAATACTCTATCTATTACTCTATGTAGATGGTATTGTTTTGACAGGTAGCGATCGCTTTCTCACTCAACAAACGATCAATCGTTTGTTTACGGAATTTGAACTAAGGGACTTGGGCGATCTTACATACTTTATGGGTATTGAGGTTCAACATAGGCGTGATGGCTTGTTGCTTAGTCAAACAAAGTATCTCACTGACCTTTTGAAGGTTACTCATATGGATGGTGCCAAATCAGTATAAACTCCTATCCTTGTTACTCATCAACTTGATCAGTCTGAAGAGGAGCCACTTTCCGATCCCTACATTTACAGAAGGTGTATTGGAGCTTTATAATATGCCTGTCTGACCCGCCCAGACTTGGCTTATGCTGTTAACAAACTGAGCCAATATATGTCTACTCCTACTGATATACATTGGCAGATGTGCAAGCACGTTCTGCGATATGTGAAGGACACACTTAGCCAGGGCATTCTACTTGTCCCTAGTTCTACAACAGATTTGTAGGTTCTTACGGATGATGACTGGGCTGGTGATAGGGCAGACCGGTGATCTATTAGTGGTTTTGCAGCCTATCTAGGACAGAACTTAATCTTTTAGAGCTCCAAGAAGCAACAAACAGTGGTTACAATCCTTGCTCACTGAAATTGGTCATTCTATTCAGCAACCAGTGGTAGTTTGGTGTGATAATCTTGGAGCTGCTTTTTTATCTCTCAATCCTGTTTTCAAGGCCAAACTAAGCATATCGAGTGTGATTATCACTTTGTTAGGGAACAATGCAGCCAAGGCAAGCTTACAGTGAAGTATATCTCCACTACTGATCAAATTGCGGATATTTTCACCAAACTGTTGTCCACTCCACGTTTTTTAGCATTAAAGAGCAAGCTGCGAGTTATCTAACTGCCCCCTCTTGCTTGAGGGGGGGGGGGTATTAGCAATATCAGATCAGCGATCACAGGACCTTAATTATAGCCTATGGTCATTTACTTTCTACACGTAATGGTCAGATTGTACAGCTTTTATTAGTAGGCAGATCTCTAACATTAGTTTGTTACCAAAATAGCTTGAGTATAGAATCGTGATTAATTAGATTAACACCATTGTATATTATATTTATATTAGCATTCTTGTCAATAGAAAAATAAGCTTGAACCTTCAACTTATTCTTTTTCTCTTAGCAACATTCCTAAAATAATCAAGCTTTAGAGTAGTGAATCAAAAGTAAAGAACGAAATGAATATTAACCTCGTATATATTTGCATTTATTTTATTATATAAATAAAGAAAAATTCAAATACTGGTGACATTGTAATTTATTTAGAATGATTTAATGATCCAACTTAATTTCAAAAGAAACAAGAAACCACATTATATATTTGTAATGTGACAAGCATTTAAAAGATGAGAACATTACTAGGCAAAAAAAATATTTATTTAGGGTTAAAAATAATGTGAATTGTGCAAAAAAAGAAGAAGATAGTTATGATGTTAAATTGAAAAAGAATACTTAAAAATAAATGTTTGATGTAATCTCAAATGATTGGAGAAAGAAAAGAAGACAATTGCTAACTTTTTTGCACCACAGGTAAGTCCTAATGCTAAACCTGCCATTTACAATGTATTGCAATGTGAAGAAATAGGTAATAATGCAAGTGAATCATTTAATTTTTTCAATTTTATATTATTGTCCCTATTGGTCCAAGATTAAAACTTCCTTTAATTGATCACTATAGAGATAATCATTTAAGCAATCCTATCATTGAAATAAAAAACTATTTTAATGAAAGAAGAGAGAGTTGAGAAGCCTATGGATGCCCAATTATGATGATGGTTGGACAAACATGATACATGAGACAATTGTGAAATTTCTGGTTATTATGATAAAGGATTGATATTTTTAAAGTTAAATGTTACATTGAACTTTATAAAAAATTTCAAGACTTTGATATAAATTTTTGATGAAGTTGTGAATGAAGTTGAATATCAGAATATTGTACAATTCATCACTGGTAATGTTACTTATATAGTAATCAAGAAAAGGTTGTAAAAATAGGTACAATTCTTTCTATTGAACGGACTCTTTATGATACACATTGTATTGACCTGATATTCAAAAAATATGAAATGATAGATACTTTTCTTTCATTTATAAAGCCGTGCAAAAAGTAAAAAAAAATCAATAAATTCATTTATAATTATAAATAAGTTTTGAATTTGATGAGAACAAATTTCACAAATAATAGGAATTTGTATCATCCCACTAGTACAAGCTTTGTGACCCATTTTTTATTACTTCAAATTTTATTTAATTGAAGAAGGAGTTCATAATGATGTTTGTAAATGATAAATAAATTGCATCTTTACATGTCAGATCTAATACTTGAATTGATAATAGTTGAACTTAACATGGGGATGCTTTTAACCATTCTTTCAAGTGAGATTATGTAAAAATTGTTTAGCTTTAAATTGATGTATAGAAGGATGCATCTGGTTATTTTAGGATGCTCGTTATTATTTGTCAACAAAATAGGCTTAATTTAGGTACATATTTCTTTACTCATGCTACTTGTTTTAATTAAAACATCACCTCATTTTGTTTATAATATTACTTTTGTTGTCTTCTCATTATATGGAAGGAACAATTTGGAAGCAATGTTCTAGAATTGCAAAGGTTTGTAATTCAAATATGTTAGTGCAATTGAGTGTGAAAAAAATTAAAGCACATTCGAGTTTTATCCATTCAGGAAAAAAAAAGATTAGAATATAAGAGGTTGAATGGTTTGGAGTTTGTCCAATACAAGTTGAAGCTTGGAGAGAGGGATATTATTAATTAAGTTGAACGTAATTTCTTATAAATTTTAAAATTTTAATTATTTAACCTAATTTATTTATATATGACTTTATTGTTCCAAATTTACTTTGTTATTTTAATCTCTTAACATATTGAGTTTCAAAGGAACTCAATTTTATGGATGAGAGTGAATTAGAAGATTATTTTGGTCAAGAAAGAATTAATTTGTTATTTGGTGCAATAAGTTTGAATGAAGGTGACAATGAGACTCCCCTAAATAATGATAATTTTGTCCCAAATGAAAGTTGAAGCTAATATGTAACTGAATATGTTTTGGAGTGAAATTTCAAGTTTTCATCTTTTCTTTTTCTTTTTGGTCTATTTATATTTTATGTATATGTTAAATGATAAAATATGCAATATAAATATGTAACTTATAAGTATTATTGTTCCAAGTTTCACTTTCACTTTGTTGTGATTGTAACCATAATTTTTTTTTGTTATGTGCTCTCATTATTTGATGGTTGTCATTAGAAAATGTAACATTTTAAAAACTTTATATTATAATTATAAGGTTAAAAATAACTAAAATATAATATATTCGTTTGACTCATAATAAGAGACTAAATTTTAATTATATGCAAATCGAGGACTTATTTATAATTTTGAAAAGTTATTAGAAACGGTATCCAATATTAACCTATACTCATATTAAAATCAAAATGAGCTCTAGTACAATATCAATTTTGGTTTCTGTTAAAAATAAGCATAACTAAAGGTATTAATAAATTTTTAATTAGATTCACTAAGCATGGTTGATTGTAGACGACATGGCTATATTGATCTTTAAGTAGAGTAGGAATTGGTCCCAGACCCCGCCCCAGCAAGATTTTAACTGGGTATTGATGATACTAAAGTAGAGTAAGAGTTGGCAAAAAATGTCTCTTAATAAATTCAAACCCCCGCCCATATTTTCAATCATGGTAAAGGGGCAAATTGAACTCTAATATTTGAACTAAAATTTAACTTAAATCCAACATTTGGAAGTGTTAGAAAATTTTTATAGTTTAATAAATATTTAATATAAACTCTAAATTAATGATATTTTAATTTTCTGACAAGGTTTTATCAATTTTAAGTCAAATAAAGTTTTCAATTATATTTTATAGGCCCCTCACAGCAAGAGAGGCCATAACTATGCCCCTTTTCCTCTATTTTACTATTGGTATATTCTTTTGTTGAAAATTTCTAAATCCATAATTTCCCAACATTTTAAGCCTCATTAAATTATTCTCCTCTCTTCGTCGTGTTTCATTTGATGAAGCATTTGCAGTAGCTACATAATACAAATACATATTGAGAGCATAAGCTATCTTCTATACCAACCGATAAGAAACTGAAACTATCTTCTATAACACTTCATATGACCCATAGTACAAGGATAGTAACTTATGAAAGGAATGATTTGTAATGGATGATTGGCGGTAAGGCTAATTCTTTAAGTATGCCCATTCACCAATTTCAAACTTCCTTTCTGTACAATGTTTATCTATTAAAAATTTCATCCTCTGTTGTGTATTCTCGAGATGTTCCTTGAGATGAGCCATTATCTGTTCCCTTGTATGCACTAAATTTTCAGCTGATGCTACCATAGTGTAGCCCACAACATAAAGATGACACAATTTAGGTCCGTAGAGGGCTTTAAAATGGTTTTACGTCAATCGCACATTGCTGAGAAGTATTATACCAAAATTTTTCCATAGACAACCAATTCACCCGTTTAGATGGCACCTCTACTAAAAAACACCTTTGATAAGCCTCTAAAGTATTATTCGGGACCTCGAATTGACCATTAGCTTGAGGATGATACAAAGCTGCACCCTCTGTACTTGAAAAAACTATGTCCAAAAATTGCTCATGAACAATGGATACCTATCAGAAATGATGTTAACAAGCCATCCATGAAGGTGTACCACTTGATTGATTAAATATTATAGTAACATCCATAGCTATATAAGGGTGTTTGAGAGGGATGATGTGTGCATATTTGGTCAGTCGGTCTATAACCACTATAATCGTTGTGTACCCTTTAGAATTTGGTAATCCAGCAAACGGCCAAAGATTGCCATGCCCCTTTGGAATAAGAATAGGTTGCAATAACCCTGGAGATGCTATCAATTCAAGCTTGTTTCTTTGACAAACTTCACAAATTTCACAAAAACCCTTAGATCACTCTGCAATTATTTCTAAGAAAATATAGCCACGATACATTTATAGGGATTATCAACCTTTAATTGACCTCTCCATGGAGAATTGTGGTAGGCATTTAAGAGTTAATTCTTAAGGGTCTGATTGTTTCCCACTACTAAATTCCCTTTCCTCTTAAGCACTCCTTGTTCCCATCTGTACTTAGTATTGTCACCTTTGTATTACTTTAACGACTGAACTTGTTCCTGAGTTAGAGTGTCTGTCCGCTAAATCTCTTTAACTTGGTCTAATAGTTCACTGCCCACAGAGATTATTGCCATTAAATGAGAGTTTTCCAGCTTCCTTGAAATGGCATTAACAACCACATTATTCTTTCCCTATTTATATTAGATAGTAAACTCATAACCAAGCATTTTTTCTAGTCATTTCTACTGCATTGGTGTATTAAACTGTTGTTCATAAGGATGCTTAAGAGCCTCTTGGTCAGTCCTCATTTCAAAAAGATGGCCTATTAAATAATTACACCACTTCTTCACTGCAAACAACAAAGAAAATAAAAATGATACCAATATTTACAAAAGAATTAACATAGTAAAGATTGTAAGGTTGTTGTACAATTTTTATTCTCAATTTTAGAAGTTTTTACAAATTGGTTATAATACTTGAAAAACGGTATGAGGTAGTAGTTTCGCAAACTTTCCAATTTTACCGTCATCGTCTCTAGCATAAACAAAAACAAAAACAAAAACAATCAAAAGCAAAATAACATATCAACACTAGAAATTTGGTAACGTAGTTTGGCACTCTTTGCCTACGTCTACGGGGCCCTCACTTAGATTAATTCTTTTACGGAAATACAATAGATTTACCCAAGGCTTTACTGAGTTGACGCCACTTAACCCTTGACACTATCTCTCAACCTCACTTCCCGTGAAAGATTTTCACACCCAGTAACATGACCGACTCGTGTTAACCTCGTCAGATGATTTTTCTCTACTACTCTTGACGAGAGACAATTAATAAAAATAACTTAAGTAATTAATCAACTAAGAAAAGAATAACAATACACTTGAGATAAAATAATCTTCCCTATGTTCAGCTTCAGAAATGCATCTGAATAATTGTCCACCAGCTGAAATAATCTACGCCAGCTCCAGAATCAAACCACGGCTGCTCGGTTAATAATCAACACTCAGTAAAAAATACACGTGCCAAATCCTCCCAGTTGAAAACTGCTCCAATGGATGAAGGTTCAGCATAAGTGACTTCCAAAATAATTAGTGCAGGAAGGTGAATCTACCAATGTTGAAATCACACATACGCACACGTATGAAGAAATACCCTTCTAACTGTGTGTTACTCCAATGTTTGAATGTCAAAATAAGAAGCCAACAAAATCACGCACCCACACAGAGCACTCACACACACACACCACAAATCACTCACACTTGTCACAAGACCCCAGCTGTAGGTTCTCAAAATAAAAACAACACACCCTCGTATGTTTTCCAGAAACCCACTTAATTCACAATGAACTTACGACAATTACCCTTTTGCCACTACATTCACGTAAAACAACTTAATTCAAAATAAAATTTCCAACAATATCCTTGATCTACTACATTCACGTCAAGCCCACAAGTCTTCACCAAATTCACATCTATGCAAGATAGAATTCTATTCTATCTAGAACATTATTCAACTAGTTTTTTTGAATCCAAGATAATCAAAAAATCTGATAAGTTCAATTTATAAAAATATGCTAAAATAAAATAAGTATATATATACAACATATATCCAACAATACCTTCTCTCACACACATTCAGCATTACTAAATACATTCTTTCTACCTTCCATAATCTAAAGAACAAGAAGACTTCGCACATGATCTTGACACCACTCACAACAGAAAGCTTAATGAAGAAATAAAAAATAAAGGTGTGATCCAGTTGTATAACGAACTTGCCTTCAGCTTCCTAAAATGCTTCGTATTGATCAATCTTATATAATGCATCGTTCCACTTCTTAAATCCTAAAGACTCTCTGTCTCAGCCATTGACTTTATATTTTTCTTAAATGCCAATTTGGACATGTAATTGGTGTTTGGAACCAATTATATCAATTGCAATGGCGGTAATGGAGGTTTAAGAAATAAAATCCCCTTAACTACAAGGATCTTATATGAATTAGGAAAAAATGTAAAACAAGAACCAAAACGTTCATTGATAGGGTTACAATAGGATGAATAAATCGTAATGTGCAAACTAAAATTTTTTTGTGACGCTTCAACATTTATCCAGTGTTATAAAGATTAGTCTTAATTTTATATTAACTTTAATAAAGTAATTAAATCATATTAACCCAAATACCCTTCCCATTGGCTGTCACCTCCCAAAACCTTTCTATTGAATTCTATTTTCATTTGGGCTATTTAGGGTTTATATCTATCTCATTTTTCATATCCCTTCTCGATCTTCTTCAAATCTATCCATGATCACTGTTGCTCCCCTTCTGATTAAGTCGCATTGGGCTTTATACAAGTTTTTACCCTGAAGTCAACTGTAGTGAACTCACATTGAAACCTTTAACTATCTTTAACGAAAACAAAATTTTCCAATATGCGAAAGATCATGAACTCTCCACCATTTTCTCTACATTTTTGTAAAGATTGCTTGTAGATTTGCAACTCTGGTAAATTTCATATCTTAAAAAATCTATTTTGCTAGAAACTAGACATGTTCCTTATGCTTTTAGAAGAACAATCTCATTTATATAGAACAATTTCAACGACCACATCTAAAGTCCCTATCATTCGTAAAAAGGAACCCAACGGACATCGAAAGTTTCATTCTTTTATAAACCTCCTTTATATAACGACCCATCTGACATTTCTATATGTATTTTCACTAAAGCTTATATTTTTTCTTCAGACAAATTCACTGCCTGGTATTATGGCAAAACAAATTTTATTGATTATCTGATTGTTTCCACTTCCCAAATCTACATTTCAGCATGATTTCTAATAAGTGTCGTTGTTGTTGGTGATTGTTGTCACTTGCGAGGATGTACTTTACTCAAAATTAGTGGCAAGGCTTAGGTTCATGGACTACCTTGATGAAGAACATAAGTTAATGGAGAGTTCTTCAATAGCTCATCAATATCAGGATTATTTGATTAATCTTATAGACTCTCTTGATTATTCAGACTTTTGTAATGAGATTTCTACTGCTGTAAGACTTGGTGATGAATTATTGATTATGGTTGATCTTGTAGAGTGAGTTCAACGTATAAACACGGTATGTCTTGCAACATAGTTAATTAAAGTTTATGAGTTAATTTGGATTAACTAAGATTTACTAGAATTGTTTAAAGTTTATTATAATTAATTTAAAATTAAAACTAAGTAGATTTATTATGAATTTAATTTAATCTAATTGAACAAGATTAATAAGTAGAATACACGTATTTCTATAAATATTACATAAATAATAAAAATAAAAAGTGTCACATCAATACTTACGTAACATTTAATTGATAAAACTTTAATTTTGTAAAAAATTATATCATTTTAGAGTTAAAATTAAATAATTTTAAAATATTATAATTTTTAATCTTCAAAAATATTATAAAGTGACTTATATTTTAGTATAAATATTAGAATTTAAAATACACTTTATAAATGATATGGTTTAAATTTTCCCTTTATCTTTTAATTTTAAAAAGATAAGATAACTATTTTCTATAACAATAAAACTTGATTATATAATTTATTTATTAAAATAGTTCATGCATTAAAATAATATTAAATTATAGTAATAGATTCCCATGGCGCCAACAATGTGTTGAGATTTTTCTGCATAATTGTTGAGATTGTATAGTTGTAAATATATTCTTAGACTCTTAATTGTCGCTCCTAATTATAACTATAAGATAATTATAGTTGTAGGATTAATTGTTGAGATTTCTTCCATTATTGTACATTATAACCAATACGTTTATGAGAAAGTATCGATGAACAAAATTATTTTTCCTTTTTCTTTGTCTCATCTTTCAAGTTGGTATCAAAGCATACAAAACCTTTTAAAGATTAGTGAAAATCCTATTCCTATTGTTGTTTAATCTAAAGGAGCTTTTAATGTAGGCATCATTCTTTTTGAATCAAATTATGATGTTTGGTCACAACTGATGGAGATGCATAATGCTGAAAGGGAAAAATTCTCTTATATCCGTGGCAAAACAAGGCCACCTACATAATTTGAAGATGAGTATAATAAATGGTATGTTGAAAATAAAAAAGTTATAAGATGGTTGTTGATGTCTATAAGTCTAAAGATTATGAAGTGATACTTATGATTACCAACAACACATAAAATTGGAGTGCACTAGCAAAAGCCTTCTATGATGGAAGTAACTAATTGGAGTTATTTTGCATTAAACCAAAAGGCATTCACTGCAAAACAAAATCGAAGACCTCTCTTTGAATACTGTGGATAGTTAACTAAATTCTTTCCAGAACTAGATCATCAGGACAAAATTGTCATGAAGGATCCTAAAAATGTTGAAGCATACCAAAAGTGGATTAAACGACTAAAAGTACATATATTTCTAGCAGGTTTAGATGATGTTTTTGTACAGGTTAATGAAGAGATTTTAAGGACGGAATCAATTTTGACGCTGGAAGAATGTTATGCATTGATTCTTTGAAAGTTAGTACCTCGTTCAATGTTGAAAGGAGAATGTAGAAACCTTGAAGTTGTTGCTATATTGGTTGGAAACAAATCAAAGATAAGCATTGGTGAAATCTACATACAAATGCATTCATTACAACCAAATTGGACATACTAAAGATCACTACTATGAACTTATAGGATATCCAGATTGGTGGGATCATAATTGACACCTTAAAAGAAGAACTTCAAGAAAATTCCAATTGTTGTTGTTGCTGAGACCAAAATCAATGATGATGTTGTTGAGACGAATTTTGCATTAGTAGCACCTACAAATAATGGTGGTAAGACTTCTACCGTTTCTGCATTTGTTTCTAATAGTACATGGATAATTGATTATGGTGCTACAAATCATATGACGTTTGATTCTAAACAGGTTATTTAACTCAAAGAGTCCTCACAAAAATTTGTTTTTACTACCAATGGTGACAAATCCCTAATTGTTGGAGAAGGGTCTTTAACTCTCACTAATAATCTAAGTTTGGAATTTGTTTTTATTTTTCCATCATTGGATTATAACCTCTTATCTATTTCCCAACTAACGATATCCTTATCAAGCATTGAAATCTTTTTGCCTAACTTTTGCCTCTTTAAAGACATCCAAACAAAGTAGACGATTGTAAAAGAGGGAAGTTTTATTATCTAGACCTAACGTCAAGGAGTTTATACAAGTTAGATCAGTTTTTTTGTCGTGGATGACACAAAGGTGGAGAAAAATAAAGCTAAACTCTGATTGTGGCATTAAAATTTGGTGCATGCATCTTTTGGGTATCTCAAACAATTATTTCCTAGTTTGTTTGAAGAAATTGATGTCTCTAGTTTCTACTGTGATGTCTATGAACTTGCAAAATGTCACCAAAACTCATTTGCGTCAGTGTTAAATAAGAGTCCCTTGTCCTTTATGGTTATTCACTCTGATGTACAGGGTTCATCCAAAATTCTAACTTTGGGTGGGTCTTATTGGTTTGTTAAGTTTATTGATGATTGTACGTTGATAACTTGGTTGAGGTTAATGAAATCCAAGAGTAAAGTGAATTTATTGTTCTAAAAATGCCATAAGATTATTCAAACTCAGTACAATGTATAGGTATAAGTTTTTTGTAGTGATAATGGTGGCGAATATCATAGTTTTAAATTGAAACATTTTTTGGAAGCAGAAGTATTATTAATCAAACTACTTGTATGGATACACCTTAATAGAATGGGGTAGTCGACAGGAAAAATCGACATTTGCTAGAAGTTGTTTGTGCCTCATTAATTCAAGCTTATATGCCATTGACTTACTGGGGAGAATCTCTTTCTTCCACTGCATATTTGATTAATCAAAATCCCTCCCGCTCTATTGAATTTTAGACACTATTTTAAAGTCCTTAATAATGATATAGTTGCTCCACCAATACCAAATTTGCTTCTTTATGTTTTTAGATGTGTAGAATTTGTGCATATCCGTAAGAATCAATGCGATAAATTAGCTCCACGAGCCTTGTGATGTGTTTTTCTTAGGTATTAGACAAACCAAAAGGGGTACCAGTGTTATCAACCTCCAACTAAACATATGTTCATCACAATAGAGGTAGTCTTTTATGAAGATACAATGTATTTCTCTGAGTTTAAGCTTCCGGGGGAGTACTATAAGGGAATTCAGACTCTTGATTAAGAACTTTAGGGGGAGTGTGAAGGTGAATGTCATTTTTCATACGGTAATGATGTTAGTGATGGTGCCAATAATCAGTTGGAACATGAAGAGAAGCATGAAGGGGCTATTAAACCAGAGGATATTGAATAAGAAGGTACTACTAAAGAGGAGAATGTTGGTCCATCAAGTATAGAAGTTGAGACTCTCACTAATATGCCACATTAATTGTTTACTAAGGATATTCCTATTCCTAACCCTAAGCCACCCAGAAAACAATTATTAGAGCATCTTACTAGATGTATTCCTAAGCCTTCATATGAAATTAAAGTTTAAAGTAGAGTTAAATATCTCATGAGTCATTATGTGTCAAATAATAATATGTCAGAATCAAATAGGTCATTTATAAATCAATTATCTATTGTAGCTATTCCTAACAGTGTACAAAAAGCTCTTGAGGTTTCAAGGTGCAGAGCTCTAATAAATGAGGAAATGAACTCTTCATAAAAAAAATAAAAATAGGGAGATTGTTGAATGCCCACCAAGAAAGAAGCCAGTTGGATGCCGATGAGTTTACACTGTAAAGTACAATGCTGATGGCACAGTTGAAAGGTTCAAAGCAAGATTGGTGGAAAGGGAATATACCCAAACATGTAGGATTGATTACACAGACACATTTAAAATTAATCTTGTTAGAGTATTGTTATCCCTAGTTGCAAACTTGGATTGGCCTTTGTAACAATTTGATGTAAAAAATGCTTTTTTTGTATAGTGAATCATTTGAAGAAATCTATATAGAGCTTCCACCAGACTGTATGGTAGTAAAAAGGCAAAGAAAAAAGGTTTATAGATTGAAGAAGTCATTGTATGGGTTGAAGCAGTCTCTAAGAGCATGATTTAGAATGTTTAAAAAGTCTATGATAACTTTTGAATATCATCAAAGCAATTCTGACCACACTTTATTCTTGAAAAAAAGGCAAAGTAAAATCACTGCTCTTATTGTATATATGAATGACATGGTGATGACAGGAACAGAAGAGAAGAAGGCATTACAAGAATACTTGTCTATAGAATTTGAAATGAAAGATCTTGGTTGCTTGAAATATTTTCTTGGGATTAAAGTTTCTAAATCAAAGAAAGGAATTTTTCTATCCTAAAGAAAATATGCATTAGACTTATTATAAGAAATTGGTATATTAGTATGTCAACCAGTTGATACACTAGTTGAGGAAGGCTTGAAGTTATATGTAAAAGAAAACCAGATACCAGTTGATAAAGGAAGATACCAAAGGCTTGTAGGAAGGCTAATGTACTTGGCTTACACAAGAACTGACCTTGCTTACTCTTTGAGTATTGTTAGTCAGTTTATGCATAATCTTAGAGAACAACATATGAGGGAAATTATGAGAATTATCGGGTATCTAAAATCTACTCCAGATAAAGTAATTTTGTTTACTAAAAATATAGATTGATAAAGTATAGATGTATATGCAGATGTTGATTGGGCTGGAGCAATCGAAGATAAACAATCAACTTCTAGTTACTTCACATTTGTGGGCGGTAACCTTGTTACATGGAGAAGTAAAAAACAAAACATGTTACTCGCTTAAGTGCAGAAGCTGAATTCAGAGGTATAAAACTTAGTCTTTATAAAGCTTTGTAGCTTATACTACTTTTACAGGATTTAAGCTATCCATCAAAGCAACCAATTAGTCTATATTATAACAACAAAGTTACTTGTGATATAGCTTACAATTCTATCTAATATGTTCGAACAAAGCATATTGAGGTTAACAAGTTCTTTATTAACGAGAAGTTGGATGAAAAAATTGTGAAGTTGCCTAAGATTCAGTCTGAGGACCAATTGGCTGCAATTCTTACCAAAACAGTTTCAAATCATATGTTCTTAAAATTTCTTAGCAAGTTGGGCATGCATGACATCTATGCACCAACTTGAGGGGGGACTGCCAAGATTTTTCTCCACGATTGTTAGGATTGTACAATTGTAAATATATTCTTAGACTCCTACTTATAGCTCGTAATTATAGTTGTAAGATAATTATAGCTGTAAGATTAATTATTAAGATTTCTTCCATTATTGTACATTATAACCAGTATGTTTATAAGAAAGTAACGATAAACATAATTATTTTTCCTTCTTCTTTGTCTCATCTTTCAAGTCAATTTATCTCCAATCATTTTTGTAATTCTACTGCAAGTTTACAAAATTTATAGAGGTTACGTTGTTATATAAACTCAATATTTGTTTAAACTATTATCTAGAAATTTAAAATTTTGTTTTCATTTCCAAATTTTCAAAATGTTTTGCCCAATTATGATTCAATAAATCAATTCCACCAAATGTTTTTTGACTATTGAAATTTTTTTGGAGCACCTTTCATTACTATAACAAAATTGACTTTTAGCTATCATTTTTTTAGTGACGATTTGAAAATCGTCGTTAAAAGTAAGCTTTTGGCAACGTTTTAGCAATTTGTCACTAATGTAGTGATAGTTTGATACAATTTGAAGATTTCATCATCAAATGTAGAATATCTAGTTACAATTTCCATAATCGTCAGTAAAAGGTGAACTTTTAGCGAAGAATTTGGACATCTTTGCCAAAAGTTGATAGTAAAGATTTTAAAATTGTTTATGAGGCAGTGCATATTGGCTATGATTACCAAAAATCATCGCCAATTAATGAACATTTCGCAACGATTTCAGAAATCGTTGCTAAATGTTTGAACATTTTTAAAAATTAAATCTAAATGACATCATTTTCATTTTGTTTTAAACAAAAACCAACTCCATCTTCATTCTTTTTCTTCTATAGTCATCTTCTTTTGCATTTTGTGTTCTCTCCTTATTTCCGCCATTGTTGTTGTCTTCTTCCATCAACTAACATCTTTGTCGTTGTCAGTTGAGGTATGCATTTCTTCCTTTGTACTCTAGTTTTTCTTTTAATGGTGATGTTGTATTTTGATGTTGTTTTCTGCTAGGTTTTGTGTTCAATTAGTGTGTGTTGTGGTTTTCTTGATGGTGAATGTGTATTGTCATAATAATGAAGATGGTGAGATGGGTAGTGCGTCTATAATGGGTTGATTGAAGCTGAATATGGATTAGGAAGGTTGTTTGAGTACTGCTTATTAAGTGTTCAATGAAAGTTCTAATAGAGATGATTTTTGTAAACTTTTGGGTTGTTCATAAATTAAGCCATCAGTAGATGGTGATTGTTTGCTATTAGTTATTACTGTCTCAGTGCTGCATAAATGTGCTTAAGGATCTGTAATATAATTATGCCACATTAAAAATTGATATCTCTAATGTATCTTTTTGATGGTTTTCTCTTCGTAACAATTGGTTGGTAGTTTTTTAGACAAAACTGAAATGACTATTGTGTTTGTGGCTTTGGGCTAAAATTTTGAAAAATTAGACATTGAAAATTGTCAATTTCTTGGGGAAAGATTCCCAAGCTTTACAATAAAGGAGCGCCACAAATTGAACAGTTTTTCATAAGGAAAACTTTCTCAAGGTGATTTAAAAATTACATTCTCTTATATTTTATTTGCAACCTTTTCTTAGTCCTCTTATCTCATGCATTAATACTTCTTACAATTTTGTTTGGGATCACCTTCAACGTTTAGAAGTATTATACTCAAGACTTTAGTTTGGAATGTACACCTGGTATTTGTTTGTTAATATGCTACTTTCAAATCTCATGGTGCCATTCTTTTGCTTACAAAGTTTATTGATTGCTTTTAACTCTAGTTATGGAATTGTAAGGATCTTTAATGTCATCATTAAAATATAGAGTCTATCTAAAAACAACATTACCTAATTTCTTTAGTTTGTATTCACATATGTACATGATGACTTTTATATTAGGTTTATGCTTCTTATTCTTAGCAAGCTCAATTTGATTATTTGTTTGAATTAAAACTTATTATGTTAACTTCTAATGAGTTATCATTATGTTATTTAGATCTTCGTTGTTCGTCGTCCGTCGTCTCCGTTGGCCCTAATTATGTAAGCAGTGAAGATAAAAATGAGACTTAATTATTAATATTTGTATTTGTATTTTTAATTTTATATATAAGTATTTTTGAAATTGTTATTAACATCTTTTACATTATCAAATCTAATGATTTTTTATACGCAATGTTTCTAATTTTTATTATATTTTTGTATAATAAATTATACAACAAAAAATCTAAATATTACATACAATAATATGGATTAAAAATGTCACCAATAATTATAATTAACATGATATAATATTTAGTTATAATGTATATTAAAACTTTGACTATATTTCACAAACCGTAGCTAAACATATTTAATTATATTTTCAAAAATGTAGCTAATAATTTTTAGAAACGTCGCCTATAATTTTCTGTTATGAAAATTTCGCGACATTTTTTTTTATGAATGTAAATTGTCGCTGATTACTATTACTACATTTTGTTACTTTTAGCTATGAATTTTTTTGTCACTAAAAGTGTCTTTTTTTTGTTGTTGTGCACTAATTCTATTAACGATTTCTTTTCCCTGTTATTATCTCGTTACGATTGAAAGTATAGTATTAAATTGTGTTATTTAATATATAAAAAAAGGTATAAATGGTTAGAGAATGGAATCCACGTCACGACTGATGTGGAGTTCTTTTAAGACAGACCTTCTGTCGCCTTTATTGTCCCCGTGTTTCGTCCAAATTGTCAAATTCATATGTGCATGTGTCTAATAACATGTGTTTTAATACAAAAGGGTACGTTTTCTTTTTAACGACACTTATTCTTCTTGCTAATTAGAGTCCCCAAGGAAAAAGAATAATAGTTTACAAATCATATATTCAAAAATGAATACAGTATACATTAAAGTTTTGATTATTTGAATATGCCAAGAAAGATTCTTCTCTGGCAACCGAGTGATTGTGGATTGATGTTGATAGCCTTTATCAAGGTTTCCCTTTACATATAGTTGAGGATGCATAATTGCCATTTGTGGTTGGTGGTCCTAAAACGCCAAGTTGCAAAGTTGGCATTATATATTCGAATATCTTGTCCGCCATCAATGCAAATTGTTTATCCCCCTCTAAATATTAGAATAAATGCTTAATGTTGACAAAGTTAAACTACATCTAATGATTCTTATGAAGATGGAGCGTTTGTTCTCTATTTTATGCAAAACTGTTAGTATATCTAATTAATTACTATTTGTTAATATTATTTATTACCAAATTTTGCTAATATATTGTTAAAAGAATGATGAAAAGTTAATACTTGTACAAATTTATGATATGACAACTGTTAGTGTGCATTACTCTTACAACACCATTTCCCAAAACGTGAGAACAGGAATCTATGAAGCCATTAGCAAATATGTGAAATTAAAAGATACATGAACTAGAACAAAAGAGAGAGATAATCAAACTGAAAAAAGAAAACACAACATAAATAGTTTGTGTATATTGTCGTTTTTTCCATGTTTCAAAGAAGAAAATGGACAACCTAATTGAGCTAGTGCATATGGTCCAAAGCCCTGGAATCCATTATCTTTACCTGATATGGTTCAATGGATTTGTTTCTGTCAAGAAACTACCTAGTGGCGGCAGTACTATATCATCCAATCGAGTTGCGAGTTTTTTTCTTAAATAATTTAATATAAAAGCACTTAGTAATCTATTTTCAGCACAAGTTAGTGATCAAATACCATGAACTTATGTTCCACTATTCAGGCTTTGAACTACCCAAGAGGTATATTCCATTCTTATTTTCAAACTTGTGTTCCTGTCTCGTTAGCAGTGACTCTACATATTTAACAGAATTGTTCTGGAGTCCATTGTCAAGCGTACACGTTTATATTTCTTGAGAAAGACGGAAGGATGTTTCCTCAGGACTTTCCAGTCCCAAGAGACAATAGCCATGTGGTCATAATATGAATGGGAACACCAAGATGAGCGTAACGAAAGGTCCTTCTCAGTGGATATGCGCCTAACTCCTAAGCCAAATTGCGCGAATTCGGCCTCCATACTTGTGACCAATTCCTCCACTTTTTTTTTCTGGTCGTAAGTCTTCATGGTCAGCAGCCAACTCAAATACATTCTTGATCTGCTCGCAAATACGTACCTTTGCCACCTTAATTATAAGCATATCTGAAATCCTTTGATGACATGTCCCTGGAATTTATGGGGTCCGAACGTTTTACTCTGACTTCATGTAAATCATCACAAGAGAAAACCTGCTAGAGTTGGCAATTAGCACTAGAGCTTTGAATTTGATCCAACAGAATAGTTTCACACAAGAATGCAGTTTAGATAGAGACTTTTCTAATAGTTAAATTCAAAGATTTCAACGAGGATAGAAAAAGCAAACTAGAATTACATTTTTTCTATAACAGATAATTCCAAGTCTAAGAAAGGTAGCTCGGAATCTCTATATTATAATTTTCTAACAGGATCCCACTTACTCGAAAACGACTATTTTTTTTCGCAATGTCAAACTTGGGAAGGTTTACCAATTTACCTTTTGTAGCTATAAATACTACAAACCTTGTTCACAACTTGAACCACAGCCTCGTAGCCAGTGTCTTTTGCTTTGATCAACTTTGCCCTTCATATCCTATCAATGGTTTCCTCTTCCAAGTCTCTTCTTTTCTTTTTAGCTACTCTAATTTATCTGCATAACTTGGCAGAGGCTGCGACGTGTAGCGACTGTTTCATTAATTCTCGAGCAGCTTATTATCCAAATTCTGATCACAATGGAACAGATAGTAAGAAACACTAGTTTTATACAGTAGAAAGAAAGGACATATTAGTTCTGTAAGCTTACATCTAATTACTAACTCTCCATTTTCATTTGCAGCGGGTGCATGTGGATTTGGCAGTTTTGGAGCAACTATAAATGGTGGGGATGTTTCAACAGCTTCTGAACTCTATCGAAATGGAATTGGTTGTGGTGCTTGCTACCAGGTATATCAACAAACAAGCTTCTTTTCGTTCCAACTTTAACGTTAGTTTTATATTGTTGCCACACGCATAGCCACAGTGCAACAGCCATATAATTAATATTCAAGTTTATATAATGGTACATACATATTCTTCCAACCAGGTCAGGTGCACCAATAGTTACTATTGCTCAGACAACGGAGTAACAGTTGTCATAACCGATCAAGGGTGGAGTCATGACACAGATTTTATCCTCAGCAGACGAGCATTTGCTCGAATGGCTCAAACCACAGACGCAGCTGCGTCACTGTTAGCCTCAGGAGTCGTCGATATAGAATATAGACGGTAATTAAGATCAAGCATGCATGTTAGCAGTTGTATACATCTATATCAGTTACTTTCTTCCGATTTTGCCTGTGCCAACCAAACAATTTTAATAAATTTTGGGCCAACGGAATCTAAAGAGCTTGTTGCATTATCAAACAGTAACGAAATCATTGAAAAGAGAGTTAAGATGATGGCCTAAGTATCCAAGGTGAGAACCTACCTTGACAGTTAAGACTAATTTAGATATCCATATGAATACATAACCCTACTTAATAACACGAAAGAGAAGATTAAGAATATCGCTCCAATGGGAGTGGGTAACAGGGAGTAGGTGAAGGAAATTGGGGAGGGTGTAGCTGTTACAAAACAGATAGAAGCTAGACTCTGAAAATAGTAATTCCATAGTAGTGAGAGGCCCACATATTGACCTTTAGGACTTCGAATTCTTTCATTTTTCTAGTAAAGGAAAACTTCTTTTAAGTTATATAGTTTTGTGGTTGTCAAATATTGTGGACTCATTCAACTCTTTCTTTATCTGCAATCAGTGTTTCATGCAGCTATCCAGACAAAAACATAACGATAAAGATTGATGATAAGAGCAGCTACCCTCATTATTTGGCTTTTGTTATATGGTATCAACAAGGGAAAAGGGACATTACTGCTGTCCAACTATGCGAGGTAGTCCTTCCCATCTTCCGCTCTATATGCAAATGTCACGCATCTTTTATATATTGATGCACGTTCTTTTGCTACATGCAGACTCAAAATTTCGTATGCAAGCTCTTGGATCGAAGTTATGGAGCAGTGTGGACAACCAATTCACCACCCAGTGGACCCTTGTCATTGAGGATGCTGTTCAGTGACGACAATGGAGATGAAACATGGGTTGTTCCTGTTAACAACATACCCTCTGACTGGCAACCTGGAGCAACATATGACACAGGGATACAAGTGAACGTCTAGTCTTATCAACCAGATTTTGATTCTCCCACTAAGTCCCTGTTTAGCTAGGTCTTCTGCTTTGATCTAAATTTTTTTAAATATTTTTTCATTTGAAGTTTGGAAACAAGATTGTTAGGAATTCATGTATGAAATAATTTGGTGTTGGCATATAAAATTCCAAGACACGTGTCCTATACCGCCAAACCTTTAAGTCTACGCCTGCTTACAATCAACATGATTTAGTAACTTGTTAACTCATCCGATACACGATTTATCTAAAATGTAATTTGGGTGGACAAGAACAAGATTGCTAATGTCACATTATTTTGGTAAACATATTCAAATATGCGCTTTAGAAACATAATTTAGAACAACAACCCCAAAACTGGTGTGAACCAACCAGCTAATGTGGAAGCTGCTGTAGTCTCGGTTTAGATTTTATGTTTTGGTCTGCTTCAAACATAGACTCTGAAGTGGAATTCTTTTAAGGGATTGACGCGAAAATCATGGCAAAAAACATTATTCCCGTCGTAGTCAGACAGACATTGTGAAGTGGAATTCTTTTAAAATTCTAAAGATGATGCAAACATTCTGGAATAGGAACCATGACTTTGTAGTAATCAAGTAGTTGTTCCACGTTTACCGTCATTGGATTCAAGCAGGAGGAAACGGAGAGCTTAAAGCATTCCCAGTGACGTGTCCCGGTTCTTGTTACTTACTAATTACAATTTACAACAGTACATATGAATATGAAATGGGTCCGGCAAAAGCGAGAATGAAAGATGGCGGTATTCGATGAGTTTTATTCAAGGATACAACCACAAAACAAGTATTGCATTCGTGGATAGACAAGGGTAAAGGACACGTTGATGCCAATGATCATGTCGATACTTTATTGTTTAATCTAACTATAGGAGTTAAAACACCTCTTCACCTCCAGATCACTACAAATTGCAGTTGCATATATCTTCTATTTGCCTCTCAATGTATATGTAGCATCTGCGTTTAAGCATGCCAATGTGATATGTGCATGAAATGTGAGTCATCACTCTCAGGTTTACTTCCTTCAATGCCGTTTAATCTGACCATGTCCGGGTATTATATTACTTGAATAACGGTCTTCTTCTCCATGAGGTACTTAAAAGGTGCCATTATCTGCACAGGTCAATTTCATTGAAGCACCATTTCATCCATCAGAACACCATGTTTTTCTGTATGGTGAACCGTTACGAGACTTCTCTCATTGAATCCGATAGTTTCATCCTCCATAAGTACCTAGAAGAACATCAGAACCTTCACTAGACAATTTCAAGTGACCACCCATCTCACTCAACATTGAATATATTATGCGTCTCCGGTGTAATGGAACTTCCATTGGACATGAAGCTGAAAAAAATTTTGAAAGGTGATTGATGCTATAATTAAATGAACTTTCCAATCCTTTTTCCTTCAACACACTTCTTACATTATCGACACTCTTCCACTGCCCTTCAGCAGCATACATATTCACTAATAACAAATATGGAGCAATATCATCTGGATGCAACTTGACCAGTTCCTCTGCCACACTAGTCCGAAGTTCTGAAATTTTCATTCTAAAAGCAGAAAAAAGAGCAGCCCTTGAAGTAGCTTCTGCCTCTATTTGCATCTTTTTTATGAGCATTTTTGACAAACCTGCTTGACCAAGGAGATCAATCATGCAACCAATGTGTTCCACCCTTGGTTCAATCCTGTACTTCTGATGCATTATATCAAAGAACCACCACCCCTCCAAAACCATCCCTGCCTTTGCACATGCAGAAAGAATACACACAAAGGTAGCTTCGTTGGGCATAGGACCTTTCTTCTCTATATCAAAAAAGACCTCGATGGCTTTCTCTGCTTGTCCATGCATACCATAGCCCATGATCATGGAATTGCACGAAACAACACTTCTATTGGTCATCTCATCAAAAATACCTCTAGCACAATCCATGATCCCACATTTTGCATACATTGTTAGAAGAGCAGTTAAAAGCAAAACATCAGCTTCAATCCCATGATCTCTAATATAAGAATGAATCCATTTGCCTTTATCAAGTCT
This sequence comes from Erythroxylum longipes, assembly GCA_027563885.1. Lineage (NCBI taxonomy): Eukaryota > Viridiplantae > Streptophyta > Magnoliopsida > Malpighiales > Erythroxylaceae > Erythroxylum > Erythroxylum longipes. Next base: position 18,711,320 of record JAOQMS010000001.1, on the reverse strand, counting down.
TCTAAAATTTGCACATGCAGTCAAGACACTCACAAAAGAAGCTGCATTAGGTTTAGTTTCACCTCCTTCAATCATCTCGTCAAACAACCTCAGACACTCACCATAATCCTTGCGCCTTAAACAAAGAGAAAACATGATATTCCAGGAAACCACATTCCTGAAAAGCATCTGATCAAAAAATTTCCGAGCCATTGAAACATTTCCGATTCGAGCATACCCAGCAACCATACAATTTAAAGACACAATATCACTACAGGGCATCTTCTCAAACAGTTTTCTCGCTGCCTCCATATCTCCAATATCCACATACCCAGAAATCATAGAGTTCCAGCTAAAAACATCTCTCTCACACATTTCATCAAAAAGTTCACGTGCAAGACCCACCTCCCCGTTCTTGACATATCCATCAATCATCGAATTCCAACTCACCATATCCAATACAGTCCCAACATCAAACACCACACGCGCATCGAAAACCCTCCCACATTCAGAGTACATATGTATAAAGGAGTTCCTAACAAACAAATCCGATTCAAAGCCAAATTTCACAACCTTAGCATGAGCTTTTTGCCCTTCCGCGAGTGACCCAATCTCAGAGGAAACCTTTGCAACAAGAGGAAACGTAAAATGATTAGGCGAAACCCACTTGGCAACCATTCGCTCATAATAAAATCTCAAAGCAGCAACTGGGTCATTCACATTCACAAAACTTCTGATTATAGTATTACACATGAAAGCATCACGCTTATCAACGTAATCATACACTAAGACAGAGTAAGAAACTGAATTCAAAGCAGTGCATAGCTTTTTGATGCAACGACCCACAGCTAGAGGGTGTTGAAAGAGCCCATGAACCAAGAGTTGGGCATGGACTCGATTGAATTGTCGGATAGTAGAGCAGCATTGTTCAAGTTGTTGCAAAATCGGGTGGTTAACATTTAAAATTGACACAACCTTTTCCCTCTTTTTGGAGGGTTTGGATTTGTGAAGAGTAGGGAACAACTTTGGTGGGGTTTTGGAGAGGTTTTTCTGGGATAGTATGAATTTGTCTAGAGATTGAGAGGATAGACCCAATTTTTTGAGCCTCACTTCCATTTTTCCTCCATCTATGATCCTACGGTGTTCTATAAGGACAACGCATTTTTAGTTGAAAGTTGACACTTGAAACAGCCCAGCGTATCATTTTTCCAAAATTTTAAAGTGAAAAATGTGAAATTACGAAAATACGAGAAGGGTATACCAGTAATTTCGAAACCGTATCACCACGATAAGCCTCTTGTCGCCTCGTGGGACAAGCCCAAGTCTACCAAGTTACCACCACCAAGAACCCTAGAAAAACCCAATCCTCCCAGTTCCGAAACTCCACGCAAAAACCCCCAAATTGAACACAAGGAAAAATGGGTCTTCTTTCGTGGTTCAGAGGGAGCCCCAAACCCGAATCCAACTCCAATCAAACCCCCACCAACCCTAACTCCCAATCGTCGCCATCGGAGGTCTCCGCCCTGAACGGCGCCGTCGAGGTCCCCCGACCCGCCAAGAACGTCACCATCTTTGAGTTCGGTTCGGTTGCTGCCTCGGCTGATAAAATTACTCTGGCCGGTTATTGTCCCGTCTCAGATGAGCTTGAGCCCTGTCGCTGGGAGATCCTCCCCGCCACTGAAAAAGACGCGCCTCAGTTTCGAGTGGTGTTCTGAGAGACCCCTTTTGGTTACTTTTATGAGTGCGCAATATTTCTTGTTCAAAATTGGGTCTTACATTCCCTTTCCGAACTTGGATTGAATGAAAATGAATAACATTTGGTTCTAGCATCTCTGGTGGGTTGATCTTGTCTGCAGTTACATGCTTATGTTTGATGCTATCTTTCTGTTGGTTTAGTTGGTGGTGGAATGGATTATTGCAACTTCCGTGATTTTGTATTGTCTGACATGCTTGAGTGGTTGGCTTGAGTTAGGGTTTTTGTGCTGTTGCAATTTAGAATTGGATTTTCTTTGGTGCTGCTGATTGATGGTAGGGAAGTTGAAGCAACTGGTGTTGGAATTTAGTAAAAAATTGCAATAACTGTTATCGAGAAAAGACATGGTCAAGCAAATTGCGGATTTCTGAAATCGCACTCTTTTACCTATTTTCTTCGCCTGGAAAAGCTTACGATTGATCCTATCGAGGATAAGTAAATACGCGAGAAGGCGTTTTTGCTTACACTTTTGGCAAAGTAGATGTTATGAGTTAATTTCTTAAGGCCTGTGTAGTTGGATGTTAATTAACGAAACGGAATGTAATGAAATGGAACGGTTTATAATAGAATAAAATGTAATATAGTGAAAAATTGTTTGGGAGAGATGGAAGGTTAATGTAGTGAAACATTGTTTGGAATATGTATGGAATAAGATGTAATTTATAATAAATGACTATCATATCCCTCATATTAAAATAGTTATTGCAAAAGATTTAACGCTATGATTTTAAAACGGAAATTCTGTCTAATTAAAAAGTTACGGACAACCGTGATAAATTATTTTTTCCCTTTTATATTTTAAGATAATAAAAATTTTAATAAAAGTTTTATTATTTTACTATTAATTATATACAATTTATTATTAATTATATAAAAATATTATTTTTAATTATTTAATAAATTTTATTCTATTATATGTGATTTATATTTAAAATTTATTTATTTATATAGATATATATATACAAAAATACTTATATATTTTCTATTTTCAATAATAAAATTTTTTTAAAATTTTTTATTTTATTATTAATTATATACATTTTTATTAATAATATAAAAATATTATTATTAGGGTAAGGGAAAATAATATAAAAATATTATTAATTATATACAAAAGGTTAGAGTTAGA
>JAOQMS010000001.1:18697091-18708359 GCA_027563885.1 Erythroxylum longipes | reverse complement strand
TTGTTGTTGGATGGTTTCCTCTTCCCTCAAATCCTTCTCAACATTTTCCAAGACTCGGCAGCAAGTTCTCTCTCACATCTCTTCTACATAGGAAACACAATTGTGCGGCTTGCACCACACGCATATGATCTTTACAGGGCACACAGCTATATCGATGAATTTGAGTGGTCATATATTTACGCCAATCCTGCGACAGATTACTTCTCAACTGCTTGGGATGTAGTTATTCCACTAGTAGCCATGCTTCTTGCTGCAATCATATACCTTCAGCAGCGCTTTGGTGGTCGTTTTCTTTTGCCCAGGAGGCTTAAACAAATGGGAGCTTACGATATGATACCATCTGTTAGTGACCCGTAGGTGAAGGCGGGGTTCTACTTTTCCCTAGTCTGTACTAATGCTGTATAATTTCTGTAAGAAACAGCTTTTAAAGTGGGACTGGAATAACTCCTCTTTATGGTTTTGTGTCTTCTGCTGCTAAGATGCAGTCTTTTAACCAACGTTTAAGTGTCATGGTAAAAATTGAGCCGTCCTCTCCCCTCATCGTACGTAAACGTGCAAGTTCTTGAATGTCTTGGTGATAAATGCTTTTGTCAAGGTTACTTCTAAATGTTGAACTCCAAAATTAGGAGCTCCTACTTTCCGTGCTCTTAAGATTGGTGGAGGAGGTAAATCGCGGGATGTGCCTCAATTAACTAGAAACTTGGGCTTACCCACTGATCTCACTATACAAGGGGCCTAAATCTTAAAGATTGCCCCCGATATTCGAACCTCCACCCTGTAGGTCGCCAGCATGGCAGGCACCACACCACCCAAGCCTTTGCCAGTTGAGCTATGCCCCGGGGGCAAGGTTACTTCTAAGAAGCGACAGTAGTTTCAAAACCATATCACCACGATAAGCCTCTTGTCGCATCGCATGACAAGCCCAAGTCTACCACCACCAAGAACCCTAGAAAAACCCAATCCTTCCAATTCCGAACTCCACGCAAAACCCCCAAATTGAATGCAAGGAGAAATGGGTCTTCTTTTGTGGTTCAGAGGGAGCCCCAAACCCGAATCCAACTCCAATCAAACCCCCAACAACCCTAACCCTTGATCATTACGTTGGAGTTCTCCGCCATGAACGGCGTCGTCGAGATCCCCCGACTTGCCAAGAGCATCACCATCTTTGAGTTTCGTTCGATTGCAGCCTCGGTTGATAAAATTACTCTGGCCGGTTATTGTCCCGCCTTAGATGAGCTTGAGCCCTATCGGTGGGAGATCCTCCCAGCCACTGAAAACGACGCGCCTCAGTTTCGCGTGGTGTTATGGGCAATGTTTTAAAAACTGAATTGAACATCAAACTAGTCGAACGAAAGGTTTAAGATTTAAAGGCTCAACCAGTAGTGAACTGATATAAAACTGATATATAATAAATAAGAAGAAAAACTTATAAGAAAAAAATAAAATATTTTATTGAAATAAAAAAACCAATATCTATTATTATATAATAATAAATAAATTTGAGTCTAATATAAAACTTAAAATAACAATAAAAATCAAATTTGTATTTTTGAAGGAGGTTGCGCCTTATCATCGTCAAAAGCTCCAAATTCTCTAACGCTATTTAAAGATTCGTAAGCTACTCTTTCATCCAAAATATTTGCATCAACTTCTTCTACTACATTAAAATAAATTACAAATTAGTAATGTATGAAATTATTCTCAATTATAAACGTGTAATACAATACAATTTTAACTTAAATATGATCAAAATAAGATATGAACTGATCATCCATAAATGTTCTTAATTCATTCGTTGTGACAAATGCATTTTCTTCATAAATCGTCTTTTCAAGTTCATTATAATCAAGATCAGGCAATGGTTCTTCTTCTTCGATCCAAAAATCAGTATGTTTAATACAATTAATATCAACTGGATCATATGTTCTCTTCCTACTGAGCGCTCTGAACACATAATAGAGAAATTATAAAGTCAATAATAAAAATAAAATTATTGAAATAAAAACAAAACTATAAAATATCTGTTCTTCATTCTCAAATTATAAGTAACGTAAACAAAGTCATTAAGTCTTTAATGTTCCAAACGTTTTCGTTTCTTTATATGAATACGTTCAAAAGCACTCCAATTACATTCACAACCTGATGCAGAAGCTGTTTGACTGAGTAACTTAATAACGAGTTTTCTCAATATTGGAGCACTGTCACCGAATAATCTCCACCACTCATCTGTATTTTAAATTAATAGTTATGATAAAAATTAAAATATATATTATTAATAAGTAAATAATGAATTAAATATAAAACTTACCTGTCTGCATTTTTTTATCATAAGTTTTCTCTTTACTGATGATCTAGCAAAACTCTCTAAACCTTTACGATACAATTTAATTTCATTTATCGCTTATGATTACTCTTCACTAGAGAAAATACCTTTGCATTCAATCAAATCAAACAAACCACCTATAATATTAATTGTACGTGCTTCTACACTATATAAGCAATAAGGATTGAGAAAATAAGCTGCTAGTTGGATCCTTTGAATAAGATGTTTATCCTATTGTCGATCAATAATATCTATATAAGGCTTGTACAATTTCTCCTTCCCTTTAAAAAGATTTATAATTATTTTGTGAGCTCTATACATATCATCATATACATACCCCAAAGATTGCTTCTCATCTGAGTCAACAATCCTCAACAACCTTATAAGCGAAGCCACAATCTTTACAATGATCAAGCAAGCATCCCAAAATTTATTATCTAAAATAATAGCATAAACTTCTTTTCCTTTTTCACTATTTGATAATTTATGACTTGAAAAATGTTTACTTGTCACCAAAAATTTGAGGTAGTTGCTTATGTTGATATACACCTGTCAAAGTAATAAATGTAGTTACAAATTTGGTAGAAGTGGGATGCACAATTTCAACCCAATCTTCTTGCTTTCTTAACCAAGATACAAATGTGATATGATTATACACAAAATTTTGATCTTAGATGCGAGTGAAGTAAGACTAAAAATATGATCCATATCACTAATGTCTTTTAAAATAAGATTTATACAATGAGCAGTGTATGGAGACCAATAAATATGCTCATACTTTGATTGTAATAAGTACCCAACTGATACATAATTTGCTGCATTATTTGTAACAAAATCCCCAAAATTCTTTAGTCCAACCCACTCGACAATTTCAGAGAATAATTCAGATAAAGCATTGGCACTTTTTACCATATAAGAAGCATTAACAGACTTGATAAAAGTTGTTCCAATATTACAATAAACTAAGAAATTAATCAAGGTTTTTTTGTCTTTGATCAGTCCACCCATCTGACATAATAGTGCATCTTGTTGATTCCCAACTAGATTTATATGTATCTACAATTAACTGGCATTCCTTTTTAAATCTTGAAGCAAAGGCACACGTAACTTGTAATAAGATGATACCTTAAATCCTGGACCTATTGTAGTTGTAGCATCAATTGCTTCTTGAAAATATGGTGAATTTAAAGCATTTAAAGTAATATATGAATGATAGAACCATCTAACCCATACTCTTTTACATTGCAAAACAACATCCTTATCAAACATAAAACTTTTTAGACTAGGTTGAGAATTAGGAGTAGTTCTTGTAGAAAAATAAGAAGCTATGTCAATTGTAGCTTTTCTTTTTTCCTTTATCTAATACTTGTGGTATTTTATCATCTCCAAAAGATATATCATGAACCTCTTTATTTTCCTTTTTTTTTACTTGTTGTTGCAAATATTTTCCAATCATGTCACACACATCAAGTGGTACTTTTTTGCAAGAAGCAATATTACCCTTAACACAAGCAAGATGTTCTTTCTTTTTATAAATTCCCCCTTTAAATATTATACTGTAAAACATAAAGTTATATTGAATATTCCCGTCATATGCTTGAGAAGAAGAAAAATAATTCCATGCTGGATCATACTTACTACGAGTAGATGATGTGATATTCATCAAATCTTTTTCTAATAATTCTATATTCTCCATTATGATTTAACCTAAAAAGTATAAAAAAGAATTAGGTATACTACAGTCAGGACAAAAGTCTCCTACTTAAAATAATTCTTTGTCATCAACAGTCACAACTCACAAGCTTAAAATTATTCTTTAGGATACCTTTTTTTAACAATTTATAAACCTTATCTCATTGACTAAGGCAAATTGTAAATATATAAAATTGTTCTTTAATCTCTTTCTCATGCATGTGACTAATTTCCGAAAATACAAAACCAATCTTCGAAGTCTATAACTTTATGTTTTTGCATTTATTTCCCCTAACTAATATCTGCCTTTGGTTACATATGTATGAGAAATATTTGCAATAGTCAATAAAAGAATCTTGAAGAACGACTTAAAAACTCACAATATCAAATGAAAAGAAAAAGAAGGAACAATGATTAATGAGAAGGCAATAATAAGACCCACTGGCTCCATTGGATGAGTATGAGTATGATATGAAGTGGGTAAGCCATGGAAGGGGAAGCATGCAATCTTAGAAGCAGTGGTTCACCAACTTCTTTAGGTTCTTTTTCTCATCATCAGTTGAAATTCTAGATTTGAAACCTTGGTTCTAAGAGACCCCTTTTGTTGAATGAAGATGAATAACATTTGGTTCTAGCATCTCTGGTGTCTATAGTTACGTGCTTGTGTTTGACACTATATTTTTGTTGGTTTAGTTGGTGGTAGAATGGATTATTGCAACTTCATTGATTTTGTATCGTCTTGCATTCTTGAGAGGTTGGCCCTGCTGATTGATGGTAGGGCTTAATGGTAAGTTGAAGCAGCAGGTGTTGGAATTTAGTACAGAAATTGCAATAACTGTTATCGAGAAAAGACATGGTCAAGCAAATTGCAGATTTCTGAAATCTCACTCTTTACCTTCAATAGGAATACTTTTTGTATCAGTACATGTCAGTATGTACGTATGGACCAGAAAGTAGAATGATATTAAGGTTTTTGGTAATGGCCTTCGATACTGGTCGATACTGTGAGTTTTTATTTGGTAGTAGCAGCATAACAGTCAATATCGTAAGTTTTAAAAAATATAGGGATTATTTTACAAAAATGATAAAAATTTTAACCTAAAAAAACTACCTCCACACACCTTAACCCTAACCCTTCTGCTTCTTTTACTTTTTTTTTCACTCTCTCTCACCGACTCTCACTCACCTCCTTTCTCTCTCTCTCTCATTCTCCTCTCCATCTCTGGCGGTGCTGCTCCCTCTCCGGCGGTATTACTTTCTCTCCGATGACTATCATCTTCCTCGTCAATCCATGCCAGCATCATATCATTTGCAGCTCTCCTCGACTCCTCCACGCGAAGTCACGAACACGTCACCATCTTCAACACTCCTCCATGAGGACTACCGCACCTTGTTGTCGCCACCACTAAATGTTTGAACCTCCTCCATGCCACTGTAATAACGGTTGCTCTCCTCTACTGTTATACCATATCTAAACCTGACCCATCACCCGACCCAAAAACCTGAAGCTGTGAATTGTTTTTTGGGTGTGTTTTGAGTTTTCAATTTTTTTCCTACTTAATTGCAGTTTTGATTATGAATCGGTTGGAACTTGGAAGTTGAAAGTTGGAATTAAATTTTGAATTGGATTTGTGATTTGTATGGGTTGGATATTGGATTAGATATTGGAGTTGAATGATTCACGATTTTGTTTTGGTTTATTTCTAGTTTGGTTCATTGATTGTGGATTAGTTTAAGAGAAATTTATATTAAGTTTTTTGAAGATTAAAATGCACATCATGTGACGTGAATGTGTGATGATGTTGATGATGTGAATTGATTTAGTTGAAAGTTTGAAAGTTGAAACAACTTAAAATTTAAAATCAAGCATGCAAAGACTTAAATAATTAATTAACATATTCTTAAAATTTGTGAAATGGTATTTCATTTTCAGTATTTGGGTATTACCTTTAGGTCAATAATTAATTGAGTATAAAATTATTCTATTGTAAATTAATAATAATTCGTTTGTAGTTAATGGTATTTGGGCATTGACTTGGGTAAATAATTAATTAAGTACAAAATATGTTGAATTATTTGGTAATATATATGTGTGGGCTATTATAAATATTTATAATAAATAATATGAGAAAGTAGTGATGTAAATGTGTCCAAAAGGAACTTTTTTTTCAAATTATGAATATGTTGGAGGCTAAACTCCAACCACTTATACTTAGACTTATTAATGTCAATTAAAAATCATAGAAACAACTTATATATTTAAGAACCAAATATAGAATGGTGTATATAATATTATAGTTTGTTAAAAATGAAAAGAAGATTCAAAGCTTTAAATAAGGAAAAAAAACATTTCCGAAGAAATTATATCCTTCAACTTGATCATCATGTTATGAATATATCCTCTTGATCCTCATGTTATGAATAGATGTGTATGAATAATTGTATAAGATATGTCATTCATTATTTGATGATTATGTAAATCATACCCTTCAACTTGATCCTCATATTTGAAACTTTGAATTGAAATTGTTCGAAATTGTTGGAAATAGAAATTGTTTATGTATGTTTTGTAATTGTTAGAAATGAAAATTGTTTATGTATGTTTTGTGTAATTATATATGTTGAATAATTGAATTGTCAATTTTTGACTTATGGTAAATTGTGATTGATGGAATTGAATTATGTATGATGGAATCATACAAAATGACTTATATTATATAAGATGGACATGCGTATTGTGCAATAAAATTATGTATTATTTATATTGATATAAGCATTCATTTATTTTTATAAATAAATAGAAGGAAGTTCAAGTACTCCTGATCCAACCACTTCAAGAACATATAATGGTCCAGTTTGGGCTCATACTGTATTGATTCCTGGTATAAAGAACTATATTATTTATTTGTTTTGTAACAAGCGTTTGAAAGTTGGAGGAATCGCCAGATTAAAGAAACATTTAGCTGAAGTTCAAGGAGATGTGGAACTCTGTAAAAAAGTAAGTCGTAATGTGAAGTGGCAAATAAAAACATTGCTTGAAGAATATTAACATAAGAAAGATAGAAGGGAAAGGTTGGATTTTGAAATTGACAGTGGAAGTTTATTTGCTGGTTTCCATGGTGATTGTGGAAATGCTGAAGGTGGCAGTGGTAGTGATAGTAGTAATGGTAGTGGTAGTATTCGATTCTAAGCCCAAGAAGAAGCACCTGGACCTGATGTGAGGAAGAGAAGAAGGCAGGTGACTAGTATTTATTTTGCACAATGAACAACTCCTGAAACCCAATCTTCCAGTCATAGTGCAATGTAATCAAGAGATGTGACTCACAATGTTGATATGGCAGTAGCTAGATGGTGGTATGATACAGATTTATCATTCAATGCTTCTCGTTCTTATTATTATCAACTTATGATGGATGCAATTGCCTCTTATGGTCTGGGATACAAAGGTCCTTCAATTGATGACTTAAGAGGTAAACTTTTGAGTTATTTTGTTTCTGAAATTAAAAGTTATTTGGCAAAAAAGAGTGAATTGGGCTACTTATGAATGTTTAATCATGTGGGATGGTTGGACATATAGAAGATAAGAGCCTATTATCAATTTTTTGGTTTATTATACAAATGGCTCAATGCTTTCGAAATTTATTGATACATCTAGCATTATTAGGAATACTAAGACTTTGTTTGAGATATTTGATGAAGTTGTGAATGAAGGAGGGCCAGAAAATATTGTTCAGTTTATTACTGATAATGATTTCGCATATAAGGTGGTAGGAAAAAGGTTGCAAAATAAGTATAATTCTTTTTTTGGACTCCTTATATTGCATATTGCATCGACCTAATGCTGGAGAATATAGGGATCTTAGGTACTTTCCTATTATTGATGAGACTATACAGAAAGCTAAAAAGGTGACCAAGTTCATCTATAATCGTGCATGGGTATTGAATTTAATGAGAAAGGAATTTATCAATGGTGGGAATTTGTGTCATCCCACTGTGACAAGATTTACAACAAATTTCTTATCACTTCAGTCTTTTGTTATAATGAAAAAAAAGTTAAGAAAAATGTTCATAAGTGATAAGTAGATTGCATCTCAGCATTTTATGTCTAATGTTGGAATGGAGGTTTGTAAAATTATACTGGAAGATAAAATTTTTTGATCTCAATGCCAATTTGTTATCCGAGTTTGTGAGCCTTTAGTGAGGGTGCTTCGCTTAGTTTATAGTGAAGAAAAATCAACAATAGGTTATTTTTTTAATGTCATGAAAAGAGCGACGAAAGCAATCAAAGCCAATATGAAACATAGGCCTTCTTTGCACACACAATATCTTTCAATCATTAATGAAAGAAGGAAAAGATAACTTTCTTCTCCGTTTTTGTAGCTGAGGCATTTTTTAATCATAGTGTCTATTTTAGGTTGGATTTTACTAAGCAAGTTGAAGTTAATAAAGAAATGCTTTTAACTATTACAAAAATTGCTTTCATTGACGCGATGCAAGATCTCTTAAGCTCACAAAGCTTTATACTCTAAACCCTAAACCCTAAACGCTAAACCCGCAGTCGCCAACATGTTGTCTTATGGGAATTTTGGAATGTCGATTACTATTCAACAAAGAGGAAAACTTTCTCCATGTATTTTATTGTTTACTATGACTCTTAATAGTACAAGTAGTTCAACTGATCCAATCTCCATTGATAATATTGATTTTTTGGCGGATTGAATTTCTAAAGAATCGGATTTGGTAGATATCAATGACTTGGAAGATAATCTTGGATGGAAAAGCATTGATATGCTATTTGATGCATTAAACTTGAATGATAATGATAATGAAGCTCTTCTCTATGATGAGGATTTTGCATCAAATTGTAACTGGGGTCAGTGCAGTTATAGTGGGTATCTTCTTGTAGACGATTAAATCTCATTCTTGATTTTTGTTTTTCCTCTTCTTTTAATTTTACTCATATTTGATGTAAATGTTAGATTCTATACATGTAATGTAATCGTAAATGTTTTTGTTTCAGGCATAACTTCTATTTGATTGTTTTCTCATCAAGAACTCTTGTTGTAAATTGTAATAGTTTGAGAGTTAAGGATATTTATTATTAGATGTTTTGATGTAATTAATATTTATTATATGATGAAATTGTATTATTGTAATAGTTTAAATATTTTGCATTATTCTTAATTTTATATTTGTATGATGATGATTGCCTTTTTTCATATTGATTGTGGTTATTATTTATATGTGAAATATTTACAAATTATTGTTATTTTATATTAATTGTGATTATTGTTTATTATTATGATTTTTGAAGATAGGTTGATGTAAACTTATAGAGTATACAGTACAACTGTAAAATATAACAAAGGACTATTTTGTAAAATTTAAAAAAATTAAAGGATTATTTCATAAATTTAAAAATTTTACTCAAAATGATATTTAGTATTGACTGGTACCGATATAGTACCATACCAAAACTGAATCAACTCCACCATTGCTCTTTACCTCCTTTCTTAGCGTGAAACTTTACGCATAAAGCTTACGTTTGATCCTATTGAGGTGAGTAAATAAGCGAGAAAGGCTTTTTCCTTACGCTTTTGGCAAAGTAGATGTTGTGGGATCTTACTATTGTCGTTGATGAATTTGTATTAGAAGAATGTTTTAGTATAATTTGTCATATGGCACAAGTTCTTTCGTCGTTAACTACAAGTCACTTTTGTATAATAACAGAATAACGTTTGACGTATTAAATGTTGTATTTACATTCTTAGAATAACTAAATCTCATGCTGGTAATATGTAATAAGGATATGTCTATGCATTCATGGATACATACTTTGATCAAATTTATTGGTCAATTGTTGTATTAATTAAAGGGTTAATCTCACGCCCCATCAACTTTTGTTTGATGTCATTCTCAATCGTTTCGAAAAGAGTAAAAGATAAAATAAGTTTCTATTTTTTAATTGTAATTTTTAGTTTTAATTTTTATTTTTTTCAAATAAAAAATTACTTAGTTGTTAATATTAATGTAATTATATTTTTATTATTGGTTATAATTACATATTAGATGAAATTTAAAGATAAATTATTTTTAATTAATTAAATTTATTTTAATCTCTTATATAATATTTATTAATAAATTGTCAATAAAATTATTTTATTTTTAAATAAATAATTAAAAAATTAAATTTTATTAAATTATTTAATAAAATTTATTTGAATTTTATATATTTTGAAGATATTTTAAATTTAATTATAGTTATTAATAATTATCTAATTAATTTTATTTATTTTGATTATAAAATTTAAATAAAATTTAAACTATTCATAATTTTATCAATAATTAATTTAAATTAATTAAATATATAATATTAAATTAAATTATTCATAATTCTTATTAATAATTAATATAACAAATAAGTAAATAATATATATTTAAATTGATACAAGCGTATCCATCATTTAAAAAAGGATAAAAATAAAATAATTAAAAATACAAGTGTATCATATAGAGATTAGTTAATTATTATTGAAATATTACAATTTTTATTGTTATTTTTTAAAGAAAGTTTAAGAGAGAAAATTTAAATCACTAATTTTAAAGATTAGATAATATTTAATTTAAAAAATACTTAAATCACATAACTTCATACCTTTACATTTAAAAAATATTATTTCTCTTATGAATATTTTAATTACCTTCTTCTATAATGAACAATTGATGAGATTAATAAAATAACATGTTAAAGCTCTAGAAATTGGTGAAGCATTATTGTTTTGTTATTTTGGTAAAAGAGATTAAAAAATACAAAATTAAGTGGAAGATAAGTAATAATTCTAAAAATATGTGAATTGAAATAAGAAATAATTTTGAATTAAATTATTTTAGAATTTCTAATGCGAGAGAGATGAGGCTTCGAATTAATCTACTAATTGGTAATGTAACTATCTTCAGGTAGTTTTCCATTGACATTAATTTCATATTGTTCTCCTTAATACTCATCAACACCATTACTCTAAGCCCCAAAATGACTTTATAACCACTGAGGATAAGACAGTACTGGATTAGTTAATATAATCTCATCAAATTGTTGAACCCATAAAGTGCTTAATAACGTTAAAAGAGAATGAATATACAATCTATCTTCAAATAATTACTTTAAGCTTCAAACGTTTCGTCTTCTCAATTCACAAAAGAAAGTCTCCATTGGTAGGCTACCTTGCCTTATGAAATGGGTCAGATAATCAAGA
>JAOQMS010000001.1:18667830-18696991 GCA_027563885.1 Erythroxylum longipes | reverse complement strand
AGTTTGTCCTCTTCCATCTCGCTTCTCATGCTTGTGGTACTTATTCTTGGCCACATGATTCCTCTAGTGCTGAACTTCGAAGCTTTGTTCATAAAAAAGCAGAGTAGACGAATTCGCATATACAGGACTGGAGCTTGGCTAGAACAGAACGAGGTGATTGTGAGAACGATCACAATGGTAGCTTTTCTCTTACTGTGTCGACTTGTATTGGTTGTATGGTCTGCAAAATTTGCTGATGAAAACCAGAAGGCCTCCTGGAATGCTGAAAAGAAGACAATGTATGTATCTTCGCCATTATACATAGCAGGAGGTTTGATTGCTGTGTTTGTGAGTTGGAGGAACAACAACCTTGGCGGCGTCCGGATGAATTCTTCTAGTTATGGCAGGCACCAGCAGCACCTTTGGATGGGTTTAAGATCATATGCTGGTTTGTTGTTGGATGGTTTCCTCTTCCCTCAAATCCTTCTCAACATTTTCCAAGACTCGGCAGCAAGTTCTCTCTCACAATTCTTCTACATAGGAAACACAATTGTGCGGCTTGCACCACACGCATATGATCTTTACAGGGCACACAACTATGTTGATGAATTTGAGTGGTCATATATGTACGCCAATCCTGCGACAGATTACTTCTCAACTGCTTGGGATGTAGTTATTCCACTAGTAGCTATGCTTCTTGCTGCAATCATATACCTTCAGCAGCGCTTTGGTGGTCGTTTTCTTTTGCCCAGGAGACTTAAACAAATGGGAGCTTACGGTAAGATACCATCTGTTAGTGACCCGTAGGTGAAGGCGGGGTTCTGCTTTTTCCTAGTCCGTACTAATGCTGTATAATTTCTGTGACAATACAGCTTTTAAAGTGGGGCTGGAATAACTCTTCTTTATGGTTTTGTGTCTTCTGCTGCTAAGATTTAGTCTTTTTACATACGTTTTAAGTGTCTTGGTAAAAATTGTGCTGTCCTCTCCTCTTATCGTACCTAAACGTGAAAGTTCTTGAATGTCTTGGTGATAAATGCTTTTGTCAAGGTTACTTCTAAGAAGCGACAGTGCAGGGACAAGCTTGGTTTTTATCTCATCCGTTCTGATTTCAAGTTCAGTTTGTTTATTTCAGTAATTACTGGATGACTGACATTTTTTTATTTGTATTAAAGTAAACTAGTCCAAATTGGCTTCAGAAAAACTACACGATCTTTATCTAACGTAAATCCATGGGGAAACAATTTCCATGTTGATAGACAACGAGATATAGAAGTGATTAGACTGTCAGCGGAAACAGAGAAGCCAGAAGTATGAACTGGGTGCAAAAGGTCCAAAGATTTGCCTGTTGTCAAGGTGAAAGATGTTAAATGATCCATCAGGAAAAGAGAGAAAATAAGAAGACCAAAAAAGAAAGAGAACCCTGTAGTATGGTGAAATGCTTTTACTGAAAGCAAAAGCAGTCCTTGGATTGTTGTTTTAAAGAAAGGCCAAAAGCAAGAGTGTAGTGTATACATACTATATGAGAACCAAGGTACAAAAGAGAGAAGTTACTTGCAGATAATGTTAGGGAATTATGAGGCGATCGGATTGTCCCAAAGACTTCCATGATGATTCAAGCCGCAATAAATGCAATTTCTCAACAAATGGCTCTATAGCTTCTGCCTCTTCTTCCGGGGCAAATGCCATGCATATGCTAAGCTCTTGCACTGCCTTGCCATATTCCCTGTCGTTTGCAATCAAACAGTTATTGTCAAGCTCCATAAAAAACTCGTCCAAAATATAGAAAAGCTTTAAGCCTGTAAGTTCATACCGATTATAATACAACATCATGCCTTGGTCCCTTCTCAAAGTCCAATTATGAGGCTGTAGGACTAACAATCTTTCCGAAGCCATTATTGCCAGCCTGCAAGAAAAATCTACAACCTCAGAACATGAATAGAAATTGTATTGCTAATTAAGTCATTCTCCATAATACAAGGGTTAAGTGTATTAAAGCCAGTACTAACATTGCCACGAATCTCAGTTTTTTTGCTAAAAAATATGAAAAAGGACAGCATACCACAATCCAACAAATACTCGGTTTGATGTTCATAAACCCACAACCTTTGAGTTAAATGACAATATGAAACCCAAAATTCCTGTACATAGAATGTCAGAAGTATCTTTGGCCAATCATCTACCTATTCCAAATGGCAAGAGAGAAGAGCAGGAATTGATCAAAGTAATAAAGATGCTCATTCAGAAAGAGAAAAGAAAAAACCTAAGAGAAGTACAGTTTGTATTTTAGAAAAATTAGCCTGTAAAAATTGCTTCAACATTTGACACTCTAACCCTGCATCACTAATCTTCCAGTCTCGATGCAATAGAGGAAGAACTTAAGCTTAAGTTTGCACAATCTGTATGTTCAGTTAAGAATGAAGTTCAAGGATGATTACATGCGTATAATGTTCATAAAATGCAAGAAGCACTTTTCCCACTAACCTATCTACTGCAGTTGTAACTTTAAAGAAGGGCAATCCATATTGGTTCTGAGACTTACTTCAGGACGCTTATCAATGTCAATTTGAAAGGAATATTCCAATAATCAAACAAAATCTTTCATATACTAATTGCTTAAACAAATATGAAACAAAAACTAAAAATGACTTCTGCAAAACTATCCAACAAGATAGAATGGTTCAAAGCTGCATGTACATCTAAATGCATTACCTAAGATCTTGAGGTCGAAGCAAAGGAACATTTGAACTACGAGTCTTGCAAAGTCTTTTGTCAATATCATGAACATCCCTAAGTGGGGCTGTCAGCATGAGTCCGTGACTTGACCTTGAAGCACGTTTCCAGTGAAGCCTCTGAAATTTTTTAAATTTTCATTCATATTAGGTGGGTAAAGACAGTGAAAGAAACCGAAAACAAGCATAAGGAGAATTAATGTTGCTGACAAATTTACAGCACTAAAAAGAGAGTGTATACATGAAGGGATTCAAACTTACAATCAAATTGGCCAGAGCAATGCCAATTATGTCTCGCTTTGTAGCTATCTCAAGCCCCAAAAGTGAGTTGCTAGTTAAATCTGAAGCCTTTGACTTGGGGTTGTCCACACACGTTCCATTAACAGTTGCAAACAAGCTGTGTCCTGAAGTTACCTTGAAGAGCTCCTACAGAGTAATAGCAAATTTGACAGTTAATCGAATTCCAAAATGGATGGAAAACACTATTTATCTCACTATATATACATTTATATAGTGACGCAAATTATAATGCTTTTCAAGATTATAATCTATAACTTAAATGTGGTTATGCAATGAATACAGATGAAATTGGAAACGTGAAACACCTCAGGGTTTCCCATTTGGGGCCATATCAAAAAATCTTCCCCAACTCGAGATCCCACAATGGTTAGACCAAGTCGTCTACAAACTTCAATGTAAATTATGCTAAGTAAAATTGCTGCAACAAAAAATAACCATAGTATCAGGCATGCACAAGAAATGCTAAGAGTTGCAAAATGATAAATGTTTGAAGTTTTACCACTGCCACGTCCAGTGTCTAGTACAGTGTGTAAGTATGAGTACTTAGAATCTACAACAACAGATGACCTCTTGAAGTCCCTTAACTCAAAGAGAACAACATTGACAGCATCCAAAACTTCAACCAAATAGCAGCCTATTTCTCTGGATTCAAGTTCTGCTTGCACTTCTTTTGCAATTGTATCCAACTCACCAAGCCACTCATTTATTGTCTTTCCAGCCAAAGGCATCCAGTCCAGAGAATTCCAATCTTGCGCATCTGATAAGACTGAAAGATTTCTCCTCTCACTCAAGAGTGAGCGAGCATCTATCTCTCTGTTTGTGGCAATAAATGCCTCATCTTCTGCTGCAATATACAGCAAGGCCTACAACAGCAAATGACAAACACGGTAGGATGATGGATTTCCAGTTGTAGAAAGTTGAGCATTTTATCTCCAAAACAATGGTGGAGTTATGCTATTAAGAGGTATATGATGTGGCAACGTACACTTGACAGCATAGTTCTCTCATCACTTGCAAACTGAAGAGGTGTACAAAGTAATGAATCCACAATTAAAAGGGCTTAAAAGTAAACGGAAAATTCTTCTTGGAGAGTGAACAGACAACAAGGAAACTTGCTTCCCACTTAAAATCATCTTAGAGCTAGACAGCAAGGAAATAGATATACCTTTGCAAGTGAGATATCTTTGTCCTTGGACTGGAATGAGATTTGATGGGTAAACTTTTCCCTGGCAGACTTGGCAACCTAGCATATGTTTCAGCGTTAAAGAATCAGAGGAAGTGCGCAAAAGATATCGCAGTAACAAGCAACCAGTTGCAGAAAAGACTAAAGATAGCACGTGGGTTCAACAAGCTAGATTAATTACGTAAGCAGATTGTACTAACTATGGCCATAAATAATATCAGGGAATGCAAAAAAGTAATAAAGATAAGGTATTCATATATAGGTTAACTGGTGTGTACAAACAGAACCTCCTGATAACTTTTGAGACGGGATGAGTCCCTCGTCATCTGATTGGTGGAAATAGGAGAAGATGAAGCTGAAGCTGAAATCGAAAGACTAGCACTTCCATTCCTAGTCCAGGGGAAAGGGGTCCTCCTGTTCCACCTCCAAATCCCACGTGGACCATGATGATCATGATCATACCTGATGAATGATGATCATCGTGTAGCGTAAAGAAAAGGGATTTACAATTGTTTTTCTTCCTAGAATCATTTGAAACTTTCCTAGACTTCTACTTCACTTAAAACTTTTCTCAACTTAAATTTAAGTTCAAGAACAGTTTAGGTTGAAACAAAATAAACATGGAATACACCCACATATTTGTATATATCTAAAGAACATCAGAATATCCTTAGTATTAGTTAACAAGTTCGTTTTCAGCAACAAATAGAATTAAAATCAAAAATTGATTAATCATACAAAAAAAGTGTGGAAAAAAAGATAGAATATGATAATCACCTCATTCTGATCTTGAAAGGCTGAAGATCACAGTGAGTTGCCTCCATGGTGACAGCAGACGCAGAACAATAACAAGTCATAATCAACAGTTTTGATTATTACAAGTAACGAAAGCAAAGTTCTTCCCTTTCTGAACGTTTCTTGTAGAGAGAAACTGTAATTGCGATTGATTTACACATACAGAATGTGAAACAACAATAACACAAACGAGAGGAGTAAGAAGAAGTTAATGGCAAAAAGAAGAAGATTTTTAGAAACCCAATACATTAGAAACAGTAACAGTAACAGAGATTATAAAAGAAGGGTGAGATTTCGTGATCTTTCATGGCAATAAAAGAGGAAGACGAAGTAGTGGCAGAGAGAGAAGTGTCTGAGAATCTGCATTTAGTAGAAACACAACAATAAAAATAATAAGAAGAAGAAGAAAATGATGATGGCTCAGATGAAATAGTTGAAGTATCAATAGCAGCAGAAGTAGGAGAAGGAGAAGAAGAAGAGCAATAATCAGTAAAGAAGATGATCTTGAACTTTTTCACAAAATCCATTGCAAGCTTTTTAACATGAAAATGTAAATTAGCTATTTTATGGAAAAAAAATGTAAAACGGAAAAAATTTTTTTGGTTCTTCTACATCATCAAAAACCCAAGAACCAATAATGGAAGATAATTTAGAGAAAAAAGAATAGGAAAAGACCCACACAAAAGAACAAAAGAAAGAGGAAGAACAGAGCAAAGAGGGTGAGCCACCGGAACTGGCTTATAAGGATCAAATTACCCTTTAGGCCTACCAATTCCACTCATTTATTATGTTTTCCTTTTGAAAAATATAATATAATTTTCTTACATTATTAAAAGTACTTAAAAAATTCTTATCTAAATTCTAAATAGTTGTTTTAATAAAATTTGATATTAAAATCAGTACAATTAAATAAATTTTATAAAAAGCTTAATAATGTATATTAAAATAACTCTAAAATTTTATTATCATAAAATGTTTGCAAATATAATTTAAAATTATAAATAAATGCATATACTATTACTACTACAACAACAACAAAATTCAATAAGATTCCGTGCTAGAATGCGGAATATAGAGAGGTTCAATAATGTGCAACATGGCAGAGAAATTGTTTCCGTCAAATAAATTAATACTAATTCAAAATATCAATAAAATTGTATAACTAAATATATAAAATTATGAAATACAATACATAATAAAGATTAACAAGGAAAGATAAAATACATAAATAAATATACAAACTAGGACAAAAAAAGACAAATACAGGAATAAGTCACACAAGTCGTTACAATAAAATAAATAGACTTAGTAAGAAACTACTTAGGCCAAACAATTTGAAGAGACATACTACTTAATCAAAACATTAAGACTCGAAGGAAAAAGTTTAAAGGACTTAAGAGAATGATAAAGGTCTCTTTATTTAAGATCCTTTATCTGTATTCTAATGCTTTAAAGTTTTCTATTTCTCACTATGTTCTCAATAAGTTCCAACAAAATTAATATGATTTTTTATCGCTATATCCTAGTTTTTTTTAGGTCATCATTTTCCCCTTCCTTTAAGTACTTTTTTTTTTCATCTTTTTACCAAAACGTTAGAGAATCTTTTTCTAATATGTTTATACCACCTAAATTTCGTCTCTTTTAATTTATCATTAATACTGAACACTTTTTATTTTTCTCTTAACAATATGTTCTTTACTTTATCTTTTTTAATAAAGTTATATATTTAACGGAACACTCTCATCTCTCCCCTCATAAATAAATACATAGATTTAGTCTAAAAATAAAAATTTATTAGTTGTGACTTCTATATAGGGGCAAATGTTTATTATGTAGATGCTAAGAAATAGGTAAATGTTAGAAAAAGAGGAGCGATAACAGTGAAGATGGAGGTATAATATCTAATCATACTATTGAGTTTAAATGGGAGGAAGAGTACTTGAAGGGAAGTAAATTGAAGTACGATCGATCTTGTTGACTTTAATTTTATTTTTAAAAAGCGCATAAATTCTTACTGACAACTAATCATTGGTCGTTGCGTTTCCTTTAATCATCTTAATTTTTTCAATTTTCTTTTAAGGACTCCAAATTAGGACTATTCACTATTTGCGTTTGGTCCAATGATTTGATTCAGTAAAACTACTTATTCAACATGCCATGATGGATTTACTTTTAATTTCCAAGGCAATTGGGTTTAATTTTTGGGAATAGGTGTGTAATTTAAGCTATGAATGATGTTTATTTATTAATTGAAAAGCATGATATGTACAGTTTGAATATTAAATCAAATTGGAAAGAGGATGATGAAAAGTAGGTGGGGCACATGAGCAGCAAAAGATGAGGTCACAGACAAAATGGTAGAGACTATTAATGTTATTAAAAAGAGATATAGCTGTCAGATCAAATAGACGAATAGGAGTGATTTGGTATATAAATATTCCAATCCATATTCCATAAACTCGTACACGACTTCCGTCATGGACAGTGCCATGGATAAGTGGAAGATGACAAGGATTACATTTCTCTTTAAAGATGAATAAATGCAACCTGACGTAGCCAACATTTTGCTTTTGCCTCCATTTCTGATTTACTCCACTTGCAACCATTTAGCATCAAGCAAAGTAAGAAGATACAATACCAATAGTCATGGCTGTGTACAGTATACTTGTGGAGAACTGATCACGTACTTGGGAGTAGTGACGATATGAGTCTTTAATTTAATATATCGGCACAGACCTTTCGATTAGAGAAATCAGAGACGATGTTATCTGTTTTTCACGGTTAACGGACGTACGTTTAAGTGCCAGAGAGGACAGCTGCCTGCCGACTACCAAATAAAGCCATCTTGATCTTCGGCTTTGCTATATCCATTTGAACAAAGTAGACCCCCACTTACCTATGGGTCTAACTAGTGTATTGTAGGCCTCAGTCACATGACATTTGGACCTGCAGTTACATTTACGGTACAAGATAATCTTTTTTTTTACCCTGATTTGACAGATCTTATTTTAAAAGAATTTTATATTCTCACAGCTAAATTTCGATTAAGAAAAAAAAAGTCAATTTAGTCCGACAGATGAATTTAGCATTTTGTATACGCAAAGTCCATACATTAAGTCGACTTATTCAAAGTTAACCAAAATGGAACTCGTATTTGATCCTCCCAAATTATTTTTAGGCTATCTGTCAAGCTTTATGAGGCAGTTCTTTATTGAAGACTTCCGATTAATTGGCATGTAGTATTCTCAAGAATACTTTAAAACGAAATGTTATTAGACTTTTAGAAATATTTTAAGAAAATGTTTGAAAAATATTACATGTTTAATGGATTTAACAATGTTGATGTCATATATACATTTGTTGCCTCTCTTCCGGATAAACTCCAACCAAAGCTACAGAGAATAATAAAATAAACTCTCAGCATTGTGACATGACAGAAATCTTATGAGGAGAAATATATCAACTAACTCTGGCTACTTTTGACAAATTATATTAACAACAAAAATTCTTCAAGACGATGATGTCAGAAAAATCAGATTTCACACATGTTTATAAAGAGCCCTATTTGAAGATTAAACGCAACGAAACACCAGGATGTTCTTACAAGAAAAAAGTCTTATTTTCCACAAAACAAAGCTGACGTAACTTTAGCGATCTTAAGGAAAAAGTAAATTGTTATATTCTTTAAGAAGAGATCTCCTAGGTCTAAGAAGTCAGATCAATGTTATCTTTATGGAAAACTTAGAACATTATGCCAATAGGTATCCTAAGAAATCCCAAAGAGACATGAAACTTTTAAAATCCATTGAAAATATTATGTTGATCAGGAATGATAAAGAGGTAGAGTTTGTATTTAAAGAGCAAATAAGTGACAATAAAGACACCCAATTTGTAGTTTTGAGGCAATGGGAGAAAAGGAAATAAACACTAGTATTTCTCCATAACTTTCTTCTAAAACACCATTCATTCCTAAAAGCTTGAGTTGTCAATAGTTTTGGTCTTTTAGGTAGATATGCGTATGCTCTACACTTGCCTTTTTAAGAGAATCATGTGCATAAGAAAACATAAAACATAAAGATCTTGCTAAGGCAATAATAAGAGATAACTCAAAACTAGTTATCTAAAAGGCAAACATTGACATACATGGTAGTCATTATAAAGGGTTTGCTTCCTCGACCAGCCATTTTTGAGTTGGTATGTTAGTATTATCTCTATTTGTATTAGAGCTAGTTTATTTGATATATTGGCTGCCATAACTTTCTTCTAAAACACCTTTTCCCCTAAAAGCTTGAGTTGCCAATATTTTCTCTCTTTTAGATAGATATGAGTACTGCACTTATCTCTCTAAGAGGATCCTATGCATTAGAAAATATCATACCAAAAGATCTTCCTAAGACAATACTAAAAGGTAACTTAAAATCAGTTATCTAAGTAGTAGACCTTAAGATATATAGTACCCATCATAAGGGGTTTGGTTTCTCAACTAGCATACTTATGGTCATTTTTTATTTGGTATGTTAGTATTATCTTTGTTGGTATCAGAGCCAGTTTATTTGGTATATTAGCTAGAAACATTATCACATACTAGATTATCGTCCTAAGGCTTAAGGATTGAAAGGTTGATTAAAGTTGTTTACTCTTGAGCATGGTATAGGTCTAACAATGCCCTGTACTGAAGAAAAGAGTAAAACTGTCAATGATAAGAGTTAGTAGAAAAAATTATATTCAACCATGAGTACATCCTCCACTTCTATGACATACCTTATATATCTTTCTTCTAAGCTTTCTCCTATTTATCTTCCCTCTTCTATGAAAAGTACTCCCTTTAACAAGATTGAGAACCTTTTTAAAATAACTCATCTCCTTAAAGAGATAAGAATCTATGATACACATCCAAATCTAGATTGTAGGTGTTAAACAAAACCCCATAGCCCTCATAGGTGCCTTACATCATCATATTATTTATCGCATGCAGAACCATACATTAGATTTGCATTTTCTGAACTTTACCACTAATTCTTTGTACATTTTGGCAAATAGATCCTATGACAATATTACTATTGTCCAGATCCCTAGCCAACTGCCCAGAGAACAACTTGAAGAACTTCTACCTTTAGAGTGGATGACTAATTATGAAAAGGAATTGTATTCCCCTTATCACCACTATATCTATATGATCATTCCATCACTCCTTAAATGAATGAAGATGTCTCTATCAAATCAATATGTAAAAGGCTAAGGTAAGAGAATCCATGAGCTACTGTACAGATCTTGATGATCTCCTTAGCATTCTCACATAAAAAAAAAACAACAATAACCCTCTAATTCACTCTATCCAAGTGGATGGAACGTATCCTTATATTAGCCACATGAATGACTTATTTTTATTTTTATTTTACTATTATTTAGATATATTAGTTATTTTATTTTATTTTACCCTATTATTAGTATATTTATTTTTTATTTTAATTGATTTTGATTTTGATTTTAATTTTTTGGTTATTTTATTTTCATTTTTATTTATCATTTTTATTTACTTATTTATTTATTTCTTTCTTTTTCTTTTTCTTTTTATTCATTTATGTGGGTCATTTGGAAACAGTCTCTCTACTAATTAGGAGTAAGGCTGTGTACAACTAGATCTTCCCAGACCCTACGTCTTAGCGAAATTTCTACTGGTTGTTGTTGTTGTTGTTGTTATTGTTGTTGTTATTGTTTTATCCATATGAATGGCCATTTTCTTTTGAACGTGGATCCTTTTATATATCATCCAAACTGTAGATGTTGGGAAGAAGTTGTTTTAGCACAGATTTTGAAGCAGAGGATTATTATAATAAAAAAGAGGCATAACTGTGAAGCCCAACAACATCCTTAAAGATTGTTTAGGGATGATGATGACAACCCTAAGCCTTGGGTTAGCATAAAAAACCTAGGCCAAGACTAACATGTTTCCATCAACTTTTAGAAGAAACATAATATAGCCATCTCCTAATTTCATATAGACCCAACCAAATTATCCTAACCATTGCGGAAAACCTTTTGAAACCAATTTCTTAATTAATGATGCAACTGTTGAAGCAATATGATAAAGAGTTCCCTCCTTTAAAAAGAAAGACCAATGAGATGACTAGGGTGATAACTCGCCCATTTTCAATACCTATATAAGTATCCCTACAAGGAACTTACTCACCAAGTACTACTGCTAAAGAAGTACTGAATTGGCAAACTAAAAATGCAGTTTCTCAAAATAGAGTAGCTTACGCTATTGATTCAAAACTAGAAGGCCTAAATGCATAAACACAAGACTTACAGACTAAGATATATTTGATATCATTTTGGATTCAACGGTTACATCAAAAATTGCTTCATCAGGTATAAAGGCTTAATCCAAACTTGAAAAATATGTGGAAGAGCATTACTATGGTGAAGACTTTTTAAAAATAAGGAAAAGTAGTTGTCCAGAATTATGAAGAACTAAGAAAGGTAGAGATATAGTTAGGGACCAATCAAAGACTTTTTATTAACCATATCCTATAAATAAAGATATAACTAGGGACTAACTAAAGACTTTTTATTAACCATATCCTACAACCTTTTCTTTCAAACCTAGCTCTTGCCCCAGTCCATCATATCTAGAAGCTTCAAACTATAGAAAGGTCTTCAAAAGGTCATACCTGTTATTCCAACAAACATCCCATAAAAAATCTCAAACCCTTAAAACTCAATGGAAACCAAAAGACCATCTAACTCCATCTTACATCAAAAATGAAGAAAACCTTACCACTCCAAAAGAAAAGGAACCACAAGAAGAACCCAGGTTTATGGCTACCTTTCAACCAACTTATTCCTAAGTTAATCTCCATTAATCTCTCTGAATCGACTCCTCGATATTTTGAGGCTAGCTCTAACATAGACTAGTTAACTAATCTCACATAAATGTCTTAAATCTTGATGATCACTCTAAATTCTCCTCTTCAACAGATGGAAGAAGAGCATAAAGTGGAGGATGTGTATCATGCAGGAGTGAATTGGAGGGTTGTTGTTGGTCTCTTTATGTGAGATGTTGACCAACTTAAGAATTTGGTTTGCATTTGATAATATTCCACCTACCAAACAGCAAGACATGTTACATAAATTTGGAGCATAAATTGACCTACAAATGACTAGGCCAAAAGCTACTCTTAGAGAAGTTGTAATGGAATTTGTCTCCAGAATGATTGGAAACTTGTAAGAATGATTTCAAAGTCTAGGAGACTATATAAGGCTTTAGATCGTCAGGCTTCCTGAAGCAATAACTCTCCTAGGAATGATCCATAAGGAATTTATTAGAGACTTTCAATTAATTGACAGGAAGAGTTGTCAGGAATACTTCAAAACAAAGTGTTGTTCATTAGACAAAAAAGACCTTTGTAGGCACTTTCAAAAAATGTATGAGAAATATTACTTGTTTAAATGGACTTAATGATGTTGATCTTAGATATACGTTTATTGCCTCTCTCCCTGATGAACTCCAACCAAAGGTATAAAGAATGATAAATTCTCTACCTTGTGACATGACAGAAATCTTATTAGGAGAAATATACCAACTAACTCTGCCTACTCTCGACAAATTATGTGAACAACATAAATTCTTCAAGACGATGATGTTAAAAAGACCACATTTTACACAAGATTGTAAAAAGCCCTATTTAAAGATTAAATTTAAGGAAATAGTAGGATGTTCTTTTAAAAAAATCGTATTTCCACAAAATAAGGCTGACATCAACGACCTCTTAGAAGGAAAAGGAGAATTTCCATATTATTTTAAAAGAGATCTTCTAGATCTAAGAAGTCATACTGATGCTATATTTGTGGAAAACATACACTTTATGCCAAGAGGTGTCCTAATAATTTAGTAGAGACTTGAAACTTTTAAAATCCATTGAAAAATTATACTGATTAGGAATGATGAAGACATTGAGTCCATATTTGAAGAACAAATAAGTGAATCTATTAAAGGAGAAGATGATTCTTCTGTCAAATAAGACAATTCAATCTTTATGATAACGGATTTGTGTCTAAAAGTAAATTCTAAGGTTGCATCATATACCAAACCCTACGTAGAAATACAACTTGTAATGAACAAATACCATCGCCCTATTAAGGCTATAAGATACATAGGAATAGGCTTGTGCAGGAGTGTAATTAAGTCTAAAATCCTTCCCCTAAAGTTTGGAAATTTCATGAAGAATACTTCACTACTGCAGATCGAAAATCTTTTAATATTGATATCATAACCAGAGGAAAATTTGGAACAAAATTCTTCCCAAATTGTATTGTATGGATAAAAGTTCTTTTTAGCAATCTGTCGGGGACAGATGTATTGATTGAGATGGATATTTACTGTCAAGTAAAGAAATTACAAATCCTGTCTCAAGTCATCAAATTTAAATAACTCCCTGATCCCCACGCTAATGTCTCTAATATTTTTAGGCTCCAAAAAGTTCCCTAGGAATATTAAACTATAAGAGATCAATTAATGCCACACTACACTCAGAGTAATCATCAATTTAATCACCCTAATCCTTTATAGTGAAATCCAGAATTTATCATCCAATTGTCATTCAAAAGAAATGAAGATGTCAATCCTACTAAGGCCACTTATCCAAGATCGAATCTAGAAGACTTGGCTCTAGCAAGAGAAAAATGTGTTATCCTCTTAAGACAAAGGTTAACTGAACCAACTAAGTGTGATTGGGCTTGTTAAGAATTTTATATAGAAAAGAAGGGCAGAATGAATGTTGGGAAAGAAAATATTGGTGATTGATTATAAGCCATTGAAACTTTCCTCCAAGATGATAAGTTCCATCTACACAAGATCATAACAAAAATATTATTCCTAAAAGAGGCAAATGTGTTCTAAAATTTTGATCTCAAAGCTAGATTTTGGCAAATAGGGATAGAGCCAGCAGATGAATATAAGACGACATTTTGCATCCAAAATGCCCAATACCAATGGATAGTCATGCCCTTCGAGCTTAAAGTAGCCCCTTTATTGTTTGAAAATGCAATGATAAAGATATATAAGCCCATACTAGACAATACACTAGTAGATATTTACGATATCTTGCTATTCTTAAAGATATAGGTGAGCATAAGGCCTTGTTGGAAAGATTTACGAATATCACAAAAAATTATAGGGTAATGGTCTCGATCCAAATAAGTTATATTAGTGCTACCCAGATAGACTACTTGGGTAAGAAATTCAATTATGAACATTACCAACCAAGCCCACACATCGCCAATGAATTGTTCAATTTCCCTTATGAGAAGCTCACGATAAAGCAAATCCAACAATTCGTGGATATTATCATTTATATTCAAGGTTTTATTCCTTATATTGCTAAATACACCAGCTAGCTATTGAAGTTCTAAAAAAGAATCCTCCACTATGGGTAACATAACAAATATGATAAGTATAATACCTAAAGAAAGTTTCCCAACATTCACCACCACCTAAGATTCCTGACAGAGGAGATTGAATCTTACAAACTGATGCTAGTGAAGCATATTTGAGTGGGGTCCTGATATGGTAAATAATTCTATTATGGTCATACTAGTGGCCAATTCAACGAGTCAGAAAAACATTACCATATGATTTATAAAGAGATTCTTGTAGTAAAACTAGGGATAGAAAAGTTCAACTTCCACTTGGGCCCTTATCATTTTACTATTGAAATGGACAACACGTCCTTCTCAAAGGTGTTAGACCCTATAGACAGTTAATTTCTTAGATAGAAAGCATATTTATCTCGCTATAAATTCTAAGTTTGATACATAAAAGGGCAATAAAACTCCATTGTTGTTTCTCTCTCGACCCCAAAACACAATTTAGCTTCTCACTCCTACAATAGTTATCCCTTTGATCTTCCTGATGTTTGACCTTCCTGGAGTAGAAAAAACCAAAAATACATTTCCTCTATATGTAAAGAACCTACCACTATTAAGGAAATCAATGACTTGGCAAGAAGAAGCATTTTTCGTTAACTTTATCTCTTCTTAGAAAACACAAAATCACCCTCTTGGCCCTATTATTTTGACATACAAATCACTTACTTAGTTTTCTTCTTTATTAGTGAAGCTCTTCTATATAAAGCAATGTGGTACCTTTAGGCACACTTTATTCTTTTTGTATATGCTATTGCAGTTCCTCCTTTACAGGGATATAATTACTTATGTGACTACAATAAGGAATCATCTATCATATGGACTTTTTATTCACCATTGATGTGCTGGATAAATGAGTTGATAAGTCATTGATCAATATAAATTATGGGACATCCCATTAGCCAAACAAGACACAAAGTGCTTCTTTATAATTCATAAGCCTTATAGCCTGGCAAAAGATGACCTCATCTATATGCCTAATCAAGCGCGCCTCTGTCATACCTCTCTTGAATGGCCTGAGCATAATGATATGGTTATGAAAATTCTTAAGATATTTTTATATGATTTTAATAAATTTGATAAACATCATTCTCCTATTATATATACCTCCCTTGAGTTTTATCTTGAAGAATTTATCCCTGGAGAACCCAGAATGCCAGAAATAGATTTTCAGGAAGTATGGACTAATTCTTTATTAGTCTTTGATTTATCTCTTGAAGAACCATCTCAATCTCTTCCTCCATACTTCCAAGATTCTCAATATCCTAATGAAGATATGCCTGAGTTCAACGAAGAAGACTATGAACATCTTTTCAACAAATATAGAAATATCATATTTAATAAAGAGAATTTATCTCCTTACTATGAACCTATTTAGTGGAATAATGGATAGGTCCCACCATTAAAATAAAAGAGGCCTTCAATATGTAATTTTGATGTATGCTTGTACTATTGTGTGTCTCCATTATGTAAAGTCATGTGTGTCTGAGGAACCCTGTAAGGTGACGAATGCCAGTGGCTCCACTAAGATTATTGTACTGTAATGATGGTATCTGATAATGGCTTAAATTATTATATGTTATAAGTTTGTAATTTCTTTTGTGTATATAAGCAGACCATTGCCTTGAGTTAAAGGCAACAAGAGAAAAGGAAATAAACACTAGTGTTTCTCCATCACTTTTAGAAGACTTGAGTTGTCAATAGTTATGCACTTTCAGGTAAATATGAGTATGTCTACATTTGCCTCTCTAAGAGGATCTACATTTGCCTCTCTAAGAGGATCCTGTGTATTAGAAAATATCATACCAAAAGATCTTGTAAAGCCAATACTAAGAGATAACTTAAAACCAGTTATCTAAAAGGCACGCCTTGAGATATATAGTACCCATTATAAGGGATTTGTTTTCTCTGCTAGCATACCTATGGTTGCTTTTGGGTTGGTATATCAATATTATCTCTGTTAGTATTTGAGCCAATTTATTTGGTATATTAGATGGGATCCTTATTGCCTACTAAACTATCATCCTAAGGCTTAGGGATTAGAAGACTGATTAAATTCATTTACTCTTGAGCATGGTGTAGGTCTAACAATGCTTCATACTAAAGAAAAGGGTAAGACTATACAAGCATTTAGTAGGGAAAGCTATACAAGCATAAGTACATCCTCCACTTATATGACAGTTCTTACCCATCTTTCTTCTACTCTTTCTCCTAGTAATCTTCCCTTTTTTGTAAAATGAACTCTCTCCATTAAGATCGAGAACCTTGTTGAAATAACTCATCTCTCTAAAGAGACAAGAATCTATGATCACAAATGTCATTACTCAGTCCTTATAATCATTACCAATGAGCCTGATCTTTTGCCAAAAATATTTGATCTTAATCTCAACCTAAAGACCACAATAGAAAGAAATGATTCAAAGCTCCAAACTAGACAAGTGTGCCCGTCTAGATACTTTAGCAGAACCTTTTGGCAAGAAAAAAGGTACACCCATCTTCATGTTGTCACAATCAAACTGATTTTAACCCTCCATGGTCGAAATGGTAGACCACAATTTTTTTCTTAGAATTGAGTCCATTAATTTAGCAAGCATGAATAGAAATTAGAAATTTTAAATTATAATCTATTGGACTTTACTTATGAATATATTTTATTTACATGTGTTTGCATGAATTAAATGGAGATGTTATAATTAAATTAGTGTGTAATAGACATAAGAGAATAAAGGGGCAAATAGACATTAAATTAAATATGGAAGGGTAAACTTGGAATGACTAAAAGTGGTTTTAAATAAATAAGAAAAGAAATGAGAAAGAGAAAGTGAAGAGTGTGTGAAGTGTGTTGGGGAAGCTAGGAAGAAAGAAAAGAAAAAGGAGGAAGGAAAGAAAGAAAAAGGAGAAAGAAGATGAAGGAATAGGACTCAGCTGAGCTTTAGATAACCTTCATCTTTTCTTCTTGCTTTGGTAGAAAAAGGAACTAGAGAAAATAAGTGTCTTGTGCTGGAAATAAAGGGAGAAAGGAGAGGACCAAGAAACCCATTTTTGATTATTAAAGCTTTATGGATTTTCTACTTTTATATTTGTTTAAATGAAAATATGTTTGTTTGAAGGAAACCAAGAAAATCCAAGGCAAGAGCAAGAGGAAAGGCAAACTTGAGTTTGGATTCACAATCAATTAGGTGGGTAATATGCTTATAGTTATTGTGAATAATGGGTTGATTTCTTGCTTACTTACATGTTTAATTGCTTGACTTTGAATTATTGCGATTGTTGGAAAATGCACTATGATTTATTATCATGTTATGCCTTGAAAGATGAAACTGCATTTGGTATTAACGACAAGAGGAAAAAACACAAGAAGCATGAAAGTATGAATACATGATGAAATAAATTGAGCATCAAAATTTGCTTGTGTTTGAGCAATAGAGATACCATTTCGTTCTTCACGTGCACGTTGACTTAAATCATTCTTTCCGCTGCCCGCTTATGGCACATGAGCTCCTAAGAAACGAACTCAATTGGTTCATGGTGTAAACTTTGGTTTCTCCATTTCGATCCATAGGACTCTCTGAAGCCATTATGTTTGCGCATTTCATTTGGATTTGTTGAGTATGATAAACACTTGTAAGGATGTCAATTCTGGCCCAGCTCGCCTGGCCCGGCCCGGCCCATTTTTGGCTGGCCATGGGGGGGCCACGGGCCGACCATGGTCCGCCCGCCGCCACCATTTTGTCCAAAACGACGGCGTTTATGTCTTTTTTTAATTAAAAAATTTAAATGGGCCGAACCATCTCGGCCGGCACGGGCACGGGCTGGAAGGCCCGGCCAGCCCATTGACATCCTTACACACTTGAATGTTATGTTGATGGTTAAATATTTATGTGATATTTATGTGATAACATTTTTTCTACTATGAATTCTTTGAGATAGAACTGCAGATAGTTTAATTGCTAGATTAAAATGATATATATGCTTGATTATGTGTGGCTCGTTACCAATGGCTATAAACCTATTAGCCACTGAGCTTCACAGCTCAACCTATTATTTTTCACTCCTCAGGTGCAGAATGAGAAGATAATTGATCTTTGCAAGCTTTGGCAAACTCCAAGATATCTACTTTTGTAACTAAGTTAGTTCGACTATTTTTGGTAGCTTTATAAGCATATCAAGCATGAGCATCCATTTATATTTTGTATTACGATATTGGTGTGACCTTTGATATGTAATTAAAGTTAAGTGCAAAATCTGTTTTGTTTAAGTAATGGAAGTAAGAGTCGAAGAAGTTTCCCTTATGTACATGTTCAAAACTATCTTTTGTGTTGGCTTGTTAATTGTTGTTGGAAATGGAATAGTATATGGTTAGATGGCCCTGGATAGATTTAAAATAAATTGTTATGCTGGGAGTCATGTATGTACAATTAGTGCTTGTTGGATTCGGGTCACTTCAGAATATGTATAAAGTTCATAATAAGCGAAAGAAGAAAAAGGGACTTTGCTGTAGCATTACCCCGACAGAATTTGTGTCCTAATTTCCACGAATAAACTGTACTGATGTAGGAAAAATTAGATAACTTTGTGTTTATAAAAGTTGTAGCTTATCCTCTTAGCTTTCTAATGGTATAAAGTTTGAAATTTTTGGACTTCAGAATTGAGAGATATGATTTTTACAAGTTCAAGTGTGAGAACTCTTTCACTCGGGGTGCACGATCGTGCACTAGCACGATCATGACAAAACCCCTTATTCACAGGAGTGCACGATTATGACAGAGCCCCTCTTTCACTCAAGGTGCACGATCGTGCACTAGCACAATCGTGACAAAACCCCTCATTCACAGGAGTGCATGATCGTGCTTGTGCACGAGGGTGACAAGCAAACTTGCAAAAATTATGTTAAACACAAGTTTTTAAGTGCTTCCAGCCATCTTCTCACTTGATCTCCACCCAGTCCTCTAGTATTGTATCCATGACAATTTGATAAGCTTAGGAAGTATGGGGCAGTGGATTTTTATGGAATAACTGATCCAGAAAAAGATGAAACATGGTTGAGGAAGACAGAAAGGATATTGGAACAAATAGATTGTGAGGATGATGAAAAGATTGTATATGTCGCAAAACTGCTACAGGGAGATGCCCTGCATTGGTGGGAAAGTGTACCAGGGAGTTAGATAAAACCATCAGTGTTAGCATGGAAAGACTTCCTGACTGCTTATAGGAAGAAATATTTGTCTGAGGTATATATCTAGCAGAAGCAAAGGGAGTTTCTGAGTCCCACCCAGAGGGAGATGACTGTCAGCGAATATGAGCATAAATTTATGTAATTGTCCCAATATACAGTTGAGTTGATGATGAGCGAAGTAACTAAGTGCCGTGGATTTGAAACGGGATTGCATTTAACCTCCAAAGAAAAAGTGATGGCGCAAAATTTCTGTGACTTCCAACAGTTGGTAGAATTGTGTTAAGGGTTGAGAATGTAGAGAATATAAAAGCGCAATAAACAGAAAGAGGAAAGGAAGAGAACAGTTCAGGAGGAGAGGTAGTGCTCCTATGACAGAGAGGAGAGCCAGGACTTTCCCCTTACAGTCTGAGGATAGGAACAGTGGAGCAAGCAGGCCTAAACAGACGAGAACTATCTCTTAACAAACCTCAACGGTTAGAGGCAGTAGAAGAGGAGAGGGGAGGATATTGGAACAAATGGACTGTGAGGATGATGAAAAGGTTATATATGCCGCAAGCTTGCGACAGGGAGATGCCCTGCATTGGTAGGAAAGTGTACCAGGGAGTCAGATAAAACCACCAGTGTTGACATGGAAAGACTTCTTAGCTGCTTATAGGAAGAAATATTTGTCTGAGGTATATATCTAATGGAAGCAAAGGGAGTTTCTGAGTCTCACCCAGAGGGAGATGACGATGAGCGAATATGAGTGTAAATTTACGCAATTGTCCCGATATGCAGCTGAGTTGATGATGAACGAAACAGTTAAGTGTTGTAGGTTTAAAACAGGATTGCATTTAGACATTAAAGAAAAAGTGATGGTGCAAAATTTTTGTAACTTCCAACAGCAGGTAGAAATTGCGTTAAGGGTTGAGAATGTAGAGAATATAAAGAGTGCAGTAAACAGAAAGAGGAAAGGAAGAGAACAGTTCAGGAGGGGAGGTAGTGCTCCTATGACAGAAAGGAGAGCCAGGATTTTCCCCTCACAGTTTGAGGATAGGAGCAATAAAGCAAGCAGGCCTAAACAGACAAGAACTATCTCTCAATAAGCCTCAACGGTTGGAGGCAGTAGAAGAGGAGAGGGGAGGATATTAGAACAAATGGACTGTAAGGATGATGAAAAGGTTGTATATGCCACAAGCTTGCTACAGGAAGATACCCTGCATTGGTGGGAAAGTGTACCAGAGAGTTAGATAAAACCACCAGTGTTGACATGGAAAGAGTTCTTAGCTGCTTATAGGAAGAAATATTTGTCTGAGGTATATATCCAACAGAAGCAAAGGGAGTTTCAGAGTCTCACCCAGAGGGAGAAGACGGTGAGTGAATATGAGGGTAAATTTAAGCAATTGTCCCGATATGCAGCTGACTTGATGATGAGCGAAGCGGATAAGTGTCGCAGGTTTGAAACGGGATTGCATTTAGCCATCAAAGAAAAAGTGGGGGTGTAAAATTTCTGTGACTTCCAACAGCTAGTAGAAGCTGTATTAAGGGTTGGGAATGTAAATAATATAAAGAGCGCAGTAAACAGAAAGAGTGAAGGAAGAGAACAGTTCAGGAGGGGAGGTAGGGCTCCTATGACAGAGAGGAGTGCCAGGACTGTCCCCGCATAGTCTGAGGATAGGAGCAGTGGAGCAAGCAGGCCTAAACAGATGAGAACTATCTCTCAACAAGTCTCAACGGTTGGGGGCAGTAGAAGAGGAGAGGAGGATAGGTTATCCATTCCCAAATGCGACCATTGTGGCAAATTCCATAAGAGGGAGTGCTATAGGCTGACTGGAGCTTGTTTTAACTGTGGAGGTCATGGCTAGAGAGTGCCTGCAATATACAAGACGAGAGGGAATTCAAATGGAAGCTTCAAAAAGGGTTGAGACTGTGAGAGTTAATATTGCAACTGAAGGGGTAGTTCTAGTGAGGCCAAGAAAGTGAATCCTCCAGAAAGATCGAGGGGACAAGTACCAGCTAGGGTGTTTACAATGACGAGAGAGGAAGTAGAAGTAGCTCCAGAGGTTGTGACTGGTATGGGTAAATTGTTTAATGATGATATTATTGTTTCAATTGATCCGGGGTCTACCCACTCATTTATTTCGTCAAGTATGATTGTGCATGGTAGAAGTTTGAGTCCATTAGATAGTCCTTTAACGGTTAGTACCCAATTGGGCAGTATATCATTATTATTCAAGTTTATAGAGATTGTGAAATATACATTGGTGGAGTAAAATTAGTGATGGATTTAATGCTATTAAAGATGGAGGGATTAGATGTGATTTTGGGCATGGATACCTTGGAAAAATATAATGCCAAATTCAATTGCAAACAAAAGACAATAGAGTTTGAGTTGGACAAAGGTGAAAAGGTGGTGTTTGCGGGAGGCGGAAAAGCAAGCCTACCTATAATTATTTCAGCTTTAATAACAGAGAAAATGATAAGGAAAGTATGTGAAGCATTCTTGGCATATGTGGTAGACATGAAGGTAGATGGAGGAAAATTGGAAGATATTCCTGTAGTCATGAAATTTTTAGATGTCTTTTTAGAGGAATTACTAGGACTACTACCACTTAGAGAGATTGAGTTTACCATAGAGCTTCTTCCAAGCACTGCACCAATGTCAATTCCACATTATAGAATGGCTCCGATAGAATTAAAGAAGCTTAAAGAATAGTTAGAAGAGTTGTTGGAGAAAGGTTATATTCGTCCTAGCTCTTCACTCTTCACCATGGGGAGCTCCAGTTCTTTTTATGAAGAAGAAAGATGGATCCTTGAGGATGTGTGTGGACTATAGGAAGCTCAATTATGTCACCATCAAGAATAGATATCTCCTTCCATGCATAAATGATTTGTTTGATCAATTGCAAGGGTCAAAATTCTTCTCCAATATGGACTTGAGATCTGGTTAACACTAATTGAGAATAAAGGAGTCTGATGTGTCAAAGACTGCCTTTAGAACACAATATGGGCATTTTGAGTTCTTATTTATGCCCTTTGGATTAACTAATGCCCCAGCAACCTTTATGGACTTAATAAATAAAGTCTTTAAGCCTTTCTTGGACCAATTTAATATAGTCTTTATTGATGATATATTGGTTTATTCTAAGAGTGACAAGGAGCACGAAGAGCACTTAAGAATTGCCTTGGAGATATTGAGGAAGAAAGAGTTGTATGTCAAATTCAATAAATATGAATTTTGGCTAAGGAAAGTGGTGTTTCTTGGACATGTAATTTCAGAAAAAGGAGTACATATGGATCCAAGAAAAATCGAAGCAGTAGTAAATGGGAAGTACCTAAGAATGTAGCAGAAGTGAGGAGTTTCTTAGGTTTAGCTGGTCATTATAGAAGATTTGTAGAATGCTTTTCCATGATAGCAGCCCCACTCACCCAATTGACAAAGAAGAGTTAGAAGTTTATGTGGACAGAAGAATGTCAGAAGAGCTTTGAGGAATTGAAAAATAGGCTCACAACTGCACTAATTCTGACCTTGCCTTCTGGTAGTGATGGATACATAGTATATAGTGATGCCTCAAGGAAGGAATTGGGGTGTGTGTTGATGCAAGAAGATAAAGTGATTGCCTATACTTCCAGGCAATTAAAACCCTACAAGATGAATTATCCCATACATGACTTGGAGCTGGTTGCCATAATTTTTGCATTGAAAAGATGGAGACATTACTTATATGGAATCACCACCAAGGTATTTACGGACCATAAGAGTCTTAAATATTTGATGAGCCAAAAGAAGTTAAATCTGAGACAAAGCAGTTGGTTAGAACTACTGAAGGGTTATAACTTGATGATAGACTACCACCCAGGGAAAGCTAATATAGCAGCGGATGCACTGAGTAAAAAATCTACTATGGAATATGTGAAGACAATATATCTTCCTTTGTTTAAGGAATTAGCCAAACTTAAGGTGATGTTGAGGCAAGTCGAATCTGGTTGTACATTGACTAATTTTAGAATAAGGCCAGTGTTGAATGAGAAGATTAAGGAATTATAAGAGCAAGACGAGTAATTGTGCAAGCTCAGAGAAGAAATTAAAAATGGTAAGCCCTCTGAAGTAGAGACAAGAGAATATGGATTGATGGTGGTAGGCAACATATTATGTATTCCAAACATGCAAGAGTTGAAGGATGAAATTCTTGATGAGGCATACAATACTTCATATGCAATGCACCCGGAGAGAACAAAAATGTATAGAGATTTAAAAGAGCACTTCTGGTGGAGAGGAATGAAGAAAGATGTTCCAGAGTATGTTGGAAAATGCTTGGTGTGCCAACAAGTTAAAGTAGAACATCAAGCACCTACTATCAAGCTTAAACCTTTGTCTATTTATGAATGGAAGTGGGAGAAGATTACAACAGATTTTTTGATGGGATTACCAAGGACTAGCAGGAAGTATGACGCAATATGGGTGATTATCGATAGGCTAACCAAGTTAGCACATTTCTGCCAATTAAACAAACAGATTCTTTGAACGCCTTGGCCAAGAAATACATAGATGAAATAATCAGACTTCATGGGGTTCCAAGTTCTATAGTCTCAGATAGAGATCCCAGATTCACCTCTAGATTCTTAGAAGCTTGCAAGAGACTTTGGGAACCAAGTTACATTTTAGCACAACTTTCCATCTTCAGACTGATGGCCAATCAGAGAGGATAATAAGGACATTGGAGGCAATGTTAAGAGCTTGTGTTACGGACTTCAAAGGCTTATGGATGATCTTCTACCTTTAATTAAGTTTGCTTACAATAATTCCTACCACTCAGGAATTCAAATGGCACCTTATGAAGTTTTATATGATAGGAGGTGCAGAACTCCTATTTGTTGGGATGAGAAAGGTGAAAGGAGGCTTTTAGGACCTAAGTTGGTACAAGCTACAGTTGATAAGATTAATTTGGTGAAGCAGAAACTCAAGGCAGCTCAAGACAGGATGAAGAGATATACCGATGCACATAGAAAGGAGATGGAATATGAAGTTGGAGACAAAGTATTTCTTAAAGCCTCTCTATTGAAAGGAGTCTTAAGATTTGGTGAAAGGGGCAAGCTTAGTCCAAGATACATAGGCCCTTATGAGATTATTAAGAAGATTGGGCCCCTAGCCTACAAGTTAGCCCTACCGCCAGTATTATGTACGATTCACCATGTCTTCCATGTATCAATGTTGAGGAGATATAGATCAGATCCTTTACACATAATCCAACCTTCAGAGGTTCAATTAAGAGAGGATTTGACTTATGAAGAACAACCAGTAGAGATTCTAGATTCAAAGGAAAAGGTCTTGAGAAACATGACTGTGAAGCTGGTTAAAGTCTTATGGAAGAACCATGCAAGAGAAGAGGAAAAATGGGAGCCTTTGGAAGCCATGAAGGAGAAGTATCCATACTTAATGGTAGACTCAGGTAAGAATTTTGAGAACGAAACTCTTTAAGGGGAGGAGAGTTGTTGGACACCAAATTTTTTTCTTAGAATTTAGTCCGTTAATTTAGCAAGCATAAATAGAAATTGGAATTTTTAAATTACAATTTGTTGGAGTTTAGTCATAAATATATTTTGTTTAAATATGATTGCATGAATTAGATGGAGATGTTAGAAGTAAATTAGTGTGTAATAGACATAAGAGAATAAAGGGGCAAGTAGACATTAAATTAAATGTGGAAGGATAAACTTGGAATGACTAAAAGTATTCTTAAATAAATAAGAAAAGAAATGAGAAAGAGGAAGTGAAGAGTGCGTGAAGCATGTTGGAGAAGCTAGTAAGAAAGAAAAGAAAAAGGAAGAAGGAAAGAAAGAAAAAGGAGAAAGAAGAAAAAGGAATAGGATTCAACTGACCTTTAGGTAACCTTCATCTTTTCTTCTTGCTTTGGTAGAAAAAGGAACTAGAGAAAATGGGTTTCTTGTGCTGGAAATAAAGGGAGAAAGGAGAGGACCAAGAAACCTAATTTTGATTATTAAAGTTTTATGGATTTTCTATTTGTATATTTGTTTGAATGAAAATTTGTTTGTTTGAAGGAAACCAACAAAATCCAAGGTAAGAGCAAGAGGAAAGGCAAACTTGAGTTTGGATTCACAATCAATTAGGTGGATAATATGTTTATAGTTATTGTGAATAATGAGTTTAATTGCTTGGCTTTGAATTATTGCCATTATTGGAAAATGCACTATGATTTATTATCATGTTATGCCTTGAAAGATGTTATTGCATTTGTTATTAACGAAAAGAGGAAAAAGCACAAGAAGCATGAAAGTATAAATATGTGATGAAATAAATTGAACATCGAAATTTGCTTGTGTTTGGGCAAGAGAGATAACATTTCGTTCATCACGTGCACGTTAACTTAAAGCCTTCTCCCGGCTACCCGCTTATGGCACATGAGCTCCTAAGAAACGGACTCATTTAGTTCTCATAGTGTAAACTTCAGTTTCTCCATTTCAATCCATGGGACTCTCTTAAGCCATTAAGTTTGTGTATTTCATTTTGATTTGTTGAGCATGATACAAACTTGAGTGTTATATTGATGGTTAAATATTTATGATATGATTTATATGATATTTATGTGATAACACTTTTTTTACTATGAGTTCTTTGAGCTAGAACTGCAGATAATTTAATTGCTATATATATATATATATGTGCTTGATTATGTGTGGCTCGTTACTAATGGCTATAAACCTATTAGCCACTGAGTTTTGCAGATCAACCTATTATTTTTCACTCCTCAGGTTCAGAACGAGAAGATAATTAATCCTTGCAAGCTTTGGCAAACTCCAAGAAATCTACCTTTTGTAACTAACTTAGTTCGACTATTTTTGCTAGCTTGATAAGCATATCAAGGATAAGCATCCATTTATATTTTGTATTACGTTATTGATGTGACCTTTGATATGTAATTAAAGCTATGCAAACTCTGTTTTGTTTAAGTATTGGAAGTAAGAGTCGAAGAAGTTTCCCTTCTATACATATTCAAAATTGTCTTTTGTGTTGGCTTGTTAATTGTTTGTGGAAATGGAATAGTATGTGGTTAGATGACCCTGGATAGATTTTAAATAAATTGTTATGCTGGGAGTCATGTATGTACAATAGTGCTTGTTAGATCTGGTTCTTTTCGAAATATGTATAAAGCTTATAATAGGCAAAAGAAGAAAAAGGGGACTCTGCTGTAGCATTACCCTGACAAAATTTGTGTCCTGATTTCCACGAATAATTGTATTGATGTAGGCCGAATTAGATAAAGTTGTGTTTATAAAATTTGTAGCTTATCCTCTTAGCTTTCCAATGATATAAAGTTTGAAATTTTGGACTTCAGAATTGAGAGATATGATGTTTACAAGTTCGAGTGTCAGAACTCTTTCACTCGAGGTGCATAATTGTGCACTAGCACGATCGTGACACAACTCCTCTTTCACTCAGGGTGCACGATCATGCACTAACACGATCGTGACAAAACACCTCATTCACAGGAGTGCACAATTGTGCTTGTGCATGAGGGTGACAGGCAAACTTGCAAAATTTAGGTTAAACACGGGTTTTTAAGTGCTTTCAGCCATCTTCTCACTTGATCTCCACCCAGTCCTCTCATAATGTAGCCATAGAATAAGTACCGAGACCTGGGCCTAACAAGAAAGGCATTCCAACTACCACACAAATATCCCTTTTGGATACAACATATACAAAGTATCATAATGCCTTTATTCTCTCTCTCCTTACCACTCTCAATAATGGAATAATGGAAATGTCATATTAATAATAGCACTACTTTCAACATTAAATTAAATCAGCCAACTATGCCTATATGGTTGAAGGTCTAAGTAAAATTATAAGAGCTGAACAAGATCCTATAGCCATTATGGCTACGTTACATCATTATATTATTTTTTCGCCTATAGAACCATCCACTAGATCTACATTTCCCAAACTTCCAATGATTTATATATGATGGGCAAGTAGATCCCATGAAGACACTATTATAGTCTAGATCCTTAATAACTAATTATGAAAGGGAATTACGTTTGCCTCATCACCACTCGATATATGCATTTACTCTACCATTCTTTAAATGACTTAAAGATGGATTTATTAAATCAATTTGTAAAAGGCTAGGGTAAGATATTCCTTAACTTACTGGACAGATCTTGATGATCTCCCTAAAATTTTCTCATAAAGAAACCAGGAGCAAACCCCTAATTCAATCTGTCTAAACAAACGAAACATTTTCTTATATTAGCCACATAAATGGCCTTTTCCTTTAGGACATGGATCCTTTTATATGTCATCTAGATTCTAAATGCTGGGAAGAAGATACTTCAGACATAGATTTGAAAGCGGGAGATTATTACAATGAAAATATGAAAGGAAGGCATTAATGCTGACCCCAAAAACATCAAAGAAGGTTTAGGGATGATGACGACGACTCTAAGCCTTTAATTAACATAAAAAACCTAAGCCAAAACCATCATCTTTCGATCAACTTCTAGAAGAAATAGGATATAACCATCTCTTGATTCATCTAGACTTGATCCAGTTATCTCAACCATTTCAGAGAACCTTCTAGAACCAATTTATTGTTTGATGGTGCAATCGTCAAAGTAGTATGACAAAGAGTTCCCAAGAACAATTATATGACTAGGGTGATAACTCACGTATTTTCGATACCTATATAAGTATCCCTGCAAGGCACTTACTCATCAGTTACTCATACTGAAGAAGTACTGAATATACTTCTTGGGTATGAAATTCTATGATGGAAATTACCAACCAAGCCCACATACCAATAGTGAACTATTCAATTTCTTTGATGAGAAGCCTATAAAAAAACAAATCCATTAATAAACTAACTCAAAAATAGCCCCATGTAAGCTAGTCGAGAAAACAAACCCCTTATGATAGGTGCCATATATCTCAAAGTCTGCCTGTTAGATATCCAATTTTGAGTTATCTCTTAGTATTGCCTTAATATGATCTTTTGGCATAATATTTTACAATGTACAAGATCCTTATAAAGAGATAAGTGCGGTGCATACTCATATCTACCTGAAAGAGCAAAACTATTAATAACTCAAGCTTTCAACAAAGAAGGGTGTTTTAGAAGAAATTCATAAAGAAATACTAATTTCCTTTTCTCCTATTGCCTCTAACTGAATGTAATGGTATACTTATATTAGTATAAGAGATTACAAATAAACAACGTACAATAATTGGAGCCATTTTCAGGCACACTTATTATAGTACAATAATTTATCTTAGTGGAGCCATTAACATTTGTCACATGATAGGGTTCTACAGAGACTCACGGCTTTATATAATGGATAGACACACAATAGTACAAGCATACATCAATAATGCATATTGGAGGCCTCTTTTATTTTAATGGTGGGACCTACTTGTTCTTTTGCTTAATAGGTTCATGGAAAGGAGACAAATTCTCTTCATTATCTATGATGTCTCCATATTTTTTAAAAAGACGCTCATTGTTGGATCCCGCTTTTAGGATTTTTATATTTTTATTTTCTTTTAATTATTTTATTAGATTATCAAGCATGGAAATA
>JAOQMS010000001.1:18642476-18663032 GCA_027563885.1 Erythroxylum longipes | reverse complement strand
CACGTGTATATGTATATTATATAATGCATGAGCATGAGATGTGTTTTCCTAATTTCTCCGATTGATCTCACATGTACTCGTTTCTATGGTTCAACCCTTTGTATGGAAACGGGATGTTACACCAGTTTTGGTATCAGATTTGATTCCAGTACAGTACGTATCAATATTGATCAATATTGAGTACTATTTTGAGTGGTTTAAAAAATTACAAAATAGTCTAAATATATTGTGTTATATAATTCTTAATTTTACATCAGGTTTGTCTCTAAAAATCATAATAATATAAATTTAAAATAAGAATAATCTCTTTATTATTATTAACATTACTTTCACATATTTCATATATAAACAATAACCACTAGTATAAGAAAAAGATTGTTTAATCATCACACAATTGTAAAATTAAAAATAATGCAAAATATTTAAAATATTACAATTTGTATCATATAATAAAGAACAGTTACATCAAAACATCATGTAGTAAGAATAATATGGGTTCATGACTCTATAAGCATGTACAATTTACAACAAAAGTTCATGTTAAGGAACACAAACAATTAGAAGTAGAACCTGAAACAAAAATATTCATTATTAAAAGTTTTATATTTA
The DNA here is from genome assembly GCA_027563885.1 of Erythroxylum longipes. NCBI lineage: Eukaryota > Viridiplantae > Streptophyta > Magnoliopsida > Malpighiales > Erythroxylaceae > Erythroxylum > Erythroxylum longipes. The sequence goes on along the minus strand of JAOQMS010000001.1, from coordinate 18,662,423 downwards.
TATTGCACATATAAAATTTAACGTATACATCAAATATAAGTGAAATTAAAAGAAAGAGAATAAATAAAAAAAATCTTGTATTTCATTCAATCGAATATCCACTCTAATCACATTAACCTCAATCTTTATTTGGTAAAAAATCTTCATCATTAAGAGGAGTCTTATCATCAATATCATTAAAATTCATTGAATCAAATGACATGTCAATACTTTTTTTATTTAAGATTTTCTTCGAAGTTACTCTCATTTATTAAACCTAGTTCCCTAGAAACTCAATCCACTAAACAATTAATATTGTCAAGACAAATTAGATCTACAGAACTACTTATTTTAATAAGAGTCCTAGTAAACAAATAAAATTAAATAGTTAAGAAATTGTAAGAAATTTTATTCAACTTAATAATGATCATAACATAACTATCTAGAAACTTTATCTTGTATTAAACAAAGACCAAATCATTCAATATTTGTGTTCCAATTCATTCATTTTCTTGAAATTGATGAATTCAAATATACTATAATTCCTTTCACACCTTGTTACACTTATGCATTGATTCAAATTTTGAATTTCATACCTTTGTAATTTTGGAACACCACTTTCGAATTAGTCCCACTAAGTAATTATAAGATAATAAAATAACATTATAAACAAAATAAAGTGATGATTAATTTTAAACGAGTAACAAAAGTGAAGAAATATATACCTAGATTATTAAAATTTTCTCTTTGAAGAATTGCAATGGCCATCCTAATATTATTAGACACATCTTTAAATACCTCTATTTGTAAGTTAAGGAGATCTTGCATCATCTCATGTGAAAAAATTGTTATGATAATTAATAACATTCCCCTATTAACTTCAGCTTTTTTGGTAAAACTTGGTCTAAAATAGAAACTAGGATAAAAAAAAACGCTCCAGTTACAAATAATGGAGTGTAAAGTTGCTTTTTCCATCTTTTATTGATGACTACAAAATAAGGTATATACAAAGAAGACCTATTTTTCAAATTGGACTTGATTGCTTCCTTCACCCTCTCCATGACATTATAAAAATAACTCATTATTTCCTTCTCTTCACTATCAACTAAATGAAGTATTCTCACTAGAGGCCTACAAACTTAAAAAAGAAATTGACATTAAGACCAAAATTCATAATCTTCAAGTATAATTGTAGAAATCTCCATTCCAGTATTAGACTTGGTATAGTAAGATACAATTATCACTTTTAAACATTTTTAGTAGCTCCTTCTTCTCTAGAACAAAGCACTGAAGTGATAAGAAATTAGTGACTAATCATGTAATCTAGGCTGACACAAGTATCTACTATTGGTGAAATCTTTTTTGATCAAATTTATGACCCATGCACGATTATAGATAAACTTGGTCACTTTTCTTGCTTATTGCTCAATTTCATCAATTATAAGAAAGTATTCATGATCTCTTATATTTTTCAACATCAAGTCAAAATAATGTGTAGCATAAGAAGTTCAATAAAAAGAATTATATCTATATTGCAACCTCTGTCTAGTAGCTTTATAAACAAAATCATTGTCAATGATGAACTATACAATGTTTTCAGGCCCAACCTCTTTTACAATTTCATCAAATATCTGAAACAGAGTATCAACATAGCTAATATGGCCATATGCATCAATAGACTTGAAAAAGCATTGTCCCCTTTGCAAAATAAAGCAAAACTTTATAATAGGTTCATATCTTCTATTTTTCCAACCATTACACATGATTGAACACCTATAAGTTACCTCAGTCACTCTTCTTTCATCCAAATAACTTTCTATTTCAAAAATAGAGCTACTCAGAAGATTGCCTCTGTAGACATCAATTAAAAGAGCTTTATATCATTGATCGTAAAAGGTAATAATATCCACCATAGGTTGGTAATAATAAGATCGAGTGGCATTAAATGATACACCTACATCATACCTAGGGATGGCACCCTGGCTTAAAAATTTTTGCACTGACCTGGGCCCCTCCCAAAGTCTAATTGGTTATAAGGCATACGGCTCGAGTCTTAGCCTGATCAGGCTTGGGTCTTTCGAAGCCCGATCTGGGTCTAGCCTAAAATATTTTTAAATTTAGAAAACGATGTCATTTTACTCAAAATGACATCATTTTTCCTAAAACTTGTGGGCTTTAGATCAGGTTAGATTGGGCTAGATAGCCAAAACTCGATCAAACAAAGCCAAGATAGGGCTTAATTGCCTAGCTTAATCATACCATTATCCAGCCACTGTCATATTCACATTACAAGCTACTTTTTTAGATTGTTAGGCATAGTGAATTGAAGGTTGAGCTCTGGGAGTTGTTCTTAGTGCAAAAAAGTTAGACAACTATCTTTTTGTCTTCCTCACAACAGATGCAACAATCTCTTCTTGTCGGATAGGAGTATCACCTTCAACACCCACAGTATCATCCTAACTTCTGAAAAAAAAACTTCCACTACCAATTTCTTAGTTTAGTTCTTGCCTTTTATCTTTCTTATGATGATATTCTTCAACCAAAGTTTTTATTTGTCATTTCACGTCGAGGCTAGCTTTCTTACAAAGCTTTGCATCATTTTTTATCTCATCCAAATGCTTCTTTAATCTAGTGATTTTTTCACATTTCAAATGCTTGTTACAATAGAAACAAATGGTATGGTTCCTCATTTTAAAAACCAACTTAACACGAGCCCAAGCTAATAATTCAATCTTCTTAAAGAGACTGAATTATCAAGAGTACTTGAACTTTCCTCCATTTATATATAAAATAAATAAAGACATATGTCAAAATTAAATCAATAAGTACATATTTAAAAATAAAGGCTTTGTATATAACATCATTATATAACTATAAAAGTTCAATAGTAAACTATAAACATGTCCAGATAGATTTTATCTTACATCTTTTTTTTATAATAATGCATATTGCAAAAATGACTTTATTATACAAAGTAAAAAGAGAACAAATAATTGCTTAAACGTTTAAAACTTCACATTATGTTGACTAATGAGTATAACCTTATAAATCAAGACATATCTTAAAAGTCATTTTAAAGGCATACAAAATAAAAGAAAGATTCGCATAAACTATTTTCTACTATGTATTTAACTACCCATGAAATAGGATAATGAATGAATGTGCATTTGTAAGTTTACTATCATGTTGAAAATATCATTTCCAAAGTTTAATTTTGCATATTTGTAATGTTATTTTCTAATGGCGGCAATATAGAAATGCAGACCTTTTATTTTTAACTTAGTTGCATATATTAAATGATTTAATTATATATTAAAAATTATGTTAAAAATATTAATCATATATTAAATAATTTTTGTTTCCAAACAACAAGTTATAAATTGTATATTTTATATAAGTCAATTAATAAATTAACAATTGCATTTATGAAATCAAAACAAAATTAAGTAGATATGTAATTATTAGATTTATACAATAATAAAAAGTTCTTTTCGATTTCATAAAAAGTAACAATAAATACAAAATAAATACACCTATAGAAGATTCATATTACAATGTATTGTATTTTCTTGACTTTATATATATTCAAAAAAAATATAAATGATTTAATTTTGAACTTAAAAATGTTAAAAATTTTATTCTGTCATTAAAGAATCACAAAATAAAAGAATAGGATTTATTTGTAAAAAGTAAACTTGACTCTAAAATATATTATTTATGTATTTCAATAATTGAGTTAATTATTTTCTACATTTATGTACTATCAGAAATGTATAGACTTTTTAAGTTATATCTTTTAAATTTATAATATTTAAGTTTTTACTTGTTTCTCATAATTATATATTATACATAATAATTATAATTTCATTAGTAATTGTTGAAATTCTTTCTTTATATCCGAATACTATTTGATCTTCACAACTGAAAAAAAAATGAAAAATTTTGTTTTTATAAAAAATAGTGAAATTTTTAATTTTAATTATTTTTTCATGATATTTATTACTAAATGATTATTATTAGTTTTATTACTAAATGATTATTATTAGTTATGTACCACCATTGATTTAGTATTTTTAAGAGAGATTTAACACTGATTTATTTTTTATAATTTGTTAAGACAATTATGAAAGGAATTAATAAAAACTTGAAAAAAGATAATTACAATTTATCAAACATTAATATTCTTAAATATGTTATCAGATAAAAATTTAAAATTTAAAAATATTATTAACTTAAAATTTATATCTAAATATGAATATGTAAGTAATTAAATTGTTTAACATTTAACAAAAAAATTAAATTTTATTTTAGATTTAGACATATCATTTAAATTTCCTGACATTTAAATGACATAGAGATATTGAAAATACAATATTATAAATTAAAATTTATTTATATAAAACATTACACTTACTAGTTTAATATAAACCCTTTATAATATAATTATATTAGTCAAACTAATAATTACATATTCTATAATCACTTATATTAATTTAAATACAATGTAAATATTTAAATGACATCAAAACAAAGTGGTGTAGAAATTCTAGTTTATGACATATACTGTTTCAACATCAACAAGAACTGTGGGTCTTCATCAATACCTTAATCCTTAGAGCTGAGTACTACAATAATTGTCACTTGCATTCGCAAAGTGGAGAAACAGGGGTACGACTGCAGCATCAAACAACCTTTAAATACTTGACCTCCACCAGCTGTAATCTTTTTGGATGAAATATAGGTGCTAATTAGTTTACATAAGTTACGCAGTTTACTCAATGTGCCAGTTTCTTAAGGTGCTGAAATGTACGCTGCTTGATCCACTGCCGGTCATACGGTAAATACGCCTGGACGGAGTGATCATAACTGCAAGCCAAATGAACATCAAGTCATACAAGTAACCACACCACAACGAACATGAAGTCATTAAAAGTAACCCTTCTATGCCACTTCCAAATATGCAGAGCCATTTGATGGTAATTAAATATACCCCCTACGTACACTTGCAGTTGCGATAATTTTTTTAGCAAACTAAGGCCTTGCATTGCAGCCAGTTAAGCTTCATTTTCATAATTCAGAAATAATCGTCCACAACAATATTAATTCATTTCTTCTACTATTTTCTCTTGATTTTGATTGATCGACTACCGCAATTATTAGCATTTTTTGCAAGTTAAATCTTAGAACATCATAAATAACATAGTTTACCGCCAAAGCTCCTAATTATACATTAACATCTTTCAAAAAGTATAAATAAACCCCTACAATTATTTATGTATCACGTTGCACCTTAACTTTTTTAAAACAGTATTAGTAAAATTCTTAATCCTAACAGAGTTATATTTTTGTCAATTCTTAATAACTACGTTGTTAACTTAGCATATGTTGTGTCACAATTGGTCTGAACCCACCACATGTTAGCATGATTTTAAAATTGATTTCTTTAGACATAAATCAAAGACGAAATTTGTATCTCAACGTTTCATAAAAGGTCTATATAAAACTCTCTTATTATTTTTGGTACCAAGTTTACACCTTATTCAAGGTGCAAGGTACCTTTTTAATAACATTATGGTACAAAACAGTAACAAAGATAATGGTAGGGATTTACTTAAACATGTTGTGCAAAGTTCAAGTAGAAATCACACGTTTGACCTATGGTTTCCCAATCTGCATATATATACATATATATAAACAATTTCTTTCTTCTTTAAGGCTGAATGCAAGCCATATATGTCATCCCTTAAGCTTTTCTTTAGATACAGGATTGCTTATTAGTTCAATTGCAGTCTTTTAGGAACATTGCAGTGTGCAGAACATATGAGCAAACAAATGCAAAAACAGAAAGGAGATGAGAGACAGGGAAAGGGAAGATACACTAATGCGCTCATGTCTGCAAGTCCATCAATGAAGTTGTAGAGATCTGAAATGTCATAAGAGATGTTTGCATGGGCTGGATGTATCTCCTTAAGCTTCCTTTCATATAGTCCACAAACACCTATAAGACCCAAAAGAAGTGCCCCAAACTAGTAAGGAAAAATCAATCTGAACACATATATCCAAAGAGTAGATAATCCTGAGCATGATTTGCAGAAGCAATTATTCATCACCTTCATTACTGACAAATGGATCAAACAAATGTAGTAGAAAAGGGTCATGAAGTATGGAGAGAGGATCCAAGAAAGAAAACGCTATTAATATATTAAGCAAAAAGATGTATAGCGAGTATCCAATTGGCAACTAATCGATCTAAAATAGGCTGCAAATATGGTAATTTAAATCTCATCAGAGACCAATGAGAAGAAGATAAGATACAAAATTTTGTGGTTAACAGATTTCTTCAATTCAAGCAGCACATGTATGAGTTTAAATAAAAGCAATGATAGTAAATCTTGTAGTGTAAATAGAAGGTGAAGGTACTTGAAAAGTAGTAGCTTCTCTTAGATCCATGCTAGCAATGAGTCAGCCCAAAAGCAAGCTTTTTCATGGTATCAGTGTATCATCCAAGAAGATATTCTGAATCACAACGTAAACCCTCAAGGCTCACAAGACAACAAATTCACCCAGAACTTCAATACACCATTGAGAAGCACTCATGGCAATTACCAACGAATCAGAAATTACAAACTAACAAGTTTCAGCAGTACAATGTTAAAAGGGGAATGAACATAGACAATGATAATGAGACAAGTTATAGATTGATTGCTAGGAAGTATTGTACTGCATACCATCCATAGCTTGACTAATTGAACCGTAATCCATAAAAGTTCTACTTGCTCTATTTGGAGAAGTCTGCAAAAGAATAATGGTGTGCCTATTAGCCTGCACAAGAAGAGGAAAAACTGTGTAGGTGCAGAACTTCAACTTTAAATACAAGCAAATCACTAATCTAAGATTAGAAAACTCCTAATTAACAAGAGAGCTTCACAAGCGGCATGTCCAGAACAGGAGTGAAGGAAAAATGAAAGAACAAAGAACGAAATCAAAGTGTGAATGTTTGGGAAGTGGATGCAGAAGCCTCAGGGGTACTGAAAAACAATCCAATTCTCATTATAAGATTTCCAATTAAGAAATCAGTTATTAATGATTATCAAGCACCAAGTAGCAACTTATCCACGCATCTAATTTCCGTTCTCTCGTCCGGGTTAGCATATTTAGGGCAAATTTTGGACTCCAACATTATACTAATCAGATGGAATACCCCAAAAAGAAAAAGTAGTTGCCAAAAATACGAAAAGAAATGGAAGATTATTAATCGAAATAGTCAGATATGCGAACCCTAACGCCACCGCATACTTTGCGAGAACATTAGGAATTATATCCAAAACAGAGAAATTCGCGCAGATGAAAACAAATCAAATCATAAAAGAAATTGGAATTTACCATCTGAGAGTGCAGCAGGTGGAGAGGTTCGCAGTGAAAGCGAAAAGAGACTCTGGACTTCAAAGACCGAAAACGAGTACGCGCAAAATTATTCTAATAAAAGGGCCAAATAGTCAATTTCTTGGGTCGACCCAATTTCAGTCGGGTCTGGAAACATAACTTAAAACATATTTACTTCTAGGCTTAACTATTAAAAGAAATTCTCAAACTTTATTAAATTATACGATATTAGCCTAAATTTTAAAAGATATTATTAAAGTATTCTAACCTTTAATTTTTAGTAAAAAGAGCTCGATAGTAAGCTCTCCATTAATGTGAATAACGTTATAAGCTATGTCAAATTAGCATTGATATCATGTGATTGTTACAAGGATTTTTGATATTTTTAACTTGTTAAATAATAAAATTTATGCGTGTCATGATATGTAACAGTAATTTGATATAAATATTCATTTGATCTTGGTCGTCATGTCATCTGCATTAACAATAAACTTAGTGTTGAACTATTTTTGCTAAAAATTAAAAGTTGAAATATTTTAACTCTACTTTTTAAAGTTCGGACTAGTACAACAAAATTGAATAAAGTTTGTGATTTTTTTATAATTAAAACCTAGTCTCTATTTAGTTTTAGTTTTACTCTCTATTTAGTTTTAGTTTTACTTTAAATTTCTATTTTATTTTCAAATCAAATAAAAGTTTCTATTGACTTTTGATTTATACTGTATTAAAATTAGTTTTAATATTAATTTTAACAAAAATTGTTACTAATATAATCTATCAGTTCCTTTTAATTTAACTTTTAACAGAGGAAGAAATGGCAATTTTGGGTCTAATTTGACCAGAAGTTAACAGACCATGTTCGAGTTAACTAAATTTCAAGCTGGGAGAGAGCCTGAATGGTCAAGATTAATAATGAAAAAACAATTTTATTTTAGCATAACTTTTCAAAATAATGTCGTTTTAGTTTAAGTTCGGACCTAGTTTTAAGTTGAGAAAAGAATTATGCCTAAAGATGGTAATTTTGCACATTCCAACTCGATCTAAAGTTAATGGGCTCAACTCGAGTTAACTAGACTTTGAGCTGGGCTTAAACTTTTTTTAATTTGAGTCCAGTTTGGCCTGATTTGAAATTTTAAAAAATAAAATTAAACGATGCTATTTTAAAATTTAAATTAAAAAATTAATTGAGTTTAATTTAAATTCAACCGAGGGCTCAATTTTGGATAGCTCAAGCTTGATCGGGTTCGATTCAAACTCGATCCAGCTTTAGATCAAGCTCAAGCCTAACCAAAGCCTAAGCCTAACCTAACTCGGTCTATTTTTAAGCCTAATTAGGACGAATTCAAGCTAGTATTATTATCCTTAAATAGAAGTTTTATAAGAAGAAGAGAAGATAAGAGAAGAGAGACAGGGAACATGAAGCTCATAATATTAAAGTGCTTAGGAGCGTAAAAAAATTTGTAAGAAAGATTGTTTACCTCTTTTGTTACAATAGATGCAATTTTATATGCATGTTAATTTTCCTATTTTTATTTACGTTATCACTATAACTAATAGCGGTGAGGAGTCTATACGTTTTATAGACTTTTGTTAGTTATAATCTTTGGTAGATATAGGTTTTGTCATTTGTCCATTGTATTATAGGAATTTTGTTATTGTCCCCCTTTTTTCTTAGTCCCCATTCACTTTTCATCGAGGATTATTCTAAAAAACTAGTCTTCTTTCTCTTAAGTCAAATCAACCATTTTTAATTACTTTATGAAATCAAGGTCAGTTGGAATTTTAGTAATTATTTGATTGTATTAAAATATTCTTCTTCAATCTTTGCTCCAACAAACAAGACATTGACTTTTGATTTTTACTGCAAAGTATGACATACTTATTATATGTTAGCCTTTTTTTCATAGTCAAAGATGAAACTTTGTGATTTTGTGCAAATTTTTCCTATCATTTAACTTCAAATATTTTCATTGAAATGAGATTTTTACTTGTTAATTTTATTTGTAATCATGCGTTCATGTCATTACCCATAAGATAAATTTTTTTTAAACAAATAGTAAAGATAGGGAAAGAAGTCTTTATATTATTTAAACTGATATTTAGTTATAAAAAATAAATAGCCTTAGTGTTAGCCCTTAGCATATGAAGACACCTCACAGCTAGCCGGAGACGGGCCTTGGGTGGAAGGTTAGTTGGATCACATGTACAGCGGTGGCATGTGAAAGCTCCAAGGTGACTTAGCAAGTTAGATAAAGCGTGGTGCGAGTTTTGGTAGAGTTTCGGATCCTGTATGAGTTGACATTTGACATAACTAAGGCTAAATTTTTAGTGGACTGAGGACTTAGTGTATGCTCAAATGGATGGACCATGGCTAATAGACTTAACGTGGGTAAGCATTGGATCGGACTAGTATGATATGGTTGGCTTTGGCTTAGATGACTTATCATCAACGGATAGAGATCATAGGGAGATCTTAGATGATGTGGCGAATAAGATCACAGAGGATAAATATTAGGTCTAAAGGATAAAGACTACACGGGAGGATCATCTGAAGATAGTGGATATTTTTGTTGATAAGGATAAAGACTACACGGGAGGATCATCTGAAGATAGTGGATATTTTTGTTGATAAGGATAGATCATGTCTAGTCTTTTATCTTGTTAGTTGGGATGTAGATAGACCTTATTGGATAGAGTCCTATTTAGATAGGGATGTTATCTAATTGGATAATGATTTAATCTAATAAGATAAGATGTGATCTTAGGTAGTAGAGTTCTGTTAGGATTCTAATTTGGCCATCAAGCTTGAAAGCCTATATAAAGCTTATTTGAGCCTTGCTCCTCACACACAGAGATTAAGAGAACATCCTTTGTATACTTTGAGGGAAGTAATAAAGGTTGGCATTATTGTTGTATCTCTTTCTTGCTTGTATTGTTGCCTTTACTATTATATTACTATTGTAGTTTTCTTACATATGAGAGTTAAGCATTTTGAGGGTCGTGAGGCGTTCGAGAACAAGGTTGTTGGTTGACGATCAAGTGGGAAGGCTGAGTTTTGCTTAAATGGACCTAAGTAAGATTGTCATGTAAATGAATAGGGGTGACTTGCGGTATAAGTTCAGTGCTTAAGAAAACCTTTATAACATTTAGTATACTTGAAAAGGGAAATTTTATAGGCATGATTATACCATTTATACTAATTGATGAGCCAAAAGAGAAAATTATACTTAAATATTGTGTTGAAAAAGAATAATAATGAATGGTGGTTTTTTGTTTTTTGTACTGGGAAAGAATTAAACTAAACTTGTTGATAATCACAGAAATTCTAGCTTAGTAAATATGGAAGTTTATAGAAAATATGGTTTCAAACATTTTGGGCCACTAATTGCCAAAGTTCTTGGCTTCAATATATAACACTGATGTTTTTCACAATTATTGTCAACTTCTAGTGACTATGACTATTATTATTATAAATAAATATTCTAATAAAATAACATTATTAGAAGGAATCGACTAAATTTTCCATGATTTCCTTAAAGACTTGATAAACTCTTCTACCATATGTCTAGATTTGTATACATATGTAAAGACTTAAACCTATTTTTTGTTATTATACTAAAATTACTAAAAATAAGTAAAGATATTAGTACAATTTTCATTAATATTAATTGGAGCATCATGTCAACATAAGCAAGTTTTATCTCTTTTATTTATTGCAATTACTTTTGGGGTGGCACCATCAAATAACCATGTATGTACGTATGCAAATAACTTTTCTACTTATTAAGTCCTAAATAATAAAATAAGAATCCACCAAACCAGGTTTTACATGACTTCTTTAAAGACTTGATAAACTTTTATTAGAAAAAATATTGTAGTAGATTTTTAGTAGTCATTTCTTAGAAAAAGTTCTATAGCTAATCGAAATTTAATGATTTATGATTTATATAACTTGCTTTTAAGTGAAGAAATTAATCTTGCAGTTCAAACTAGTGCAGTAGAATTATCTCAATTTGCATATTTATATGTTTCAAATTTCTATGTCTGAATCATCAACTCAATCAGACTATTACTAAAAACACATCGGTAACATACCATAATTGTAATAACATTTGGCCATTATTTCTCCAATGTCCTCTAAAATGTACTGAGGAAGAGATAGTACCATATGCCTCATTATATGTGCGCTAGACACATATACCATAATTGGCATATAAATTGGAAGGGAAAGGATTTATGGAAGTATTTTTGGAATTATGCTTCGTCAGCTTACGTTGAAGATTTTAACAAATAGTTGAAAAGATTAGATAAAATCAAACTTAGATGTCCATCATCATTGCTTGAATATCTTAAGGAGAGATGAGCAAGATGTTACCAATCATTTGAATTAAAATGTCCAATTGTCGACAAATATGAGTGAAACTTTAATGGGTGGATCTTATCAACAAAAGATAGGCCAATTATCAGCATATTTGAAATCTTTAAATCATGGTGATGACGCGACATGTAGATAAGAGAGAATTGTGCAAATTTAGAAGTCAAATGTTACACCAAAGATTACGAAGAAATTGGAGAAGAAAAAGAGAGACATAATGTAGTGAAGAATAATTTGGAATAGTGATAGAGCATATGAAGTTTCCAAAGGTGATAACAAGCATATTGTAAGGATTGGTAGACACCAATTATGTAGGTGTCAGGCATGGGCGCTTTATGGATATCCATGCAAGTATGTTATAAGTGATGTTCACCATTCCAAGCAATGGCCGAAGGCATTTCTCGATGATTGCTACTAGAAGTCCAAATTGCTGTCATTGTATATGCATGTGTTACTACCTATTAGAGATATAATTTTTTGGCCTACTATTAATGCTAAACTATTAAATTTTGACCCAAAAGAGTTATGCTAAGAATACCCAAAACAACTAGAAGGAGAGGATTAAATGAGCCTATTAAGTTGAAAATCTAACTAAATTGACTTGAAATGGTCGAGCACAAAAACTAGAAAATGTGGCAATTATGGCCACAATGCCATAAAATGTAAAAATGAAAGCTCAACTCAACCTGTTTAATAATCTCCACAGGTATAAAACATTTTTTGATTACTATGTATTGCTTCATATATCTAATGAACATTTATGACATTCTTTGATTCATATTTATTAGGTCATCTTTAAGGTCTCTTCATAAGCTGAACATATTGTCGTAGCAAGTTAACAAAATAATATTGTGAGTATATGACCATTAATGACATTATTGATTACTTTTACGAATGAATACTATTAACGACATATCTTTTTGTAGGTTAGTAGCTCTTCTCATAGTAGTAAACGGAAGTTTGGAGAAGTTGATACACATTCATTCAAGTTGTCTTTCGAACCAAGAGGTCTAAGGTTCAAAGGACAAACTAGCATAACTTCTCAACAATTACAAACTGAAGCAATGAGGAGGAGATCATCAATAAGTCAACAAGTACATGATCAACCTTCTCAGTCAAATGTAAATGAGGGAAGCAATGTGGTTGATTCAAAGAATTTACATTAATGATGTCTATGTGTTGTTAGAACTTTAGTTAATACGTCCAATCACTTTTATATATGGCTGGATAGATCTAATTACTTTTGTATGTAGATGGATTGTGATATATTCACTTCTGTATATGCTACTCCAATTACTTATTGTTATATAATCATTTTTGTATATACTTCTTGATGATTTTTAGTATTAATTAGGCATTATTAAGGCAACTTCATGAATAACAAAACAATAAAGACAAAACACAATGCACAATACATTACAACTTAGTTAAAATGAGAAATTTTCATCATTCATAATTCAAGTTTTAAACAAAATACTATAATTTAGTTCCAGTTGCTCACAAAAAAACCATATTATAACTGTAAAGCCCATTATTAAATAAATACCCAATAGCCTAGCCCAGCCCATAACTATTAAACACATAAAAGAAGCCATCAGCTGCAAACTTAGAGAAACACCAACGATAAACAACTGCTTCTTCTTCATTTTCTCTCAACTTTTACAATTAGTATATGTCTTAATGTGCCATTTTGCTCCTGCATGTGGCACTTCCCTCATAAGTTCCCTCATTATGTTTGTTTTGTAGAAAAATTAAAGGAAGTTGTGGAGATTAACAACCTCAAAATTCCTTACACTTAATCAAAATTTCCAGTAGCTATCTTATATTTTTTCTTATGATTTTGATCATCCTACACTAGTTTATAGTTGGATTGCATGTTGTAGTTGTTTGAGACAGTAATTAAAGTCATGGAAAGGGATAAAAATGGAGAAAATGTGGCTAAAAAATGATAAAAGAAGAGGAGTTAGGAGAAGAGGAGAGAGTGAAAAAGATGACATATTTTTGAAAATTTAAGTTGCATGTAAGGGCAAAATAGGAAATGCAAACAGTGAAGGGTGAATCTGGAATTTATTTCCAAGAAGAGCATTTTTGGTATTAATTGAAATGGATGAAGGTAAAATAGGACTTTTAATTAGTTAAGGGCATTTTTGTAATTATGGTGGTTAGGTTAGTGAGAATATTATTTTTATAATTAATAATAAAGTGGAAAGGGGAATAATTTTGGATTATTGAATTTATTTGAGTTGATATTTTTTGTAAATTAGTTTAATAGAATTTTGTAAATTTTAGGTCTAAAGCTCCAATTAAGAAGTAATTTGGACTATTAATTAGTTGAGTTCGAAATCGAACTAAGGATAACTTTGAACTTTACTCTTCAAATAGAGTACCGTTTTGTTATTAATAAATTATATTTTGAATTAGTCATTAATTAAATTAATGATGAATGATTTCATACATGAATTACAAAGTGTTTCGTGATTATAATTTGTTATGTATATTGAGCTATATTGAATGTTAATTTCGAAAAAATGTGTTATTAAATAGATACGGGTCGATAATATGTTGTGAATAAATGATGAAAATCAAGAAACGGTAGCTTGTCTAGGATAGGCTACATTCGATGGTCATTGATTGATAGGTTGTTCAGAGATGAGTGAGAGTGGTTAGGTATTTGCTCGTGGAGCAGATACCAAGGCATCGTGAGTCCCAGGGATGTCCTATGCTAATGGCTAGGTACCGGAGTGGTATCGAGATACCTTGAGTCTTGGGAATATCCTGTATCGATGGCTAGGTATTAGAGTAGTACTAGGGTACCAAGAGAGAATGATAAATTGAGGTACCCTGTGCTGATATTTATACATTTAATTACGATTCTACTTAGTGAGAGATTATTGATGAGTAGAGATGAGTTGAAAGACCATTGGATGTAAGCCTACTAGATTAAGCAGGGCCCCGACAATTCATTTAATTATGTGATAATTTATAAATGACATTTATATATTAATATTTGTGTTAATCATTGTGTGGTAAAATTTTGAGATGTTTGTTAATTGTTTATATTAGATTAAGTAATATTATGTGTCTTCGTATTATATGAATGTTTTAATCACTTGATTAAGTTTTATAATTATTTATAGAGTTATTTGATTTTAAGGGTACGGTCGGTTATCTTTACTGAATAGGCAGCTGACCCTTTGCCATTATTTTTTTAGGAGATCAAGTGACCCTAGGATTTTTTCGAGGTCTAAAAGGTCCAAAATGTCCCTTAAAACATGAAGTTCGTAAGTGTCTACAAGTCTACCCGATGCAAGCCAAGATCGTGGCTCACATCTGAGCCTTCTATCAATATTGTGGCATGCAGGCCACGATCATGCCTATGTTATGGCTCGAGTTCCCTCTGAAACTCCTCCATTCTTCGATATTGACCCTGATATACTAGCAAACACATCAAGGTACCTCAAAACATAATATTTAAGCTTAAAAACTTGTATTAACCCATAAAACACTTAAAATACAAATAATTAACAAACTAACACAATTCTAACCTAAACATATACTAAATGATCGAATTAACAGCTAAACACATATCAAAATATGCCTTAAAACACGATGCAATTTACACTTATCAACATTTCTTTGAGTTAAAATGTAAAAGAATGCAATAGAGAAGAAGCATTAACATTCTAAATCTTTAGACTAGTAGGAACCTTTTCTGAGGGTTTAAAAGAATCGATCCATTTGGTTTTAAATTGACTAGTATATATAATTGGAGTGGATGAGTAGCCGATTATCGATTTATCTGTATCTGAATTCCTTGCCTTTAGGTAATAAAAATATCTTATAAAATATAATAATATTATCAATATTAAAGTTAGACAAATTTTTTATGAGTTCATTATTTTCATCTAATATAAATTTTCTTTTTCACTTATTCTAACTAATTTTAAGATATCATATTATTTTGATTTAATTAAATGATAATTTTATCAACCTTTTAGTTATCCAAAAATTGACTATTAATAAATCACCCATGGCATGACTTGAAATTCTTACTTATGTTTATAGACTCCACTAACTTTTGGGATGGCAACTGCCGTGGAATTTGAACGCTAGTGGTCTCATTTTAAGATCTGTCAATGACGATATAAAGAGCATCTCATTCAGAGTTAGGAAAGCCAAGTTCTTCCTAAACTGTATTGTTTGGACAAAGATATTAGGAAGCAATCTTCCTATAGCGTTCAATAACTTGTGAGAGTTGTGTCCTCCGTTACACTAGTGATTGATAACTCTCAAGGAAAGTCCACAAGAGGGAACTGTCGTTTTCTCTATCACACAAATGTTGATAAACTTGTAAGGGAGGAAGGGTGAACCAATTTGGCTTTTACGGGCCGAGAGTATGATCCCATATTTCTTTGTGAGATCAAAAAATTGTCACAGTAGGGCTTGATGCTCTTACTGAGTCTGATAGTAAAACAGAATATCTTTAATGTAAATTAGAGAACTAGATAAGATACCTTCATAGATTTTGGTCATGGCTCTTTTAAACAATGATAGGGCAACTTTTAGCCCAAATGACATGACTATCCATTAGTACTGAGCATTAGGAATGAAGAATATTGTCTTATGCTGAACCTTTGGGTCAATACCAAATTGTCAAAATCCAACTTTTAAGTCAAACTTTGAAAATATTTTGGCTTCTTTTAGAAATAGCATCTATGTATTGATCTTGGGTAGATGAAACATGTCATCTTGTAGAAAATGATTTAGAGGCTGGTAATCAATAACTATCCTCTTTTTTATCTAATCTCTTTTTCTCTTTTCCCATATAAAATACTTGGCATGCCCTATCTGATTTGGTTAGCTCAATCAGTCCTTGTTTCAAAAGTATAGCACATTCTTCTTGTGTCATCATTAAGTCATCTAGATTCATTCTTGGATGTGTGGCTTTTGTCGAATTGATGTCCTCATTTTTCTTGAATGGTAATTGGAAATAGAATTCTAGATTATGCCACAATGGATGTAGATGATTGAATTATTCATGACTTTCTAGGTAATACTGTAAAAGTTGATCTCTAATATCCTCATATCTAGAGGAATGTCTTGTAGTTCGAATATATTGCGATCTTCAGTGTACTCCCGAAAATCTTGTTTGAAACAAATCCTTTTTGGCAAAATTTGTAACTTTTTTGCTTTACAATAAACATCCATCCCAATAAGTATGTCAGGATTAGGAAGATTGCTTCTTAATATCTTTGTCGAAACAATACAACTTAGGAAGAGCTTGATGTCAATCCTTCTCTTCATGATAAGATCGATCTTGAAGGATTTGCCATTAGCTGCAGTAAAGTATGCTTCATATGGTTGCTATTCTTCTATAGGAAGAATATAGGGCTTCATTATGCTTCTACAAAAGCCTGTATCCATGTAACCAATGACTAGAATTGGTCTATGATAATTTTCCAAGAGTAACTGGAGCTTGACATATGGTTATGTGACTATTGGCCTGTTGGTTTATTCCTTGAAACAAGACTGTTACGTCATGTACATCAGGCTATCATCTTCTTCTTAAGAGAAAAGGGTTCATCATCAAAAGATTCGCTATCAAGGATTGCAAATAGAGTCTCTCCATCCTCACTACATTGTTCTTTAAAAAGGGACTCGATATCTTCATCATCTCTAATAGGCATTATAGCTTCCATGGATTGTAGGATCTTCATATCTTTTTTGGATTTTTAGTGCAACTTTTTGCATAGTGGCTGGGTTTTTCACAAAATAACATTAGTCTAACTTTCTAACATTAGAAGCCTGCCGTTTGAAGAATCTTATTCTCTTTGTCTTTTTCCTGTTAAAAAGATGACTTCTTAAAGGCTTCCTTCTGAAGTGTTTTTCCTTCTTTGTATGGCATGCACATTTTTCTGTGTCTTTGCATTTGATCTTTAAGTACAACTTCTTACATGCTTGTTTAAGTTGAGTTCAATCAATAGTAGATAGCTCTGATAGCCAAGTATACAGCCAAAAGTCCAATTTCTTCACAGAAACTCATAGAACTTAGAACAGCTTGCAAACGTTAATCAGATATCCCAAACAATGATGGTTGTTCCACAATCTTCCCACAGAGAAGTTGAACCTAAGATTGAGGACGTAGAGTCCATGCCTGAACCAGTAAGACCACAAGTAACTTCTATCTATAAACCTACTTCAGTTCTATGGTTCACTTTTGATGATGTTCCACTAATAAAATGGAGAGATCGAAACTCTATAAATTCAGTGCCTAGATGGATTTTCAAATGGCAAGGCTAAATATGTCCCTCAAAGACATCTTAACCAAATTTGTCTCTAGAATGACAAGAACTTTAAAAGAATGGTTCCAAAGCCTTGGTGAATACAGGTGTATGCAAGTTCTATAATTGACAAGAGCCAGTTCCTTGTAAGGCATGATTCATAAAGAGTTTATTGGTGACTTCCAACTTACTAATCAAGAAAGTAGACATGAATACTTCGAAATGAAGTGTTGTCTGTGAACCAAAAGGATTTACAAAAGCAATTTAGAAGAATTTTTGAAAAATGTTATATGCTTAATGGCTTCAATGATGTCAATCTTCGATACACATTCATTGCTTCCTTTCCTAATGAGTTGTAGCCTGAATTACAAAGAACAATCAATTTTCTTCACAGGGATATGTCTAAAATCTCTCTTGGAGAAATCCATTAATTAGCTTTGGTGACACTACATAAAGTATGTGAGCAACATATGTTCTTCAAAGCTAGGCTCAAGGCCTGCCTCTTAGGGGTCTAAGTTAACTAGTCTTCCCTTTATAACTCATAACTCAAACAGGACCATAGATCCGATACTTTCCGGTGCATAGTATCTTTATAGAAAAGCAAGTGTAGAACATACTTATATCTCTATGTGACAAAAGTAAACTTATTATAAGACTTTATTACGCTTCTACAGGAGCTTGTATCCATGTAACCAATGGCTGGAATTGGCTTGTGATACTTTTCTAGGGCAAATTGCTTTTCTAATGGAGCCTCTCATAACTTATATCGTTTAATGACTTGTGAAAGTTGCGTCCTCTATTACATCAGTGGTTGATACCACTCAAGGAAAGTCCACAAGAGAGAACTATTTATTTTAAAATTTTTATATTTAATAAATATATTTGTATTGGTCCTTCTCTTTTCTATAGGTCTTTTAAATATTTTCTTTCGAGTCTTATGTCTTATATTTAGTCCATACATTTCTTATTTAGCCTAAAATTTTCTTGTAATAACTTGTTTGTTTTAGTTATTTACTTGTTTTCGTTCTTGTTTGTGTATCTATTTACTTTATCTTTTTTTTTACATTGTTCTATATTTATTGTATTATTTATTTTCATATTTTTACTTGTATGTATTTAATTATCATCACATCATCTTTTATATCTACTTTTTATAATTAGTATTTTATTATTTTAGTATGTATCTTTTATTTTATTTTATATTTGTAAGTTATTTATTTATTTAGTGTATATATACACTTTTTTTCCTTTTTTGTTCAGACCTTTCTAGACCTCACTTTTAGCAGGACTTCTACTAGAATGATGTTGTTGTTGTAATCTAAATAATATTATTAGTTTTATCAATTTAAATATTTATTAATAATAAATTAAAATTTATAAACTCTTATTTATTTAGCAAAATATAATAGATTATAATTAGTAGTTATAAAAAAGTATAATATCAAAATTAAATACTTAATTAATTAATAAGATCAATTTTATTTAATATTCCGTTATTATTAATAATTTCTAAAAAATGAAATCGAAATTAACAAAAAAACACATAAAAACCAATAGAAGTTTACGAATTACAAAGGTGGAGCTATACTGTTACCCCCCCTCCCCCCTAACCTAAAAGTATCTTCTAGAACCTAAATTTGACCCGCAATCTAATTAAATTAAAGATACTTACTAACTGTTTGATTAAGCTTTTGGTTGGTGAAAAAAATACTTTTTTCTACCGCAAAAGCTATTTTGAGGAAAAAATGAGTGTTTGACTGTAAACTTCAAAAACACTTTTGAAGTAGAAATAGCTTTTTTAAAAGTTAAATACAACTTTTTCAAAAACTCAAATTTTACGTCAAATGCCCAGTTTTCCTTTTCCAAAGCAAGTTAAAATTGTAATTGCTTCAATGACCATTCATAATTTTATAAGGTTAAATGCTCAAA
>JAOQMS010000001.1:18630778-18642376 GCA_027563885.1 Erythroxylum longipes | reverse complement strand
ATTGGAAATGGTTGTATTTTGTAATTTGAAATGGGCCCAAGTGGCTAATAAAAGTTTCTGTTCATTTCATTGTTTGTGTCAAATGGTTATTAATTAAAGTGAAATAGTTTGTGTTATTGATTTTCTATAATTTATGTTTGTGGTTTTAAAAAAAAATTAATACCGACTTTGGCTGTTTAGTGATGTGGCACGCCACCCTCGCGGGGCACGGACTCAGATATCACCATCAATATCGGGTTCGGGTTCAGCAGGAGTGGGGTGTTACAATAAGATATAAAAGGTTTACTTCCCTCAACTTGTTCAACTACTGTAAAATTCATCCGTTTATCCTCGTACCAATAATCAACTTTTATATGTCGAAATTTTTTACAACGGCGACATTGAATACCACTTTTGTCGCCTCTGTTTTTACCGTAGAACTGTCCTGCTTGTCTATCTCATCCTTAGCGTATCCGCAACCTATTCTGGTTGATATTTTAGACTCATTGTTAATTTCTCACTATTGGTTGTATTTTGTAACTTAATTAGTTAGTGAAACTTGTTCTTAATATTAGTTGACTTTCTCTATCTTACTTGTATATAAGTTGTAACAACGATTTACAAAGGGTTAATAGAAAAGGGAGTTTCATTTTTTCTCCGCATTCAGTTTCCATCGTTCTTCTTTTCCTCTTCTCTCTATCATGTTTCTTCACATGGTATTAGAGCTTATGGAGCTCTAGGGTTCCATTCTTCAAATCCTTGGGATTATTTTTCAATCCTCCAACAGATTGTTTGATTGAGATTTTCTGTTTATTTCGATTGTTTCCTCTATTCTCGATCGATCAAAAAAAATTGAAAGATGAGTTCACAAACCTCTTCGATTTCATCTATTTCACCTGGAGAAGATCCTTCATCTCCTTATTTCATTCATCATTCTAACAATTTCACTATAATGATTGCACAACCAGAGCTCAATACAAGCAATTATGCAACCTGGAGCAGATCGGTTGTTCTTACGCTGTCTATACGCAATAAGCTAGGGTTTCTAGAAGGATCTATTTACAAACCTGTCAATCCAGCTGATCCTCTCTTCCTTGCCTGGATTAGATGTAATAATCTATTCATTGCTTGGCTTCTTCGATTGATGTCACCTTCGATTGCGTCCACAGTCTTCTATATTGATTCTGCCGCGAGGATTTGGGAGGTGCTGAAGAAAAGATTCGGCCAACCTGATGATGTTCGAGTATGCAATTTGTAGTATGAAATCTCTATAGCTCATCAAGGTAATAGACCAGTGGATGCTTATTATACTGAATTGAATGCTCTTTGGGAGGAATTACGGTAGTACAGGCCAGTTCCACATTGTAAATGTGGCAACTGTAATGAAGAATGTTTCCGACCTTTTGTTCTCAATCATGACAAAGATAGAGTGTTTAAGTTCCTTAATGGACTTAACGAAGGATTTTCTGCTCAGAGATCACAAATTCTTATGCAACGACCTCTATCAAGTTTGGATGATGTTTATAATGTTCTTATGAGGGAAGAGTCGCAAAGAACTTTGCAAGCTATTTCTCAACCTCTTTTTGAACCAGTGGAAATGGTTATTTCTAACAATAAGTCTTCAACTGGTAACAGTGATTTTAAGAAGGAGAAGAATGAACTGCTTTGTTCCTATTGCTCAAAGAAAGGGCATACCAGAGAGAAGTGCTACAGGCTGATAGGTTTTCTGGCTAACTTCAAATTTACAAAGGGAAGAAGAACTAGTGTTAACGTGGTGCAAACTGCTACGTCTGTTGAAGATAGAGTTAGTAATGGAGATCATTCTTCAACGTTGCCAGAGATACCTTTCTCATTCACTCAAGAGCATTTCCATAAACTGCTGAATTTGTTGGATGAAAAACCACAGACTCAAGTACCAGATTCTTTTTCAGCTGAGAAGCAAGGTCAAGCCTCTACTAGTGTTTCCAATACCCATCCTAGTCAATCCTACCCAGCTTTTGGAGGTAATGAATTTTTTAACCTGTGTGCTTACAGTGCAATTTCTTTACCTAGGAATCAACATAGAGATGTTTCTCAAAATAAACGTGTTGATAAGCTCTTGATAGTAGACTCTGGTGCAACAAATCATATTTGCCATGATGTCACTTTGTTTACTTCTTTTCATCCATTTTCTCATCAATCTGTGTCACTTCCTGTTGGTACTAAAGCTTTTATTTCACATATTGGAATAGTTCAGCTAGGACCACATCTTGTCCTTAAGAACGTCCTTTATGTGCCTAGTTTTGTTTATAATTTGTTATCTGTGAAACAACTATCTTCCTCTCATGCCTATGTTTTCATCTTCTTATCTGATTCTTGCATTATTCAGGGCTTGTCACCATGGATGAGGATTGGAAATGCTAAACAAAAGGAGGGCTTGTACTTACTTGAACAAGGTTCCATTTGGCTTTCCTCTTCACGTGGTGCAGCTGAAGTTAATCCTTTCGTTTCTCTTGTTTCTAGCAATTCTTGTACTCGAAATAATTCAGCCAATATTTTTTATGTTTGGCATTATAGATTAGGACACATTTCTGATTCAGTTTTGAAGAAAATCCATGATATGGATCCATTTGTTTCCGTTTCTTGTAATACCATTTGTGAAACTTGTGCCAAAGCTAAACAAAAACGTTTACCATTTCCTACACATGAATAAAGTACTACAGAACCTTTTGCTTTGGTTCGTTGTGATGTTTGGGGTCCTTATACTGTTGCAGCTCTTGGAGGTTTTCATTATTTTCTCACATTAGTAGATGATTTCACAAGACTTACATGGGTTTATCTCATAAAATTTAAATCAAATGTTGAGTTTCTTGTGCCCTCTTTTTTCAACTTTGTCAAAACACAATTTGGCCATATCATCAAAGAATTCCGAGCTGATAATGCTCCTGAATTTAATATGACTTCTTTCTTTGCTCAACATGGAATTTTGTATAGTCATTCTTGTGTCTAAACACCGCAATAAAATGCTGTAGTTGAACGTAAACATCAGCATCTTCTTGTCGTTGCTCGAGCTCTTTTATTCCAATCTGGTTTGCCTCTGTAATTTTGGGGAGAGGTGTTTTGACAGGTTCTCATATAATCAACAGGACTCCATCTTCTGTTCTTCGTTTCAAAACTCCTTATGAAAAGCTCTTTCACAAAAAACCAAATTATTCCATGTTAAAGGTTTTTGGTTCCCTCTGTTTTGTATCTACTCTCAAAGCTCATAGAACAAAATTTGATCCCAGGTCAAGGACCTGTATATTCATTGGGTATCCTCTAGGAGTGAAAGGTTTTAAGTTGTATGATATAGACAAGAAAGAAGTCTTTGTGTCTCGTGATGTTATTTTTCATGAACAAATTTTTCCCTTTCTCAAGTCCCAATTAGCTTTGTCCTCTTCTTCTTGTCCAACATCTTTTCCTGTTGTACCTTCACTTCCTTGTGATAAAGTTGCATCAGATTTTGCTACAAGTCCTGTATCAACTACTTTATCTTATGAAATACCTACTGTTGACCCTTCAGAATCCTTGTCTGTAGCACACATAACCCCACAATCAACTCATGCCTTGTCTCCATCTTTACAACCCTCATCTGTACCCTTTCACCAGCCTAACTCATTACCTAATGCTCAGATTTCTTCACAAATAGATCAGCCTTTACGCATAACTACTAGACCCAAGACTCTTCCAAAATACTTGAATGCCTATTACCATACACTTCCCTCTAGTCATTCCGTCACCTATCCTATTGAGCAATATCTTTCTCCTTCTTTACTTTCCTCATCTTACAGAGCTTTCATTACCTCTCTTACTCATATACAAGAACCAAACACTTATTATAAGGCTATTAAATATGACCACTGGAAGACGACTGTGCTTGATGAGCTTCGTGCTCTTGAAGACAATGGTACTTGGGAGGTGGTTTCTCTTCCACCAGGTCAGCACACAGTGGGTTGCAAATGGGTATTCAAGACTAAACTCAATGCAGATGGTTCAGTTGAAAGGTATAAAGCTCGACTGGTTGCCAAGAGATATAGTCAGCTTGCTGGATTTGATTATGAGGATACATTCAGCCCTGTTGTCAAGCAAACAACAGTCAGGGTCTTCTTTGCTCTAGTAGACAAGCTAAATCGGTCTCTCCACCAATTGGACATAAACAATGCCTTTCTTAATGGAGACTTACATGAAGAAGTTTTTATGGAGATGCCCTTGGGTTATGAGCTGAAGGGGGGGGGGGGGGAATTCGTGATGGTACTGTTGCTTGTAGACTCAAAAAGTCCTTGTATGGTCTCAAGCAAGCTTCTAGGTAGTGAAACACCATGCTTATAGAGGCTTTGATAGAGATTGGATTTGTCTAATCCAGGTATGACTACTCTTTGTTTACTTATAGGAATGGAGAAATTTTCACAGCTTTATTAGTATACGTAGATGACATTTTGATAGGGAGTACTTCAGATGTTGGTATTCTTTTTGTCACCAAGTCATTGGAACAAAGATTTAAACTTAAGAATTTGGGTGTACCAAGATACTTCTTAGGAGTTGAGGTTGCAAAATTTTCACAAGGGATATTTTTATCACAAAGAAAATACACCTTAGATCTTATCACTGAATTTGGAGTACTTGGATCGAAACCAAGTCCTATTCCTATAGAAATAAGTCACAAATTGAAGCAAGAAAAAGAAGAAGTTGACGATGCCACAGTCTATATGAAATTGTTTGGGAAACTGATTTACTTGACTTTTACTAGACCTGACTTGTGCTATGCAGTACATGTTTTGTCACAATTCATGGATAAACCAGGTAAGAGTCATATAAAGGCAGCCTTGAAGGTTTTGAAGTAT
Source organism: Erythroxylum longipes (assembly GCA_027563885.1). Classification (NCBI taxonomy): domain Eukaryota; kingdom Viridiplantae; phylum Streptophyta; class Magnoliopsida; order Malpighiales; family Erythroxylaceae; genus Erythroxylum; species Erythroxylum longipes. The sequence continues at coordinate 18,637,538 of JAOQMS010000001.1, read as the reverse complement.
TTGAAAGGCTCTTCAGGGCAAGGTATTCTTTTTAACAAACAAGAAGACATGAGTTTGAAGTGCTATGTAGACAGTGACTGGGGAAGTTGCCAGGACACTAGAAGATCAGCTTTTGGGTATTGTGTGGCTGTTGGAAACACAATGATATGTTGGAAATCAAAGAAACAATCTGTGGTAGCACGGAGTTCAACAGAGGCTGAATATAGAGCTCTGGCTATGGCTTTGTGTGAGCTACTGTGGGTAAGAGATTTGCTTGAAGACTTTGGTTTTCTAGTAAACAAGAAGATGGACATGTTTTGTGATAACAAGTCATGTATACAACTTTGCAAGAATCCCATTTTCCATGAAAGAACAAAACATTTTGAGATGGACATTCACTTCATCCGAGAAAAAGGTAGCAGAAGGTTCAATTGAAGTTCATCACATCCCAACTGAATAACAGGTGGCAAATATTTTCACCAAAGCTTTGTGTAGAAGACAATTTGATTTTCTTAAGTCCAAGATGAACATCCTTGACATACATGCTCATCTTGAGGGGGGTGTTAATTCCTCACTATTGGTTGTATTTTGTAATTTAATTAGTTAGTGAAACTAGTTCTTAAGATTAGTTGACTTTCTCTCTTTTACTTGTATATAAGTTGTAACAACGATTTACAAAGGGTTAATAGAAAAGGGAGTTTCATTTTTTCTCCGCATTCAGTTTCCATCGTTCTTCTTTTCCTCTTCTCTTTATCGTGTTTCTTCACACTCATTAGCATTGTTTGATAACTCCCTTTTTACTTGAAATACCTTTCTATCATTCTCTTTAAGCGATCTATTTATCCTTATTTCATCAAATGAAAATGTATTAAAATCCTTGAACTTCTCAATCACTGCTACTACATGATCAAACATGGAATTTAGGCTGCGATTGGATCTGCAGTGCGGTGGAGATAATTACTTATTCACTGTAGTTTTCAAACGCAGTTACATGTTTGCATCTTCGGTAAACAACCAGAGGTTGAAAAAAATATGGTGCCACCGCATAAATCAATAAGCAGAAAGAGGGTTACGATAGGAAACTGCTTCTGCGGTAAAAATTTTACTTTCTATTAATAACCTTCACTACAAGTATTATTTTCAATTATAGGCTTAATTAATAAGACTAATAATATATTTTATGAAATATTTTATTTACTAAATTTATTTTATTTATATTTTCTTATTTTAATTTAATATTTTCTTATTTATAATTTTAAACTTATTCGACTAATAATATTTTTTTTAATTATTTATACAACAATTGATAGTTTATTAAATCAATGGGATTTTTAGTCATTTTATCTCTTTTCAGCAACAGCAAACGTACTTACCAAATACCTATTTTCATGTTTCAGCAGTTACTAAAACAGCAATCTCAAACACATAAATACTTATTGAGAATAAGTACTTATCATTTCAATAGGTTGATTTCAGCAAGTTGTCAACCGCCACCGCTCCCCCAAACTAAGCCATAAATTCAATTCTTTTGCAACAACGTTTTAATCATTAATATTTTAATAATGTGAATGCATTTTGCTAGTAATTGTAACTACTCTACAATGAAAATCTTGCATTCATGCTCAAAGTTTCAAATCCCCATGAAGAGATTAAAGTTTCACAATAATTACTTTTGAGTCACCTTGAAATTGCTTCCCTAAAATCAACAAAATCCTAAAGATCTTGAAACTTTAGCAAAGTCTTCATTCGAATGCTCCAAAACTCATATAAAAATTGGAATCAACGGCATGGAGCATGAGCTTGTGGTTGCCATGATTAAAGTTATGTTCTTTCTTTTTTTTGCGGATGAAGAAAGTTGCTAAGCTCATTTTTTCCTATATGATCATATACCTCAAATTAGTTATTAGCTTGACATTTGTAAAATGGAAAGCGTGGTGATACATGATTGCAGAAATAGCTATAAATGTTGCTTACTAAAAGCTATTTTCTTTGTTTTTCTTTGAATTTAAGAAGTAAACAGTAATCACTGAACTTGGAATTTTTTAGGCTAAAAACAAAAGGTCAACAAGTATATACATACTAACGCAGAAGAAGATGTACACACTACAACAAAAACCACACGTAGCTACGAAAAGAATTGTCACTAAAAATCTCAACATTGTCACTAAAAGTCTCAACATCGTCACCAAAAGTCATTAGTGACTATTTATATTCATCGTAAAAGACGTCACCAAATCTCCGTAGCTAAAAATTATATGCGACATTTTTTGTTTATTGTCGCTAATAGTTTTTTTCTACATTTTATTTTCGTAGCGAAAAACTATTAGCGATAATTCGTGAAATCGTCTCAAATACCTTTTGGCTATGCTTATTTTTTGTGGTTAAAAATTATTAGCTACGTTTTCAGAAATGTAGCCAAAAGTTTTTAGCTATGTTTCCAAAAAGTAGCCAAAAGTTTTTAACTGCATTTTTGAAAATGTAGTAAAATGTTTTTAGCTACGTTTTCATCCAAAAAGTTTTACCTAGATTTTTAAAAACATAGCAAAATGTTTTTAGCTATGTTTTATAAATTGTAATCAAGTTTTTAATATATATTTTAATGAAATATTATTCTATGTTAATTATAATTTTTTGTAACATTTTACATTTATATTATTGCATATAATATTTAGATTTTTGTTGTTTATTTATTATACCAAAATATTATAAAAATAATTGATAATTTAAAACATTGTATATAAAAATAAAATATCATTAAATTATATTAACAAAATAAAATATTCTTCGAATCTAGAATTTTAATTATATCCTTAACAATTCTTTTAGACAAAATAATAAATACAAAGACAAATTTATACCTTATAAATATTGAGATTAAAAAAAATAACGTAATTAAGACAACTAGCTAGGTTTGTAAGTTTTAAGTAGAAATTTCTGTTCTCAAGAAACGTCATGAGTATGGCAAGGTTGATTAGTGATCATGCAGAAATCCTTTCTCCTCTAAGAAAGACATCACTTGCCCTGCCATGCCTACAAGTGTGGGGCACACTCCATCTCCCTCTTGCAATTCTATCTGCATATAATGAGAAATAACTAACTTTAGCTCAAAGTCATAGGGAAAAAATAGAGGAGATTAGCAAACATTCTCTTGAAACCCTTTCAAATTATGAGACACTACTGCAAAAATAGTACTCTACGATAAGGGTGGAGTTTAGTATTTATGGACCAATTTAACAAACAAGCTTCAACTTCACAAAAGGAAAAGTCAAGTACACTTCTGAAAGATCTCTTCCCCTCAGCAGTTTACAACATAATAATTTGCTAAGCATAGATACCAAAAGATGCAAGTCAATGAACAAAATCAGAAAATAAAACAACAATAAGAGGCCCAAGATGATCGGACAAATTGGTAGAAGGATCCCATTGATATAAGAATAAAATTGGTCTAAGAATCTCATTAATATAAGAACATACTCAAAATTCATCTTACATTGGTTACAAAGACAAAGGTTATTAATTGCTTCTGATCCACAAGCGTGCATACTCAGGATGTAAGACACGATTTGCATTATTAATATTAAGGAAAAAGTATCTGATCACATTGCAGTGAAAAACTCATAAAGCAAATTGTTACTATGAATTTACTTCGATGGATATCTAAAACAAGCACTATACTGTAATAGAAAGAGTTACTATACTGTATATGCATTATTAACACCATACTCATTACAGGAGTTAATATAATGTCTATGGTTTAGCATTGAAGTTCTGCATATACAAATAGATACAGATGGTTGTGGATCTCGTTGACTTCTCAATACTGTAATAAAAAGACTTACTTACCGCAAAATAGACACGTTTGCATACAATAAGAAGGATCTCTATTTCCAATTCCATTCTACTGGGGGTGGATAAAAACTGTCCCATGCACCATACAATCAATCACTAAAAATGCGTAATACAACTTCTTATCTAGAACAAGGGATATAATACACATAAAAAGAAGAGAGAGAACAACAACCTTTTCAACAAGTTGATGGAATACAACTAACATAGGTACAAGAATATTCTTTTCTATTAGCTCCAGCAATGGTGGTACAGGCCCCTTGGTAACTTTAGGATCTAAAAAGTACTGGCATACTTTAAAAAAACCTAACTAGACATTAGTAAAGTAGTAAGTATCAGCAGATTAACCTTTAAAGTTATGCATAAAGAATTTTGAATAAGAATGACCATTTGTTGGGACCTTCTTCGCATGAAATTGGGAAAGAATTCAATTATTCGAGTGAAACAAAGCAAATCTGGAAAGGTCTTATGAGCATTTGAAGGAGGATGAGAGCATGACAACTTTTAATCTTGAAATTGAAGGCTGGAAATTTAGAGTACTAATGTGAATAGCACACTCGATGTCAAAAACAAGTTCCGACCAATAATTCTTCTCAATAAATTCAGTTACAACAATAATATGAAATTGTCGAAAAAATAGTTGCTAGTAAATATCAACAACAAAAAGAAACAACAATTGGTATCAAAATGAGGAAGGACATGTAAACACGAGTTATATATGTAAAAAAACAGGAGTACCGCTTTAACTAACGGGGTGTTTGGAAATCTTCGAATTGAATTCATTATCGAATTGGATTCAATTACATTAATGAGATTGAATTGAATTCAATTTACACTGTTTAAAACAAATCCAGTAATATTAGCATCGAATTCAATTATACTTTTTGGAACACAATCAAAATGAATTCAATTATTTCATATGACACATTTACCCCTGATTAAAAAATAATCTTATTAACTAATAAACATTCACAATTACATAGAGCAACTTATAAACATCAATTTCATTATAAGTAATAAATATATGGTAATCTCTATCTTCAGCAATGAAAATGTTATCACCTAAGAATCTACCCCAAATGAAAGAAGATAAGAGGAATTGATATTAATGTTAAACAAGGCTTGTATAATTATGTTGACTAAGATTTTGGAGATTAACATATAAACAATATTACAACAAAAAATTTGTTTATAATCAAAGATGGAGGAAGGATGGATATTTAAGGGATAAGAGTGAAAAAGATACAATTGATCTCTTTGAAAATTTTACGCCCTAAAAAGAAACTCTAAACAATATTACATAGACTGCCTTAATAATATGCAGTGATTATTGAAGAATTTAGTTGTAAAAATCATCAAGACCTAAACACTTTATAGAGTGGAAGCCAAATAGAATTTTGATTTCTGAACTCTAATTGGATCCGTAGCTTATGTTAATCAAGATCATGATCAAGAATGTCTTCATTCTTAGAAATTCTAAGCACAGTGTTTTTGAAATTAAGCATGCATTAGGAGGTGCGTGGGTCTGCTGTTGGGAGAAGAGAGAAGAGTGGCGTGAGAAGGGTTATTGTGTTGAAGTCATGGGTATTATTGGGTTTCAGCGTTAAAAAAGAAGACTTGCAGCTTATGGAGTTGAATTCACGTGACTTATAGCATGAATTGAATTTACCAAGGAAGTGGGTTTTAAACCCACATGTGAATTCAATTCATAGCTTTTTTTTTGGTTCCAAACAGGTGAATTTGAATTCAATTACAAGATTGAATTCAATTCACCATGTTCCATATAGGGTGTAAGAGTTTAAGAAGCACATAATCAGCTTGTAACAAAGTTGTCAAGAGCGCATCCTTAAACTCCTTACTGACTTAAAGAAGAAAACTCATAGAGGAATGATTGTGAGCTAACGGAGAATGATTCAAACGAAAACCATAGACTATAGATTTAAAGATCTAAAACCTAAATCAAGTTCTAGATAAAGACGTGTATCTTAACTCATCCAAAAACAAATGTTGGATAAAAAGTTAAACGATTAAATAGAGAAGTCAAAAGAAATGGAAGGGAGACAAATGATACTATCATAAATTTTAAAAAAGCACTCACAGACATCGTAGTGGAAAAAGAAAAGGGAATAATTCGATCTAATTAAAGAAACAAAGAGAAAAGAAAAAATAAAAAGTAAGAAAGAGAAAGAGGGTTACATTCCAGGAGCAGAAGGTAAGGGAAGATCCAAAAGGACAGAACCACCATGAAAGTTCCTTCAAAGACATGGTGGATGAAGCTTTCTTCTTCGACATTTTTCAACTGACAAACAAACAAGAACCCACTACTCCTCTCTCTCCTTCTTCTATTTGGAAGCTTACGGTGCTCGCAAGGAGAGAACTGTGAGAGAGAACACTTTTTTTGAGATATTTTTGACATAAATCATAAGTGAGTTGATTTTTTGCGCTCTTTTTTTCGTTTCATTCTTAAATTTTGTTGCTAATCTTTTGGCAATGAATTTCCAAATAGTCACCAAAGTTAAAACTTTTTATTTTATTTTTTTCTCGATCTCTGTTCGTATGTAATCACTCTTTGTACTTCTTAATTATATTTTAGTTCGATTTTGGATCGATTGGCAACTTGATAATATATATATATATATATAGTATTTTGGAACAAAAGGATTTCTAATTGTATTTGACCACAAAATTGTCCTACGCGTAACTAATAGCAACCAATCGTAAGGTTTTTATACCGGAAACTAGTGCGTAGCAGCCTATAGTTTTTTGGTTGTGAAAATTAGAAATTCTTTAATCGGAAGTGTGAGAATAATGAGACCCTACATGTAACATCCCGTCTCCTATACATACGACTAGAATATATAATTGTGAGACATTTATATGACTTAAGCTAAATGGACGTTAGACATAAGTTAATTGTGACTTATATATCGGTTGG
>JAOQMS010000001.1:18603491-18630678 GCA_027563885.1 Erythroxylum longipes | reverse complement strand
TGAGACATCTCTTTAAATAATTTCCTACAAGATGGTATCTAAAATTTCCTACAAGATGGTTATCCAAGAAATAGGTATCTGTAAATATAATATATTATACTTTGCATATTGTTTAGTATACTTTAAATATTATTTAGATGCATAAATAATTTTATTATAAAATAAAATATAGTTAAAATTAATAAAAGTGCTTTTTATTTTTATTTTGTTAAACAATCTACTATATAAAGCTCTTTTTAAAAAACTATTTTTTTAATTGACAGTCAAATAGTCAACTGGCTTTCTAAAAAAGCTCTACTAACAAAAGCTCTACTAATATAAGCTCATCCAAACAGGCATTTAGTCTAAACTCGTGTCCTATTGAGTTCTTAAAAGCCCAATAGCCTAAGCAACATGAATCAAACTGAAGCCTTTTTAAACTTAAATTAAAATAATTTTTAATTAGGTTTTTTGAAAAATATTAAATGATTTGAAGCTCAATCATTGAAAAATTAAATATTTTAAAGTTTAATAGACTAAATATTTTATTTTTAAAGTCACCTCTCGTATTTTAGTAAAAAGAAGAAGAAGAAGAAGATAGGTAACCATATGAATAAATTAATTTCTAAAAATATTTAGTTAATTTTGTTCTAATGAACTTTTAAAACTCAATTTAAAATCGGAGCAATTCAGTCTTCCTGGATCATTTTGTCACCCTTTATTTAATTATTTTAATTACTTTATGCAAACCACTGCTTACTTGAACACAAATGGAGGAGAAAATAGAGAGACTATGGAACGAAGTAAGAGAGCTGAGCTTAGGAAGCAACAGCAATGCAATAGAAACGCTACCTTCTCCACCCAGTCCGATTCACTTCATCAGAGACTTCGTCTCCCAGAACAAGCCATGCCTCATATCCAACGCCGTCGCTCACTGGCCGGCGTTATCTCTGTGGCCAGACCTTTCCTACCTATCCGCTGTCCTCTCAAACACCTCTGTGTCCCTCCATCTCACCCCCGACGGCCACGCAGACTCCGTCGTCAACGACTCCCTCTTCGCCTCAGCGCACGTCCAGTGCGTCCCCTTCACTCGCGCCATCGATCTCGTTCTAAACACTACTAATACCCAATCCGTGGCTTATCTTCAGCAGCAAAACGATTGCTTCCGTACGGAGTACAACGAATTGGCTGGTGACAGTGAGCCTCATTTGCCGTGGGCGACGGAGGCGATCGGTTCCTTGCCGGAGGCTGTTAATCTCTGGATTGGTAACCACAAGTCGGAGACTTGGTTTCATAAGGATCACTACGAGAATCTCTACGTCGTTGTCTCGGGTGAAAAGCATTTTTTGCTATTGCCGCCTACTGATGTGCACCGAATGTACATACGAGATTACCCTGCTGCTCATTATATTTATTCTAAGGTGTTTGTTTTATTTTGTTTCTTCTTCTTCTGTGTGTTTCGATGTTTGTTTTGATTTAATGTCATGATAATTGTGATTATGGTAATAATAGTAATAGTTATAATAATTATTAGGAAAGTGAAGGACAGCTTAAGTTGGAGATGGAAGAGCCTCTGAGATATGTACCATGGAGCAGTGTGAATCCCTATCCTTGTCCTGAGGATAGACAGAAGGAAGTGGCCAAGTATCCTTTGTATTTCAATGGACCTGATCCCTTCAAATGTACCGTCAAAGCTGGTCAAGTTCTTTACTTGTAAGTCCCCCCATGTTTTTAGGGTTTCAGGTTTAGGGGTTAGGATTCTAATAATTCATAACCATAGTTTGTTGCATGTGATACAGGCCAAGTATGTGGTTTCATCATGTTAGGCAGAGTCCAGGTGATGGTGGATGCACAATTGCTTTAAACTATTGTGAGATTAACTTACCTTTCTGTGTTCTTTTTGGTCCGATTGCATAGTATTGTTGGATTGTAATGACTGGTATTCTTGGCAGGGTATGATATGCAATTTGATATCAAGTATGCTTATTTCAACTTCTTGGAATCACTTCCTTTTGGATCCAGATTGATTGGAACTAACTGCGAGGTTTCGGATGTGTCTAGAAGGAAACTAAGAGATGGATGCAATAGTGTGTCTATAATGGGTGCAGTTGAGTCTAATGAAGATTATGAAAATGAGTGAATGGAGTTGGAGGAAAAGAAAACTTATGAAGACAGTGTCACCCACTTTTGAACTCATTTCTCTTCAAAATGACTTGCCAGTGGCTTATGGTTTTATTGATGAATTATGATTGTAAAACATGGGGCTGTTTCGAGTAACTTCACAGGGAAGGAATAACTTCAGAGGAAACGACTACTGCAATGCTCTAGATTTTACCATCTTTTCAGCATGCTGAGATAGGTCTTTCTTCCGAGTTCTCTTCTCTTAAGCCTTTCCATTTGACCGAGTACTATTGCTAATGACATGTGCTGTTCTGGTGATCCTGTTGGCGTGAATTTCTTTCACTTCCTTCTGTGAAGTTGTGACATGGGACAATGTGTAGCTTTAATCATCAACGTGGTTCTATTTTTTCCGGAAGTTGATGACAATTTCTGTTGGGAGGCTTGATCTTGATGAAATTGATCCTAGAACAATTTTGATTTTCTATTGTTATTTTAAAGTGACTCGGGACTTCACTTCCTTTTAATTAAGGTTTTTGAGTGATTCGTCGTAAAAGAGGTGGTATGGTGTGGACAGAAGTTTACACTTACAGGCGCTGATCAGAAGAAATTGTTGTCTGTAACATTTATTCTATCGGCGTATGCAAATTTGAGGCTGTAAGATTACCTGCAGGGATTGGACTCACAATTCTGCTAAACTTAAGGAGCCAATAGCGGTACGCCTTGGTGATTCTAGTGATGTAGTCTTTCAACAACTTCATTGTTAGGATTTGTTTTCTGTCATCGTCATAGGTGCATTAAGATTTTGTTCGTTCATTGAATATAGGATACAATCTGCTCCTTATTGTATTCCCCTAGATGGAAGATATAATTTCTTCCTTGTTTTTGGATGGATGAGTCGGAAGACACGCTAAAGATAGACCTTACACATGTAGACTTACCATTCTTGGGCTAATCGTCGTCATTGGGTATTCAGGAACTGCCCATACGAAGAGGCTGTCTATTTGTTCGCCTAAATGATGCACCATTGCGGTCACATATCGAAGCATCACTGGGTTCAAAACTTGCACTGATAAGCAAAGCACTGACAGCGTATATGGGGAGATTGGACGAGGTGATCTGGTGCTTGATTAAATAGCCTTAACCATATCTGTTTTGTAATGTAGTAGTGTGCTGGCAACTCAAGTTACAAACTTTGTTTATCATACCCACACCAAAAAAAAGAAAAGCACAAAGTATACATTCATCTATCCCTTGTTTGGATTGAGAGATTTGAGGAGGCAGAAGGGATTAAAAATTAAAAAAAAAGGTACAAGCTACGTTGTTTTTCTTGCTTAATTTGTGGGGTGGGAAAACTGATACAGAGCGTGGAGAAAACTGGTTATGAACTATAGGTCTATAGCCGTTAGGAGTGGGTACGGTTTCGTTCGGTTGATTTTGAGCTTTTTTTAAGACTGAACCGAGTAATCGATTTTGTGACACAAAAAAACTGAAATGTACCGAATGTCAGATGAAACCGAATTTTTGGTGCGCCTTGTGGTTCGGTTCGGTTCGGTTATTTTAATCGATTTGGGCCCTAATCTTGAGTCTTAAAATTTAGGCCAATTTTAGTACATGTCTAATGTTTTTATTTCATTTTAGATCCTATTGGGTGATTGTCATACTTACAAAGTTGCAAATTTACCTTATATACTTAAAGGTAGAAGTATAAAAAAATACAAACTTTTTTTGGTTTTTTACTTGATTGGTCTGGTTCGGGTTGGTTTGGTAAAAAATTTTGCCTACATTTCACCCAAACCGATATAGTCGGTTTTTCAATATCTAAAACCGAACTGACTATCTATTACTCTCCACACCAACCTGTTTTGCACGATTTCTTTGGTTTTATGGTCGGTTCGATTTTTTGGAATTTTTTGGCCACTCTTAATAGCCGTATCTGTTTCTTTCAAAATGAATCTAATAATGTGTTTTCGAACTACACTCGATGGAACTCTTCGATGGGCCTTGATGATCCCTTGTGTTATTGCCCATGCATCAACTTTCGTCTGTTTCAGATGGGGAATACTATTAGGTCTAGCATAAGGTTAATAAATAAAACTTGATTTTATCGAATTCAGGATTAGAGAAAAAAAAATCAAAGCCTTAATCGGATTTCAGACTTAGGGTTGTTGGCTCCATCTGACTTGTACATTAGAGCAATTTCAACCGAACTGCAATCAGCAGTAAATGCTTACATTTTCTACTCTAATTGAACTGCATAAACTTGCTGCATTTTGCAGTTACTTCACATTTACCGCAAATATGCAGTATGGAATGACTGCAAAATTTATTTAAAGGCTAAAATTTATTTAAATTTAATTAAACGTAATTATAAAATTATAAAATTCAATATTTATATATTACAAAAATAAAATAATGTAATGTAATTTTGTTATTAAAATAATTGAATTTGTAATATGAAATTTTAAATAATTAAAAAAGAGATATTAAAAAGAATATACTGAAAATTTTTCATTTAAAGTTAAAAAATGAAGTTGCTAGTTGGAGTTGTTTTTTCTAAACTTATTACATTTTGAAATTAGCTGACTGTATTTTGCGGTCTGTGGTTGGAGATGATCTTATTCTTTATTCAAAATTCGAGAGCTCGGCCAATTTTACCGAGGCGATGAGCTACTTGGAAGTTGAAGCATGCGGTAAAGCCTCACGTACTCCTTACTACAAAAACACATGTTAGCTGCTGTCAGCCGACGATTTTGTTGTTTGTTTTTTCTTACTTTCCACAATAGCATTTCTGTGTTGTTGGGGCTAAAGTCATTGCAATTGCTTGATCTGGATCGATAGACACAGTTGGACACTTTCTTTGGTACGCCCACTGTAACAAATTCAATGATAACGATAAACATTTATTTGATTATCAAATCTAGATGGTAGGTTTTCCTCATTCAATATACTGCCTTGTGATGATAATGAAAAGCAACTACAACCGTTTCTAAACATTTAATTTCTTCTTCTTCACCCGCAAGATTTGGTGATGGAACAGCCGCTCTTTCTTTCTTGGAAGAAGAAAGGAAAAAAAAATCTGTGCTTTAATGCACGAAGGTAGTAACAGGCAAGAGGTCCCACGACAATGTGGGTGGATCTCATCATGGATACACTTTACCAGTCAGGGAATGTTAGTAATAATATCTTCAGCCAGTGGAGCACTTTGAGTCTCTTGTAAACGTCAGATACGTTCGATAGCGACTTCTGAATTATTTGAGAGTAACGAATACTGCTTCTTGTTTGATTGATCCTTTCCAGTTTATTTGCTTCTCAACTTGGGAATTTGATGTTTTCTGTCATTCAAGTATCATTGATAATCAACATGCTTGCTTGCTGCTCAATATCTGCTGTTCTTATTAAGTAAATGATGGTACAATAATTCAATCTTGAAAAGGATGGATGGTTAATTAACCAAGCGATAAGATGCATGGAACTTCTTTTTCTCAAGTTTAATAATGTCTCACAATTTAATTACCTCCCTTTGGTTTAGATGCTCGGATTCTTGTGCTCTTTCGTCGGACTTACAGCTGGTCCATAAAAATTCCCAAGAAATCGTGTAGTTAGGAAAATCAGAGAGGACACATGGTCGAAGGTTTCGATTGAATACGCTGTGGTCCCTCCTATCCATTTATTATGGTTTGTATGCCAAATTGAACAAACAAATATCTCCTGCTTTTCTTATTTTATCCACTTCATGTATTTTCTTGAAAACACAGATACAATTGTCGTGCTTGTGTATTTTGTTGGATATTATGTGCTCAAAATACATCATCAAACCTCAATCGACTTATATTCTTTTAAAAATAAGTTCATCATAGGTGCTTTTTTTGTTAATTTTATTAAGATCCACTTTATGAGTTGTAATTAAAATAATTAGAAATTAAATTAAATATAAAGAGAAACATTCAATCTTTTTTATTTGTGGTTTATTAATTTTAAATATAATTTAATATTTAATAAAATAATAACACTTTTCAATTTCATTCTTTTTTTGTTACCTTCTCTTTTCTTCCTAAATTTCCCTTTCTTTTTTCTTTTTTCTAAGTATCTCTTTCTCTCATTTGTATGCTATATGTGCTTTAATTGAGTTGAACATTATATGTTCAATAATGTTATCAACATATAGAACTAAACGTACGGGGAGCCATTTACTAAACGAATTGTCTAAAAGCGTGATTTTTTTCGAGTTTCTTCTCTTAATAGATAATTCTCTTTGAAAGATTGTAACCATTACATCATTATCCAACTGGTACGTGGCTTGCTCCAAATAACTAGTTATCCTTTTGAAAATTTATATGTCATGTCTTACACCAAAAATAGATGAAAGGATTAGGAGATTTAATTGTAGTGCTTGTTTTGTATTTAATGAAGTGCTTTTCTTGTGCCTTAACAATGAAGTGTTCGTCTTGTATTAAATGCCTTTATGCTTAATGTAACATTGATTTTTGTATGTAGGTAAATGGAGATGGATGGTTAGGATAAGAAATTAACTATGTTGTACGGTGGGAATTTTATACATGGAGAAGATGTTGAATATATGGGTGAAAATATTGAAAGTTGGAGCATTGAAATTGATATATTTTGCTAATAGGACCTTGAAGAAAGTGCCTGAAAAAGCTATTAAAGGATTGAAAGAAAACAAGTTTTTGTATAAAGTGCTAGGTGATAGTCTAAAAGTTGGGTTGATGGAGGTGAGACAGATTGATGCTTGTGTGATGGAAATATGTAAGCTTATTATAGAATATAAGGTTATAGAGATCTGTGTTAATCATGGATCTAATTTGCCACATTTAGAAGAAATGTGGATGGTGTTGTTGATATTCAGAAAGAAGTTGCAAATGATGTTATTTTTGTTGAACAAGAAGATGTAGACGTACATAACGGTGAAGTTGATGGAGGTGGAGAAGAAGATGATGTATTTTTTGATGTAAGGATTAGAGAGGAGTTTTTTATTCAACTTAGACGACGAAGAGTTGAAATTATCTAGGATTTAACAATTTTGTTTAAAAGGGAAAATTAAAGAAATAGAATTAAGAGACAATGTCTACAACATATAATAGATAAAAGGAAAGATATAGAAAAATTGCAAATGATGATGAAGATGACAATGATGGGAATGATGCCTAAAATGAAAATATGACATATTACTTTGACTCAGATGAAACTTATAATTTTGAAGAAGAACGTGACTTTGATGTGGATGAGGGGTTAAGACATAAATCAGAACTTCATATATTCAGCCCTTATAAGAAAAATATTAACATTAAACTTGACGTATTGTTTGAGGATTCTAGATAATTCAAGGAAGTACTTTACAAGCTTGTTGTTGATGAAAAAAAAGGGAGTTTAGATTTACAAGGAACACCAAATAATTTGTGAGAGCTAAACGTGTGAGTAAGTATTGCAAATGGTACATTTTAGCTGGCCTAGTGAAAGATTTAAATAGTTTTCAAGTATTATGAATTTTATATCTATTTTCTATTTAGGCATCATTTATATAGTGGACTAATTACTCATATATATATATATAGATAACAGCTTTTGAGCAGAAGCACATATGCAATCATTTTTTCCACAACAAAAGTGTGAATTCAAAATGGCTTGTTAAGAATTACTTTAAAAATCTCCTAGGACTTAGTGCATTGAAACGAATAGAATTGAAGAAGTTTGTGAAGAAAGATTTGGGAGTTAATGTTGGCTACAGTGATTATTGTAGGGCTCGAAAGTTGGTGATAAAGGAAAAGTAAGAAAGTGTTAGAGTAAAATAAAGCAAGCTATGGAATTATAGGAAAGAACTTTTAAGGTCAAATCCTTTTTGTAAAATTGAATTGGTCATTGAAAGACCATCGCTTTGAGATAATTAGCAACCATTATTTGATAGAATGTATGTACATTTCAAATGTTGCAAAAAAAGGATTCTTAAAAGGTTGTAGAAGGATGATAGGACTAGATGTTTGCTTTTGGAAAGGCATTATAAAAGGTGAGATATTGGCAGTAGTAAGAAGAGATGAAACAATCAAATGTTCACTGTGCGTGGGTTGTGGTACACACTGAAAAATTTGATACTTGCAGCTGTTTTTAAAGTTATTAAAGAAAGATTTGGATCTAAAAGATGGAGGTGGATGGGTAGTAATTTCTGATCAATAAAAGGTTTAATCTAAACTTTATTTACTTTTATAATATAAAGTTGCTCGTATTAGTTATTTATTAATTTTTGTTAATTGAATGTTATACATTATCTTGTGGAGGCATTTGGTAGATAACTCCTAAAGGTTGAAGTAAGATTTTGTATAAGACATACGTTTGTTAATTGGAGAAAGAAGGATCACAAAGAACTCAAATTTTGAAGACTATTTAGGAAATGTTGGAAGTCATCTAGTGAACCAGACTTACTTTTATACTTAAAGGAGTTGGAAGAGAAATCAAAAGATGCTCTTAGAAATTTGCTAAAATTTCCAAAAGAAAAATGAATAAGAGCACATTTCAACACACCATTAAAGTGTGATATTGTGGATAATAATCTTTATAAAGTATTTAATGGAAACATTATTGAAACTCGAACAAAGAACATTATCATAATGCTTAAGGAAATTATAACGCTTATGATGAAGAGATTGGGTAAGAATAGAAACATGGCAAGTAAGTGGTAGATGAGATTGATCTAAGAATAAAAAAAATTGAGAATTAACAATGTGTTCAATATTAATTGTGAACTTAAGACTAATGGTGCTAGTGGGTTTGGAGTAATACAAATTAAGAATGTCATGAAGTTAAGATATAGGACATGTAATTGCAGAAGTTTGGATGTTTCAAGATTCTATGTTCATATGCTATTACTGCCATCGAGTATAATAATAAACTATCTAAAAAATATGTATCATGTTTATTTATGAAGGATAAGTATTTTAGCATAAAACTAAACATGAGCCACCATTACCACCACCATTTTAAAAAAATGTCAAGTAGGCCAAAAAATTAAAAGAAAGGAGAATTGGGAGAATTCTACCACAGGCAATAAGTTGTTAAGGAAGGGGATGAAAATGACTTGTCAAACATGTTTCAAACAAGGACATAACAAAAAGGACATGTCCAATAAAAGGATTATCACAATAAGCTTAATTAATGGCCCTGTCAATTTGACTATAAGTTAATACAATAATTTCAACATTATTTACTTGGCCTTATTGTATATGTTGATCATTTTTTTCCATGTGTATCTTACATGTGATGTCGAAGCAAGTTCTACCATTGTAGAATCAAGTCAACCACTAATATCAAAACCAAATTAAAAAAAGAGACCAGTTTGTGGATATAGAACATTATGGGGTGAGGCTTCTGAACCACTAGTGACAAGACAAGTTATAGTTCCTCAAAGGTTACTAGTATTAATTCAGATTGATGAATTAATTTTGAAAATTTAGTCAATTTTTGATTGTTTATTGTCATTTTTGATAAGAAATAACATATGCAAAAATGACGAGGACAAGATCAAAAACATCAGAGACTACATAATAATAACAACAACAACAACAATAATAATAACAACTCAATAAAAGCCTTACTGATACATGAGGTCTAAGGAGTCTAGCAGTATGCAGTCTTATCCTAAACTAATAAAGAGGCTATTTCTAATAGACCCATGTAAATAAATAAATATGTATAAATAAAAATATAAAAATAAGTAATGTAATAAATATATAACAAGATAAAGAATAAAAATAATAATAAAATAACATGTCCCAGTAGTGACTTTTGAATCATTTGGAAGAATGATTTTTGGTTGGTATAGCAACTACTACCTTTATGATTTTTTGTTGGTATAACAACTAATATCTTTATGATTTTTGTATATTAGTTACTATCTTGATCATTTTTATATTATAGTTGCTATCTTTATTATTTTTGTAAAGTAGTTATTGCCTCTATACTTAATCTTTGTTATATAATTACAGACAAATTTGTTATCTATTTTGGAAGCTATTCACTTATTTGAAATCTTACAATGTTGAGGTGTTATAAAAGTTTCAGTTTTCAAGTAAAAATATGCGCATTTACTTGTTTAAAATCTTACAATGTTAAATGGTTATGAAAGTTTCAGTCTTAGAGTAAATTTATAAGCATTCACTTGTTTTTTTGGGAACATTCCATATGTTTGAGAAATGAAATAAAACTTTAAATGTCTTTTAACTTAAAAGCATAAAATCACTTAGAATCCATTCTTAATATCTGAGGAAAACATGAAAATTAAAAGATGAGTCATGCAATTTAAATACAAGAAGCTTCAAAAACAAAACATGATGACCAAGACTATATCATTTGGGATCTAAGTACATTCAAGGAAAAGAAAGAAGCATGCTCTCTTCTTGCTCTGTTAGCAAAGATAACATTGTCTTGATAAGAAATTTTTTACCTCTCTGATCGCTTTTATACATCCATTTTTGGTTTAATACGAACAACAAAATTATGATAAACAGATACAACAACTATCTTCAAGGAAAAAACATTGCATAGGGAAAAGTTATAGCAATAAATGTCAATTATAGAGCAACAAAAAATGAACAACATCAATTCTTGAAGATTCCACATAATTAAGGGTCTCCAAAATCCATAATAAAAATATTTAGTGAAATACAAACTAATCTTTCTACTTCTACACCCACTCATAACAATTTTTAGTGGCAATCACAACTGATATAATACTCATAATTTTTATTTTCAACTTCAACATTTCTTTTATGTTCTTCTAGCTTGTTCATCTTCTTTAGCAGACCAAGAATAATACTCAAGGCTCTTTCACACATTGGGGAATAATCTATTCAAACAACCTATAACCTCCGTGCCAAAATTAAACATATTATGGAAAAAGTTAACAAAGCCATCATGATTATGATGTTGAAAAATCCACAAAATCAATTAATTAATATATAACTCACTCCACATCTAGGATAAGAGACAAAGTGTCTTCCAAGATTTGTTTTTGTCCATGAAGTCTGCATAACACTCATTAACCTATAAAAATATAAAATTTCTTGATCTAATGTAGTTGTCAAACTTGTGTCATTTTTTTGACTCATTATACTACAAACATAAATTTTTAAATAAGTAATATGAATAAATGGATTCCATAATATATTTGAGATCATTCCTTAACCAGTTGGAATTTAGTGCTTTCTTATATTTAATTAAATCTACAATTTTTCTTTGTAAGAGGAAATGTCTCCTTAAGTTGTAGAATTGTTGTTGTACTTAACTTTCTAGGGCCACAAATTTCCTCAAATCCCACCCTACAACCCTCATCACCTATTCATTTCAATCATCACCAGATGTTTGTACTAAGCTCATTGAAGTCACAATATAAGACATATACTTGGTATTTGTACTATCTTTGGTGATGGGTCAAGTGGTGGGATTTTAGTTAATAGATGGAGCAAACTAATTTATGTAAGTTTAAGAAAGACATTTGTTATATTATCATAAGACTAGGTCATGATCATGACATGAGAAGAAGAAACAAAATAGTTCTATTACCTTAAGATAACACCTCTAAAACTACTACCAACTAGTAACTCCTAAATAAATTTTAAAGTTGTTGTCATCAAGTGTAAAATAATCTTCATACAAGAATAAAAGCTTTTAATGCACGTAATATAAATATCAATAACGAAGCCAACTACATCAAAACTAAAAAAATGTTATAATGAAGAATGAAGGGTTAATTACTGTAAAAATTCCCAAACTTTTGTCAAATTTTTAATTATAACCCTAATTTAAAAAAGTAGCAATAAAATGCTTAAATTTTTATTTTTTTCAATTATAGCCCGATGTTAGTTTCACCGTTATCTTGGTTGATGTGACACTACCATGTGTCAATGGAACTCCACTAATCAAGAATGTCAGCGTTATTAAGAAGAGGTTACCTGATTAGCGAAATGGTGTTGTTTCTTGGCCTTAGTACGACGTTGCTTCGCTTATTATCAGATGTCACTCTCTTCTCCTCTGTCGATAGCCGCAAAAGTTTGTAACTAAAATCCCTAATCTCTTCTATGTCAATAAACCCAAAAATACGAAACTAAAATCCCTAATCGTGTGTGGGTGCTTCTTTTATCACAAAGTGAATTGCTCCATAAAACTAACAAACGTTCTTTTATGAGTGGGTGCTTCATAAGGTAGTGGTTTCATCATCGGGAGAAAACTAAAAGCTTGTGAAATTGTGATTTTCATTGCCGGACTTCCTGTGGCGCCGTTTAGGATACGATTGTTCCTCTCCCTCTTTATTGTTGTTTGTTCTTGATTCATTATTTATGAAATGGTACGTTGTTTTACTAGGGTTTGAAATTGGAATTTGATATCGTTTTATTTATACTATGATCTAAAAATATTCTGCTCTCAAATGATTTTCTGCTTCCACAAAAAGTTTTCCCTTAATTTACATGTCCTATCAGTTACAGGAAGAAAGATGGTAGCTTTTTTGTGAAGAGTTTGTGAGCGTCTAAAAAATAGTTGTATTTTGAATTTTCAAATTGATTGTAAAGAGACTGCTAAGATGGCTATTATCAATTTATCACTAATCTTAATTAATTTAGATGTATATATAACAATATTTCAAATTTTTAATAAAATTATTATGAGATATTAAGATATGATTCATTTATATCAAAAAACCACCGTAAGGAAGAACATCAAATGAAGCCTCTTTAATAGAATAAGGAAGGAGTTTTAAAAGACAAGAAGTTACTGGTGTAATTCAAATCTAGAACACAAGAGGTTTGGATAAGGTGAACCTACTCTACAAGAGTGTTATATTTTTCGATGAAATGGAAGTAATTATAATACTATGTTTTCTCAGTCATGTTTAATGAACTATTTGATATAAAAATGGGAGTCATTTATGAGTTCATCTTTTTACATGTCTTACTGTGTTCGTTCAATATTTTGTTTTAGTTTAATTTTATATCATTTTATATGTGATTAATTTTTTGGTTCATTCCAAACGTTTTTTTTTCATATTCTTATATGTATTTTCTACAAATTTATGCATAGAAAACGATCCTACAATGTGTATGTTAAAGGACTAGTTTTGTTGTGTTGCAAGGATATTGGGTATCAAGTTAACCCTCCATAAAACAGTACCCTTAATTTTGATGCAAACTGATTAATTTAATGACTTATTCGTTCTACAATGTTTCAAGTTTTTATATGATATTTGGATGAAAAGTTAATTTAGTTTTTTTATAGTTTTTGTATGATGTTTGGATGAAAAGTTTTTCTTAGTTTTTTTATCTGTATGCTTTTGTTGAAATAGGTGGTAATTCCTTTGTGTTTGTGCTTGCGTGATCTTGAAACAGGTCATACTTCGTTGAAGTTGTTCCTTACTATTTATATGCGGATGGTGTGATTGATTATAATTCCTTACTATTTATGTACGGATGGTGTGAGTGATTGTACACCAATAATTATGGAGCTGGATTATACTTGTGGAGCTGTTGGAGCTGGTTTATCTGTATGGAGATGGTACTTATGGATGAAAGAGCTGCACCAAATATCTTGTTTAAAACAGTTAGAGTAATGCTAACCAAATGGTATCACAATTTTTTCTATTTTTGGATATTATTTCGGTTTTCAAAATTATGTCAATGTCTGTTACCTATTTATTTGCTTGTTTTAACTTACTTTGTAATTTACTCTTCAAAAATGATGTTGACTTTATTGTTGTTATGCATGATTGTTGTCTTTTTCCAGTTAGTTACTCCCCCACTGAGGTGTAGGAAGAGATTTTCTGCCATTTTTATTTGTTAAAGGTATTGAAGTACAAGTATTCTATTATCTATGTCTATATGTATTTGAATTCCTAGCATTAATCTGTGAGTTTCACCATGTTTAATAAGACAGGTCTTAGGCTGAAGTCTATTATTGATTCCATTTACAGTCACTATAGTTTCTTTATTACATATTAATTTTGGTTTCCCAAGATCTAAGTTCAATTGAGTTGTCAAACAATCACAAAATCTAGCAAAAGTTTCATACGAGGTAAGGAAATAGTAGGGTCAACAGCCTTTTAGTTTAGCACTATCAAAATTTTACATGCATTTTCCACATCTGGTTTCATTGTTTTAAAAAAGACAAGCCTGAAGGCATTGTTTGCGGCAGTTTCTTATATAGATTGAGTTGCAATTGGGAGATATATTTGGCACATTCCTAACTCCTTTTGGTTTGTAACTAAAACTCAGCTTGGATTAATTGCAGTTAGTTCTAAAATGTACAACCTCATAATAATTGCAATTTCCTTAACAACATTTGCTCTTCTAACTATTACAATGTCTCCTTTTTTTTTACTTACATATGACAACCAAACTATGAAATCGCATAAGGCCTACAAAATAAAGTTACAAACACAAATATTAGGACTTATCACAAATTTGCATAATGCGCATAAATTTTTATACATACTTACTTCTTGGGAACAACAATACATCTTTGGAACAAGACTCTTACCCTATCGCACAGAATTTGTTTAACATATTTTACAACAAAAACAAACTTTCATGTCTTTTACAAATACCAAGTACCTACAAGAGAGCTTCAATTTGAATATTAATTAACATTAATTTATACGATTGGCATTGTTACAAACAATAATTAAATTACTTACTTTTGTATTAACACATTCATAAAAATGTTAACTAATGTTAGGCTTAGCATTAGAAATCCGTAACTTCATCAAGGCATTATAATGGGGCAATCAACATTCAAAATATGTATTATATATAGAAATATCAATATTAATTATATTTGAATCCAATTAAATTATCACATATAACAAATAATATATATTACAGTTGTTTTACCATTGAACATAATGCTTTCTCTTCACAAAATTGAGAATATATTATTTCAGCTTCTGCTACACTATCAAAAAAATAATAAATAGCACCCTTGAATATATTAATAACATCTTCACACTCTTCCCATGTAAAACATATACCAGGTGCATACTCAACCAAAGCTACATATACTTTATTTCTGGCTATATTTCTTTATCCTGTTACAATATCATTATACAAATATTTAATTACTACCTTAAATGCAACACTATTATTATTTCTTTTCATAAATTCACCCAACAAAGAATTAAATGTCCAAAATGGTGAAGAGAGTCCACATCATTACAACACCTATAAATTATATTCCATAGGTGTATGGGTATTGAATATCTTCGTCACATCATCATTTCATGATACAATTATACTGAATTGTTCAAAATTCACATCATTTCATGACATATAACACTATTTCATGAACTTATGCTTTCCTGTTTGTTATATTCTAATGTAATGAAATACTTCAAACATGTTAGAAGGATCAATACAATAAGTAAACAAAGGTAATTCAATTTTAGCATCTACAACAATCAAATATATATAAAAGCCAAACATCTGATATCATATATGTCTTATCTAAAAAGTTTAAAACCTTTAGAGCTCGTAATCATGAGAAAGGAAACTGCAGGGTTACTGCCATCATTACATTCATAAGAGTCATCATAGGTACTACTAGCATGTGCTTGAAGTCTCACTCGATACGTCCTAAGCCTAGTCCTTATACATATTTACCAAAAATGTATAACTAGCTATATAGAGTCAGGTACAAGTGTTTAAATCATATGAAAATATTAGTAGCAACATGGAAGTTTAGGCAATTACCAAACTCCCATTTGTTCAATTCAAAATCATATGTAGTTAACCAACTTTTATTTATCAAATCATATATGATGCATATCATATATAGTATGGGTGATAGATAGGTCTTTTAGGTTAGGGCATTGAATATGGTCAACAAAAAATGATAACTCTTCCCTTGAATATATGGTCATTCTTAGCAACTCCCTTTTTTTACTTCATCTAACCTCCTTTCCCTTCCTATACTAAATATACTACTAAGAAATTACTAACTACTTTTTTGACAAAATAAAATTAAAAGCAATATAATATACAAGAAACCATTTAGCTTACATATACACAGAAAACTTCCTCCTTAACTCTTCTAATTTATATATTTCAGCCACATTTTTAGATGCAAAGGAGATAAGTAAATAGCTAGTATAAGTGCATTAGAATAATATAACCATTAACACTTTGTAATTTAATTTTTAAGCCGTAAATAGCACAGTCCACAGAAAGAAGCTAGTTTCTTTACAACAACATAATACACCTAAATTTTCATATGCAAGGGGCTTCATAAAAGGCTTGTAGTACATCAGATTGGATACAAACTGAAATGTTTAAACTGACTCAGGCACCAGAATCATACCTTTACAAATTTCCTAAAGCTTTTTCAAAATACTTCACAACTAAGCACCCTCACCTATCGAAACCCTAATACAACAACATACCATTTTATAAATAGTGAATAAAGAACAAACCTAGTACATGTAATCTTAGAATGAACCCATCTCCCAATGTCTAATGCCCCCATTGCAAAACATACAGATAAGACTAAAACAAATGTTGCTTCATCAGGTTTCATACCAAAATTCAACATCCGTAATACTATGTCAACTTCTTCTCTATAAAAGCCACTTAAGACATGGTAATCA
The DNA here is from genome assembly GCA_027563885.1 of Erythroxylum longipes. Classification (NCBI taxonomy): domain Eukaryota; kingdom Viridiplantae; phylum Streptophyta; class Magnoliopsida; order Malpighiales; family Erythroxylaceae; genus Erythroxylum; species Erythroxylum longipes. The sequence goes on along the minus strand of JAOQMS010000001.1, from coordinate 18,613,946 downwards.
ATGACATAATTCCACGCCACCATTTATCTTAAGACCATGAAAAAAAATAAAAATTACCCAAATTTGGGGAACTGAAAGAACATTAAAACTAAAATTTCAAAAACAAAGAAAAGATCGAAACTGACTTATTGTTAACGAGGGTGTGAGAGTGAGAGTCCGTGAGAAGAAATTATGGACTTATGTTTGAGAGAACGACAGTGTGAGAGTGAGAGTGTATTAGAGAAGACGAAATTAGGGATTTAGGGCGTGAAACTAATGAAGAACAAGCTTTCTCCAAAATCCAAAGACATCGTTTCAATTTTACTATAAAATAAACACTAATCAGGCAATCCCATCTTAATGACGCTGACATGTCTGATTAGTGGGGGTTCCATTGACACGAGACAGTGCCACGTTAGCTAAGACAACGGTGAAACTAATAATGAGCTACAATTTAAAAAAATTAAAAATTTTGGCATTTTATTGCTACTTTTTTAAGTTCGGGCTATAATTAAAATTTTAACGAAAGTTTTGAGATTTTTTAAATAATTAACCCAAGAATGAAACCACATGATAAGAGTAGTTTGTTTTCCAGACGATGGCGACTTCCAATGGCTTCTTCTAAACGACAACAGGTTCTCACTTAGAATATTTTTTCAGAACGACGAGGGTGTCCATGTATCTATAAATTTTCTATGTGGATGTCTAAATATTAAATAAAAATTAGTTCTTTTAGCCACAATAGCAATGAACTCAAAGAATCAACATTCTAAAGTGTGTTATAAATGTTTTGAAAGGATACTAACTTAATTGAAAAAATTAAATGTTTGACACTGAAATGAAAAAAATACCCAAAGGTTTGCACTGAAGAATTTATTATCCCTTTCAAATTACAATGTTGAAGAAATATGAGACCATTTACTGTTTATTGTTTACTTATTTTTTATTTCATTTTTAAATTTAAACTTTTTCTTGTTTTTATAGTACATTTCATATTCGAATATAAAGAAGATGCTTTTCATCATATTTAGAAATAAGATAAAAGACACAAGTTTATAATTTAAGAAACTTTAGAAAAACTTTTAATTTTTAAAACTTTTGAAATAAAAATCATTTGTCATAAAATTTGGTTTAAAATAACAATAAAATACATACAGTATGAACATCAGACGTACGCTAATTATATGTTATTTACATGATGATTTGACAAGTGAACTAATTAAATCTTATTCAAACTAATAATTTATTATAATTATCTTAAATTAAATTAAATTAGTTCTAATTATTCTTAAGAGTTAAACTGAGCTATCATATCTGTGACGTTTGACTAGTTTACATGTGATATTCATAATGTTTCGTTTTTATCGTTATTTTTTAAATTCAAATTTAAGAGAAGAGATTTTTCTTTTAGAAAAATTAAAAATTAAAAATTAAAAATAAAATTAAAGAATTTCTTAGAATATAGAATAGATATATGTCTTTTACCTAAAAAAAGTTATCATGAATAATATAAATAATTATTAATATCATGAATAATAAATATTATTTTACAAAATAATCATTAAAATTATTAAATAAAATTATATAATGATTATCTTTTATTTTATGTGCATGAACAAGATAGAGAAAAAGTTTTGTACTAATATTATTTTAATTAAAATAAAAATTCCTACGAAATAATACCGATATAGTTGGTGCCTTTAGATATTTTGACACCTAAACGTTAACGGTTAACCCTTAAAATCTAATATTCCTGTACGTACATGAAATATTAGGAATATGTGGGCAGAATTAAACTGAAAAAACGGTGGCCCAAATAGCAATTGAAGCGAACAAAACTTGAAAGTTAGATCTTCCCTTCCCGCTTTCTCTTCGTTTGAGTTGTCGTGTTCTTGAAGTATTGCATTTGCAGCCAAAAGTCAGGTTCAAGTCTCTATGATCATTGTCCATGGCTATATCAGTGCTCATAAATAACCCCCCCTTGGCTTCATGAAAACCAGAGCTGAAAAACATGGATTCCCTATCTTCCTCTTTCCTCCCTCCATTGCCCAAATCACTCATTTCTTCTTCATTTCCATCCTCTTCTAGTACTCGTGTTATAAGAGTTCCTCTTCTCAATGTTTCATCTATCAGAATTGAGGAAAAACCCAAAACCATTTCTTCTACCAACACCAAAAATCCCTCAGAATCATCGTCAATTACAGTCCAAAAACCATTCCCATCTTCATCTTCTTCTACTCCAACCAACCCATCTGCAACATCCACCAAGAAGAAGTCTCTCACATCACCTGTGGCTAGAAAGGGAGTAGACAATTCAAGCTTACCCACTGCTATGTTCAACATATTTGACGACATCATCAACAAATTCATAGACCCTCCAGTCAAGTCCTCAGTTGATCCAAGGTACGTACTTTCTCACAACTTTGCTCCTGTCGACGAGCTTCCTCCCACTGAATGTCAGGTGTTGGAGGGCTCTCTTCCACCATGCCTCGACGGCGCGTACATTCGCAACGGCCCCAACCCACAGTACCTTCCCAAGGGACCATACCATCTCTTTGATGGAGACGGTATGCTTCACTCTATCAAAATCTCCAAAGGCAAAGCCTTTCTCTGCAGTCGCTATGTCAAGACCTATAAATACACCACCGAGCGTGATGCGGGAGGACCACTTCTTCCAAACGTATTCTCAGGCTTCAACGGGCTCACCGCCTCCGCCGCACGTGGTGCTCTCTCCGCTGCTCGGATTCTCGCCGGCCAGTTTAATCCTTCTAATGGAATTGGACAAGCCAACACTAGTTTGTCTTTCTTCGGCAATCGTTTGTTTGCTCTCGGCGAGTCTGATTTACCTTACGCGGTCCGCTTAACGCCCAGTGGAGATATAGAGACCACCGGTCGGCATGATTTTGGCGGGAAGCTTTTCATGAGCATGACTGCTCACCCAAAGATCGACCCTGATACAAAAGAAACTTTTGCGTTTCGTTACGGTCCCGCGCCGCCATTTTTAACGTTTTTTCGATTTGATGCAAACGGCAATAAACAGCCAGATGTGCCCATATTCTCCATGACACGACCGTCTTTTTTACACGACTTTGCAATCAGCAAAAAATATGCCATATTCTCAGAGATACAACTTGGAATGAACCCGATGGAGATGATCTTCAATGGAGGCTCGCCGGTTGGAGCTGATCCGGCGAAAGTATCGAGGCTTGGAATTATCCCACGTTATGCAAAAAACGAAGCTGAAATGAAGTGGTTTGACGTACCAGGTTTAAACATAATACATGCCATTAATGCATGGGACGAAGAAGACTCCCTAGTCATGTTAGCTCCAAATATCCTATCAGTGGAACACACATTGGAGAGGATGGAACTTATTCATGCGTTGATTGAGAAAGTGAGAATAGATTTGAGAACTGGAATTGTGACAAGAACTCCTGTTTCAGCTAGGAATCTAGATTTTGCTGTAATAAATCCTTCTTACGTTGGGAAAAAGAGCAGGTATGTGTATGCAGGAGTAGGTGATCCAATGCCCAAGATATCTGGGGTTGTGAAGCTTGACGTCTCAAAAGGAGAGAAAAAGGAGGAGTGCACGGTGGCCTGCCGGATATACGGACCTCGGTGTTACGGCGGCGAGCCATTCTTTGTGGCGAGAGAGCCTGAGAATCCCGAGGCAGAGGAGGATGATGGGTATGTGCTGTCTTACGTTCACGATGAGATTTGTGGTGAATCCAAGTTTTTGGTACTGGATGCCAAATCCCCAAACCTGGATATTGTCGCGGCCGTTAAACTTCCCAGGCGAGTTCCCTACGGATTTCACGGACTGTTTGTGAGGGAAAGTGAGCTCAAGAGACTGTAATAAATGTGGTATTTTGTTTGCTTCGATCTCACAATTGACAGTTGCTAATATAAAGTATAAACCAATAGGATTTGGATGAGTGATTAAGAATGGAGCGTTGTACGCTAAAGTACAATTACGTGAATTATATGTATATTTGACCTTTAATAAATTAAAAAAAGACACATTTTAGTTTAAGTAAATCGGTTATCATGTTTTCTTGTTTGAGTAATTAATTACATTGGCGAAGAGTGAAGTGTTCATAAAATTGGGGGCAATTGGTGCGGTGTATATTGTTTGATAACCCCAAGTGGAGTGTAGGCATGTACACAGCAATTACTGCGTAGACTATGGATGGTGGCCAGCACGCAACAAGTGCCTTACATGCACATGTAAGGTAGCATCACAATTCAGTTTTGGAGTTATTACCAGGTGAGGTGAGAAGAGATTAGAACAGACAAATTGCATAGAAGCCTCGATCCTAGCTGGGTAAGCTAACAAGTGATGATGCCTATATATGGTGGCGCTGACCAGACTTTTGATATCAGTATTTGATAACCCTACCTTGAAACCTCAAGATTCTGACTTATTAAGAGCTGTTTGATGATTGACTGTCTTTGAACCTCAAGAGCTCTAAGTAGTTATCAAAGAGACTTAATAACTATCAATTGGTTGGGAATGAGATTTAATCATTTCAAATTAAACATTATTCCTATTGATGACATATTCAATTTGAACCTCAAGAGCTCTAAGTAGTTATCAATGAAATTTAATCATTTCAAATTTAATTCATTATCTTTGAATGAGACTGAAACAAACTAAACATTATTCCTTTTGATGACATATGTTAAAAATCTTAGAGATTTAAGATTTAAAAATATCACTTATGTGAATTGAAATAATTTGGATATTTTATTTATGAATATCATATTGTGTGGTTATTATGTTATCTTATTATGAAATACTACATACCTAGTGAATAAGACACTAATGCCCTTGTAGTTTGAAGGCATAATAACAACGCATGGGTGATTAGATTGAATTAGGATTGTCCAATTGCAATGAAGCCAAACTTGTTGGATCATTACTAAATAACTTAGATAGCCCTAAACCAAAATCTTTTTTTTAATCACTTGTCGCTATTTACTGACCTACTAATTCATACCTTATACCTGTACAATTTCAACCATTTCTACGTGCATTTTCATCTCTCAGTTTTAACTGCTTTAACAGAGGTAAATTCTTCACTGAAGGCACAAGATTTCAGCAAGCAGGAATCTTTAGTTGAATTGCAGAAAGTAACATATTTTGTGGGAAAACAAAAAAACTAGCAAGAGAGAGTGAGTATGAACAAAGAAGAATAAAGAATCTAACTCTGCTGATTTGATTTTTAGCTGTAAGTTCTACAAAAGAATGTTAAGGGTGAAACAAAACAAGACCATGGGTTAAGATTTAGGTCATTTTGCGTTGTGTTTGGTAGAGCAAGAAGTGACTATACCTTAATTTAAAAGGTTGATTATACCCTCAACCTTGGCCATATGTGCCTCGGCCAGTGACGAGTTAAGGTCTTCTCGTGACTGTGGTCCCTTGGAGACTCATCTGCCTTCTATGCATAGACCAGAAGTAACCCATGATATTGCTTTCAACCATCTGTCCCGAGCTGTTTAAGGAATAATTATGCGGAACACCAGCTGTAGGTGGATGTAATTTGACATCATGCGTGGGATGTAGCTACCGATAAGCTCATGGCCTAAGTTAAATGGCCTTTCTTGGCGGCTCGTAATTGTTGGAATAAGTGGCATCATTCAATCAGCTGAAATGCCATGTCCTCATTGTCTACAGAGCTTAAAAAGAAAAATAAAATATGAAGCATGGTGTTATTCTCAGCTCAAACAGCTAATGAATTGATGATAAGATAAGTGTATGACATTAAAATGTGAAGGTCTTATCCATCCTACAAATAATGTAGTATAATTAGAATTGAGGTGATTTAAACATCATTACGCAGCAATTCAGCATTATACAACAATCGAGGTTTTGAGCATAGCATACCAGAGCTAATAAGACTCCATCTTTGGTGCCGAAGAGGAGGTGGGATACTAAGAACAAATATGGCAGATACACTATTATACCTGAAAAGAGGAATGTATGATCTTCGAAGAACTCTTGGCATATAATTGCCAATAAATGATTATGAACAAATAAGCAAAACCAATGAAATAAACAAGATGGTAAAAGGAACAATTGGATGTATATTCATCAGTAGTGCTTCATAACTATGAAGTCTCAATCGAGCAGAAAATGTCTTCCCAGCTTCTAGCAAGGCAACTCCAAATGTCCAAGTAATGCTTTCAGAATCAATAATAATTTGGTTATCCTTGATGTCTAATCCCTCTCTCAAAAGAAAGACTTAAGTAGGGTGCCCTGAAGTAGTATTGTTCAATAAAAGGCTGTGGTTGAACACTATTCTTTGCAACATTCCAAGTCCTTTCACAAAACTCTTTACCCTTCCCCAAAACATCATCTAATCTAGCTTTTGGCGTCAGATTGAAAATTTTGTTGACCACAAAGAAGCCAGACATTGTATAAACTGGCCGTAAGGGCGTGGCAAATAATCATGAAGAGCATAAGGCTGGAACTTGCAATTAATACCCTGGACTTGATCAGACCATTCAGACAGATTAACTACAATTGTAGCAAGTGAAATACATTCTTCCAATTTGGGGCACCAATAAGCTGACGTTTAACTTGTGAATTAATTCCTTTTTCTGGGTTTCTTCCCTCAATAACAGGACTAGCACTGTCTTATTGATTAAAAACACATTGAGAACAGGTGTATTGTTCTCTGTAGCCAGACTGCAAATAAGGGTGTTCAACTTCTATATTCCCCAGTGATAAATCTTCTTTTGTTAGACTTTTGATAAGACGAACAACATTTTTGTCAAATGAATCATCTAATCCACAACTTGGAAGAGAATAGGTGCTAAATCCAATTCTAAGGTTTAAGCTAGTCTCATTTCATGCATCTTTCTTACCCTTAAAAGTAATCAGCAGTAAGGAGCTGCCCATATCAAGTGCACCAAATGTTGCTCTCTTGGGGTCAGCTCTCAGAACACCTGCTCGATAATTGAGGGAATCTATCCATATTATGTTTCCTCCATGCCACTTATAATCCTAAGCCATTCCCTGCAACACAAGAAAGGCAATTGCTTCAGAGCAAACCAGGCCTTGTCTAGAAGCTGCATTCTACATTGAGACTACACTGGGAACCTACGAACACCAGTTGTAACATAAAGAAAAAGAGAGCTAGTTTTATGGGCATGCTCAGGAATTGCTTTTCAACACACCAGATAAGTGGATTTATAACACCTTATAAACCAGAGGAATTATGAACCAAAAGATGCAACCCAGGTTCAATCTCCATTCGATCATATGCACATCCACTTAACTTTCTTGAAAGACCTTCAGTAAATGATTTTAGGACAACAGGTAGACTCCTACCTTTCCTCGAATCAATATATGCCTCATATACATAAACATGGGTTTCAGTGCTTCCATAATCAAGAACAACGAAATATTTGGATGCTTCATGAGACTAATATGGCAATATGAATATACATACAAGGTAATCAGGTAAATTAGGAAACCAAACAATAGAAGACACAAGATAACCAAGATCATCTGCACCCATTTCGTTCGCACAAGTGGGGGCTTCACCTGCATACAGTTTATCCTTTGAGAAGCTCAACCAACATTCTCTCTTTGTAACAAATAATCCTTACTGTTTGTTACAAGGTTCTCATCCGTTTCTTCAAGAACAAAATCACAATATGATGCCAAATCTTGAAGAGAAGAGGAAAGTCGCAAATTGTTCTTATTTACAAAGCTGGAAAAACCAAACCGGTGATCAGTAGTTTTTGCAGGTGTCAACACCGTCGACATGTAGACGGAACTGCAAACAATTTAGAAGCTGGAAGATAGACTTCTCACAGTAGAAATAAGGTCACCTATTTTACCAAACACCATTTTTGCTGAAAAACTGAACTTTCAGCAACTTATTCCATTGTAGTCAAGCAATCAAGAATTTAAGATATGTAAAGACTTAAGTCCTAACACTAGGAGTCCTGATCGAGTGAGAAGGATCTACAACAAGAAAATAATCCAGTAAGATATTCTTCAGTCCCCTAGGTAGGTATCAAAGTCGGCAATACAACTTTTCCAATGGCATCATCGATGTCCATGAACCATATAGTTGCACTCAAAACTTCAGAGTCCTGCTTGCGAAATTCAATCAATGAATCTAGTAATGAGTTTAAAAAGGTAAAATGAGCCTCATAAAACATATGGGTGTAGTGAATAATATAGTTAGCCATATGTATATCAATGTGAAACCGACTGGGACTACAATTCCTAATGATCATGTGAAAAAAAAAAAAGAGTTAGACGACCATATGCTATCCTATATGGATAGTATGACCATTCATTTCGAGATTACATTGCACTAATACATGCTTATTAAGATTACCAATGCAATCACTGAGTTATCAAGGATTTCATTAGTGATTCAATCCCGATGAACTTGCAGCAGGTTTTATATGGTTACAAATTGGTTGGAGATGGGAAAATCAACAACGAAACTAAGTAGTTGATGGAGTTATAGAAGAAAAAGAGGAACATGTATCCCCCTACAGAGAAAGTGCCATACTTCATTGAGAAACCAACAACTAAAACATATGATACAGTAAACACACAACTATAAGCGAGAATTTTACCTGGGTCTTAGAGATAAACTACGAGGAAAAGGAAGCAGATTGAGAGAAGGAGAAGGATTTATTCTTCTAGTTACTGTAACAATATATGAGTGTGAAATTAATGCATTGTTTGTTTGTTTCTTGATTAAAACAAAAAGAAAAGGAAGTCGAATTTTGTGTTTCTGAGATCCAAAAGAAAATTTGTAAGAAATGTTAAAAAATGCAAATATATTAGTAGAGCATTTCATTAAACTTGATTCATTATTTGGTTCCTATATTTTGAGATTTATTATATTTTTCTTATGCATGTATCTTGCATTTATTATCTTATGTTTTCCAAGAGTTGTATTATTTCAAAGAGGTGTATTATTTATCTTTAAATACCATGTATTAGTTCATTTCCAAAATGATACAAGAAATTCAAATCAAGTGAGTTATTTAGATTGTTTGAGTGTTCTCCTTTATCTTTATATCTCCTTGATTTACTACAAAGTGGTATCAGAGTCATATTATTTTGAAGATGTCTAATTCTGTTGTTTCAATCCTCAAACTCACAAAAGAAAATCATGATAAATTGTATGTGCGTATGAAGGCAATTCTTGGCTCTCAAGATGCATGGGAGATAGTAGAACAAGGATATGATGAACTGGAAAATGAAAGAGCTCAACAAAGGAACACGTTACAAAAGAATCGTAGATTGGATAAACATGCTCTTAGCATTATTCATGCGGCATTGGATGATAAAATATTTTAAAAAGTGTCAAACGCTATAAAATCAAAGGAAGCCTGAATGATTCTTCAAAAGGCCCATAGAGGAGTTGATAAAGTGAAGAAGGTGCGTCTTCAAACATTGAGAGGAGAATTTAAATCCTTACACTTGAAAGAGACCGAATCCATCCATGACTATTTCACAAGAGTCTTGGCAACTATCAATCAAATGAGGAGATATGGTGAGAATTTGGAAGATGTTTGTGTTTTGGAGAAAATTATTTGTACTTTTGATTCAAAAATTGATATTGTTGTCGTGGCTATTGAATAATTTCAAGATTTGGAAGTCATGACCATTAATGAACTACAAGGATCCTTGCAAGTTTACAAAGAAAGATTGAAGAAGAAGGAGCCACTAATTCAAGTCTTTCAAGCAAAGGTCTCGTTAAAAGACAAAAAGCAAGATTCCACTAGCTCAAAAGGAAGAGGAAGAGGAAGAGGTCGTAGTCAAGGCTATTATGATGAGGTGTTTGCTCTTGTGACTCGACTAACACTACAAGAAAATAGTAAATTAGGGACAGAAAATACCGACGGAAATGAGAAATATTTCATCGGTATACAACATTACTGACGGAATAAACCGACGGTCAAAAACGTCGGAGATTTGTCCGTAGCTAACTTTACCGACGGAACGTTTGTGTTATCGTCGGTAAAATTACCGATAGAAAAAATAAACCGTCGATAAAATCAACCGAAAAGTTATCGACCGTTCGATGTATTCCGTCGCTAAATTTACCGACAGATGGCTTATCCGTATGTAAATTTAGCATCGGAATGTTTCTAATACAGTCGGTAAAGTTACCGACGGTAAAATTTTCCGTCGGTAATATTTCCTTCCGTCGGTAAATTAGGAAATATTACCGACGAAAAATATTTTCCGTCGGTATTGTATTTAGACAACTACCGACGGAAATCCTACATATTTCCTTCGGTAAAACTTTTATTAAATTTTTTTTAAAATATATATTTCTATTATATTTAAATTATAATCGATTTTATTAATAATATATATTTAATTAGATATAAATAATTAAATAAAAATTTAATTAATGAATATAAATTAAAATATCTTAATTAATAATAAAAACGTTACATTACAATAATATCTGTAATACAAAGTAA
>JAOQMS010000001.1:18591005-18603391 GCA_027563885.1 Erythroxylum longipes | reverse complement strand
AAATAATACACTTATAAGAGAGTTTACCTCAAACAACGCACGATGAGTAAGACAATAATCGAAACACGATCGGAAAATGCGAGAGAAGGAGTCGGAAAACTCTGAACCGTAAGGAAAGAAGAGAAATGAAGGCGCGAGGGGAGGGGAGGAGGTCGGGCGAGACTTATAGCCGCTGGATTACCGACGGAACACAACATTCCGTCGGCAATCTAGGTTTCAAAATACGCGTATGCCGACAGTTACCGACGAACAAGACCATTCCGTCGATAAAAGCGCGGCATTTTTATTACGGTAAAAACTCAAATACTGACGGATAAGTTATTCCGTCAGCAAACTAGGTTTTGCTGCTGACATTTACCGACGGTAACATCATCTGCCATCGGTATCTGTCGGTAAGATATTCCGTCGGTAAAATTTGTTCATAAAACAGTTACCGACGGATGTCAGACGTTCCGTCGGTATAGTAGGGTTATATCAACGGAGGGTGGACGAAGATGCCGACAGTTACCGACGAAAACCTTATGCCGTCGGTGTATCATCCCTTTCTCATCGACACGACGACGTCTATTAATAATTTACCGACGGAAAAGACTGTCCGTCGATATATTGCTTCAAGATATCGCGACGGAATGTTCTACCGTCGGTAAATAAAAGCTAAATACCGACGGTAGGTTTCCCGTCGGTAAATCGACGAAGCAATTAAATTGCAAGAACGATTCCCGCATTTTTTCCCGTCGCCGTGACTTTTGGCGTCGCTATTTTCTGTCGGAGATTTTGCGCGAAAGTTTTTCCTATAATATTTCTGACGGATGTATTGTCCGTTGGTAAAACATTCTTTTTGTCGACGGAATATGGACTTTCCGTCGGTAAGTATCGACGGATTTTTTTCCGTCAAAAATATTCCGGCGCTATTACATGATTTTCTTGTAGTGTAGAGACCATTCGATCAATTGTTTCCTTGGTAGCACAAAAGAGACCGAAGTTTTATCAAATGGATGTCAAATTGATATTCTTGAATGGCTACCTTGAGGAAGAGGTGTTTATCCAACAACCATTAGGGTTCTTAGTGAAAGGACATGAAGATAAAGTATTAAAGTTAAAAAAGGCATTATATGGCTTGAAACAAGCTCCAAGAGCTTGGTATAGCCGCATTAATAAGTGTTTCCAAAGTTATGGATTTATCAAATGTCCCCAAGAACATTCTCTTTATATCAAAGAAGGTGAAAATGGAAGCATTTTTCTTGTATGCCTATATGTTGATGACTTGATCTTCATAAGTAACAATTCAACGATGTTTGAAGAGTTTATGAAGGTGATGACTAAAAAATTTGAAATGACTGATATAGGACTTATGTCCTATTTCTTTGGTATTGAAGTAAAGCAAGATGATGATGATATCTTTATTTCTCGAGAGAATTATGCAAGAAAGATTCTTAAGAAATTTAAGATGAAGGATTAAAAGTCCATTAATACCATAATTGATTGTGCAACAAAATTGTCAAAGTTTAATGTACGTGAAAAGGTGGATCCAACTCTTTTTAGAAGTTTTATTGGAAGCTTGAGGTATTTGACTTGTACAAGACCTGATATTCTCTTTGGAGTAGGGGTTATAAGTCGTTCTATCGAAGTTGCAACTAGTACTCATATGGCAATGGCTAAAAGGATTTTGCAATATATCAAAAGTACTATTAACTATGGTTTGCACTATTCTTCTTCATCTAATTTTCAACTTGTTAGTTATAGTGATAGTGATTGGGGAGGTGATCTTGATGATAGAAAGAGCACAAGCGGGTTCATATTTTTCATGGGTGACACTGCTTTTACTTGGAGCTCTAAAAAACAACTCATTGTGACTTTATCTACATGTGAAGCTGAATACGTTGTAGCTACTTCTTGTATCACTTATGAAATTTGGTTGAGAAGGTTGTTGAAGATCCTATGTTCCATGATTAAAGTAGCACATAGATGCAAAGTTTCATTTCATAAGGAAGTGTGCTGAGGACAAAGAATTTGAGCTTTCTTATGTGAGATGTGATACTCAAGTAGCCGATATTTTTACCAAAGATTGAAGTTTGAAAGTTTTGCTAAGCTGCGTGTATGGATTAGAGTTACCAACAAGAATCAAGTTTAAGGGTGGATATTAAAAAATGCAATTATATTAGTGGAGCATTTAATTAAACTTGATTCATTATTTAGTTCATGTATTTTGAGACTCATTGCATTTTTTTTCTTATGCATGTATCTTGCAATTACTATCTTATGTTTTCCAAGAGTTGTATTGTTTCAAAGAAATGTCTCATGTATCTATAAACGCCATGTACTAGTTCATTTCCAAAATGACAAGAAATTCAAATCAAGTGAGTTATTTAGATTGTTTGAGTATTCTCCTTTATCTTTATATATCCCTTATTTACTACAAGAAATAGCAAACACAAAAATGGAGGCAAACTCCAATTGTTACAGGTAATCCCTTTCCCCTTCAACAACTCTCACCTTTTTTCTTTTCTCATTTAATATTTGTTTGTAAATTAATTGTTTGTCTTTAATATACATACATATATATTTGTTTATATTTATATATAGATATATATAATATAATCACCAAATTTTACATAGAAGGTTAAAATAATTGTAATACTAAAAATAAATATCAATTTAAAAATAATTTAAGATAATTGTCATCTATTTGTAAAATTACAATCAATTCAATGATTAATTATCTACCGTTTTAGTTATTTTAAGTATGTACACATTAAGTATTTATAATATTTAAATTATATTTATTACTTTTAAATATTTAAGCAATATATAATATATAAAAATTGTATATCAAAATATTCTTAATTCTTTAAGCTATCAAATACATATGAATAAAAATTATTATATTCATTGCAAAACGTATTTCTGGTAAGCTTATTCTACATTTAACGTGAAAATGTTTGATTTAAACATGTAAAATATTAAAATATTGTTATAATAATGGAAAATTAACATCTATTTTTATAAAAAATTCGATCTTCATTATTAAATTATTAGATTATAATTATTTTATTATGAGAAATACATTTAACTTTTTTAATTAGGTATTTTAAATATATTATATAACTTTTAAATTTTTTAATGAATTTTTTTAGAAATCATACATTATAATTAATAATTATATTATTGTAATCTTTTGTAGTTTTAGATTTCTTTTTTTAAAATACTTGTGAATACTATTTATATTTATACTTCACAATCAGCTACGTTGAGTTTGGAACAGGTCAATTTGGTTGAATGGATCCCTAATTCAAAACTTTATTTAAGACTTGATTTTTTTTAGTTAAGACCAAATCTAACTTTAAAATAAGTTAAAATTAGACTTTACCAAGGTCGAAGTCGAACCCAAACCTTTTTACTACTTTTATTTACATTCTTATATCTAGTAAATGATTATAAAATGATTATTGATAATTTTATACCTAATTACTTACTTATTATTAAAAGTTGATAATGATTTAAATTTTATTTATTTTCCAATAAGATTGGTGCAAGAGAAGGTGATACAAAAATCTGAAACAAAGTAGTTATAATTTATGAAATGTGTACATCATTAAATATAAATTAAAAGAAAAGAGTTTTTAATTTGAAATTTAATAATATGAATATATGAATATTTAATTTTATTCTTAATTAATTTAGTAACAAGTTTAAAATTATTGTCAAAATAATTGGCATTCATAATAAATAAAAATTATTTCATTTTTAATTCTACATATTATAATTTTTAACATAAATTAATATATTTTAATATTCATTGTAAAATTATAAACATATCAAAATTGTTATGGAACTAAAATTATTTTTATAACATAATATACTTACTAATTTTATATAAATTTTTATAATGATTAATAGCGAACTACAATGAATAAAATACAAACAAAGGCACATATATAAATAAAAATATATAATGTACATGTATTTATATTAATATAAAAGCGTTGTTAATATGTTATTAAAGGGAAGAAGAAAAAAGTACGAAGTCTTCCTGGTTGGAAAGCTTGTAATTTGGTACTCATTTAAATAGCACTTTCCCTTTCTTTACAGTTCATGCATATGCTACAAGTACATCATTGACCATGTATAGCTTACTTTTATTTTCCTAAGTTATGTATAGATTGATTCGTCTATATCCCAACAGAGAAAAAGCAAAATAAACCCACACTAGCAGAATCACAAAACACTACCAATCATGTTCTGATTACAATGTGTACAGAATATCATAACCTTACACTCACTAGTCGTTACAACGTAGTATGCAATAGTTATAGTTCACTGGTTTAAACTCAGTTTCTCCACCAGAAACCACTATGTAGCTTAAACACATCAAACATCATTAGCGGACTGGCTTGGTGGTGGCAGAGACAATAAAGGTCTGATTCCTCTATTGAAGTTTAATACTAGACTATATAATATTTTTGTATGTATATAATATTTTTGTATGTACTGTATTTACCATTCTCAAGTATAAAAACATCTTTTGATGTAAAAGAAAACCATACTGGAAACGTCCGTACAACTGATTCAGAGAACTAATGCCAGCTACAAACTAGTCAGCTTTATTAGTTGCAATGACAATCTTAAGCATATAAAAGAAAAGCATATTTCCACAGCAACAGGTTTTGTTTCCCTGTTCCAATTCTCAAGTAACCTGCATATCCCAAATTCTCCTGGCAGCATTAGAATTCCTTCAAAGCTTTCCCTCCACCCTTATGCCCAGATCTTGCTTGTTCAGTATACACCGAATGGAAGGAAGCGAAGGCAAGAGCATCCCCGTTAAGTGAGGAAGACCTCTTTACATAACTGCACAGAAAGTATTCATACATGCCAAACTGAGATCCCTTGTCTTATGCATATGGTTAAATATAAACCTACTGAATTGGAGATTGTACAAAAGAAGACTTTGCAACTCATAAGACATTGGTAGATTGATTTCTAAGATCAATGAATAATGACACATATCAACTAATTCCACAGATATAAATACAGAACAGTTTACATGACATCAGGCTATTAATGTTTAATTAGTCTCTAGATATTGTGTGGTGGAAGCTCCAATTACAAGATGTCCCCTCTGGTACACACCCTTGTTAATTGCTGCATTTTTATGGATAAGGGGTTCAGCGCCCCGAGTGGTAAGATGGGTAATAACTGCTGTAGCTGTTTGTTTTTCTCTGTAGGAGGCCCAAGTAACCAAATAAAGACCAGCAATGATCAGGCAACCCCCTAATATACTGTTTCAAGAGAGAAAAAAATAAAGTAAGCATCTTTCTTGCACTAGCATCAGGTGGCATAAAAATCAAAGGGACCACTCAATTTCTTTTTCAAATTAAACAACTACAACCATTTTGTACGTTAAATATTATTGCCAGGTAAAGAGTCATAATGATAGACTTGTATACCTAAATATATATGATATAGTTATTATAACTATAACAAACCCTTTTGTGAAAAGCTAGTGAAAAAAAATCAAGATTAAATGCCGTAGACAAACCTTCCCAAGTAAATAGGACTTCCAAGAAAAATTTTTGAAAGAAATGCAGATGCGGCAGGTTGCAGTGGATAATAGAGTGCAACCAAAGCAGGCCCCAAGATCATATTCGACCATGTAACAAGCCCATAAACAAGGGCAGATGCAACAGTACCCTGAGAAAAGGCATGCCGGACAGAAAACTGGAATTAGATTATTGCCATACTACTTGGTGTGCAACAGGACTTCTAATCTATCCCATATGTGAAGGAGATATGTCATTATCCATTACACTGGAAATCCTAACAAATCCTAAACCTGTTACTCAGATGGCTAATGCAGGACCATGATTAGGAAAATCAGAAAGAAGCAATGGAGAAGGGTGCAAAATGGACACAGACCAGACACTAAACCACTAGTTAATGCCAAAAGACTTGCAACATTTAGTACGTTTGCAATATAACATGCTAAACTCAAGATCAATTAAAAAGGGCTAAATTCATATGCCCCACCATAAATTTATTTTATATCATTTTTTCCCTTCTGACACCAGATTTTGAAAGATCAGGAACATAGCAACATTAAAGACAGTTAAAAAGTCCAACATGCCTCACTCAAAATATAACGTGGACACTGGCTTAAAATCAGGACTCCCCAGATCAACCTAGCAGCTTGGACCAATTGCAAAAATGTTCATATATATCTGCAAAAAAGAAACTCTAGCACAAAACTGACTAACATTATACAAATTGAATTTGATTCCAGATACGTGCCGCAATCATTGAATACTTACCATAGATTAACATATAAGCCATGAATACATGCATGCAAAACTAGGAAATGAACATATGAACAAGGAGTGGAGTGATTAGTAAAAGGAAACAATGATAAGGCTCTAGATCTATTAATTGGAACAAAATTGAAGAAAAAAAATCAACTTCTTCTCTTGGATAGGAAAAGCAACACTATACAAGAAGGAAACTGTCGTATTAAGACTTCCATGTTGTCAAGCAAGCAGAAAGCGTAGGACAGCAAGCTTTGTCCCAAAGAATAGAAGTCTCCAAAAGGCTTCTCAAAATATTTTGAAGAAAGAGCTAGGCAAAGTTGTGCAGTGCAATAATGAAATAGTTCACTAGTATCAGACAGAAACTTACAGCATAAATGACAGCCAGAAACCCAGACTGTGTCAGTCTCCAGTCAGTTGATACATTCGTCATAAAGAGAGCTGTAAGCACCATCAGCAGAGTTCCAAAAGCGTACGAGTATGCTGTGACTGAAAGGTTGGCGGGGTATTTGATTAAAAGTGGAGCCTGTAAGGTTTCCAAATAATAAATTAGATCTCATCAATTGCAATCGCTATAGATGTTTAGACATGCATAGACAAATATATATATATAGAGAGAGAGAGAGAGAAAGCATATAGAGGATAAAGAAAATCAGTAAAAGTTTTAAATGCTAACTTGCACTTAGCTAAAGAGTGACCAAAACCAACACATCCACCCACTTTGAAACCAGAGGAGAAAAGTAACGTAAATCTTGGAAACAAAAATCTAATATTGAACAGAAAAAGTTTCCTCGAGATGCATTTGAAGAACACTATGTTGATTCGCATGACACCAGAATCAGGTAACTAATTAAAGAACTAGAAGCTCATTGCTTGAACGTGCTCTAGAGTTGTTATGGTCAGCCTGTAGGTTAAGACAGACATAAACAGTCATTCATTCATGATACACTTCAAATGATAGCCTGGGACATTAGTCAATAACCATATTTACAAAAATTATCCTTGGTTATTATCCACAATAAGGTGTGTAAGAGGACAAGATCATTCTTCACAAGCTTGTTAAGTTCAAAAAGCTAAAGGATTTCAATTTGAACTCGAGCCAACTTGCTCACTGGCACAGTCAAATCAAGCATTTGTCATAAAAGTTAGCAGGGGATAGGGCTATCAGCATGAGGGTGTGAACTAAATATAGGCAGGAAAATACATAATTGCACTAGAAATTCCTTCACATGGCTACAGTGTTAAATATTTGAGCTTTAAATGGGTTCCTAAGAAGATGTACCCTAAAAAATTGCACGAAGATCTATCATATCTATTGATCAGAATCAAGTAGAATTTATGGATGGCATATAAGTCAACTTGATCTACTGCAATGACACTCTATCCAAGTATGTCCTCAGATACTTCCTGACATTTACGAAGGATTTACTGTTCTCACTAAATATTATCCTAATACAAAAAGCATGTTGACTTCACGAAGTGTCTAATATCCCCACAACACAAATATGGCACTCACAGCAATCATGTGACCAGGATATCATATTTCAAGTAAATTATGCAACTGAAAGATATATCATTCCTAACACTACTATCCAGCTCCTTTTTCCTTTCTGTTGGCGTGTATTAGACTACATAACAAAAAAGCATAATTTTTTCAGACATTTCTCACAGTATATCTCTTGTACACTAAGATTGGAGAACTCTAATCAGCAGATAACATCCTTAAATTGAAACCAGCATTCAAAAACGTTCTTGAAAGGTTAATACTGTTAGTTCAAATTAAAACAGTCAAAACCAAGCTGATGCCAAAGGGACAACACAGTAGACAAGTTCAACTGTTAAAAGATCAGCTAAAAGTGAAAGACAATTCATCAGCTAGGATTAACTTGAATGGAGAAAAAGCAAAAGTTAACCTTGTTGCCAAGTTTGTAACATCAGCATCCAATTAAAAGTCATTCAATACTATGGAACATAGCATGACTCATTAAGTTGATGGCGGCCATTACCACTGGCAGCAATCTAATGCAAATATTAACTAAAATAAATTAGTCATAGTAGTTTATCTGACTTCAAAATTCTGAGGAAAATAAACCCTCACCTGGATAGTTAGAAAAGCAGCCATGCACATGCAGTTCCCTATTAGGCATATAACTCCAAGGTGCCAAGTTTCCAGGCCAAATTCCAAAAAGCTAGAGAGAAACCATCCATGGGGCTCTGGTTGACCCCTTCCACTTATTTCGTTACTTGCAAAGTCGGCTTCCTTGAATCCAATTACAGCTGGACCACGGAATAGAACCATCAATATGGCCCCACAAACACAGACAAGCGTACCCCCAATTTTGGCTTGACCTTCAATTCTAAATATATTCAGTTTTTCTGTACTGCAAGAAGTTAACGTGTAGAAATGAAAAAGCATAATAAGAATAAGTTAAGAACATCTTTCAACTATATTTGTACCAGCAAACACCCAATTCTAGAAAGAAAATTTGTTAAACGCACCCCATCATCACAGCCAAAACAAATGTAAAGACTGGAATTGAAGGCTGTATTGCAGCAGCATAAGTTGGATTCGTGTAGCTAAGACCAATAAGAAACAAAATCTGATTGCCAAAGATCCTGATTATGAAAAAAGACTGATTAATAAGACATTGTAGCACTACATTGAAGGATTTGATTAGAAAGAAAAGGAGACATTTAGAGAGCACATCTTACCCACTTAACCCCAGAAAGAAGAAAGACACGAGGAACCGTCTTGTAATAGGAGGTCGGGTCCTTCTACAAGATGGAAAAGAAGCCGACAGACTTTTATTTTTGTTTTCTACAAATCAAAATATGAAATTCTCTAAAGAGATTAAGAAAATTGTTTCATCCACAGTGCCTCTGAAATTTATTAAAAGAATGCAAACCATGTAACACACAATGCATCAATTAAAGAATATCATACTCCAGTAAAGATGCACAAGATTCCATGAAGTTAACACTGAATAATTACCACATGATCCTTTGGTTGAGTTGAGTTACAGCAAGAGTACAAACAAGGGAGATCACATGACATGATAGAGTAGAAATGGGTACAAGGGAACTTGTGAAAGTTAGTGTGCTAGATGTAAGATCAATGGTATTCTTCTGTTAAAAGTTTCAAATATTGTAATGCATCGGAGATATTCAAAAAACTTCCAAATGCTCATCTTTTGATTTCGAACAGCAAACAACTGCTGAGCATTGGATAGTCGGTAACGAGGATGATTAGAATGTGTCAATGCAATCTCAGTCAATTACAAACTTAAACTCACCAAAAAAGAAATTGAAGAAAGAGAGGAAAAAAGAAAAATCAGGAATTGCAATTCCATTTCCATCAGACACAACTACCCTTCACGAGCCTTCAACGTCTAGAAATCAGAAATGTTTGTCATAAAAATTAAAACAGATTAGAATCAACATTCAGACAATCCAAAACAAACATACACCAAAACCCAAAATAAAAAAAAAATCAATCACAAAAAGGAAAAGAAGAAAGAAAATGAGGTGTAAGCATACTTTTCACGGATATAGGCCACTGGGGCGAGAATGGAGAGAGCAACAAGATCACGAAACAGACAGAAAACGAGTTGATTGACACCAACATTCAAAGCCACTTTAGTGATCACATGATACCCTCCGTAGAATAGCTGCACCATAACCAAAGCTCCATGAGCTTTCCATGTCTCTCTCTCCACAGTTCCTCCGCTACCACTCACTCCACCGCTGCCGCCACCCACTGACGTCGCCATCGGAAATTCAACGATTCTCCCTTCTCTTCCCTTATACTTATCTCGACAAGTCTCAAAGTTCCAGACTTTAGTCTACAGAGTGAGAGACTTCAGAACAGAACAACAGGTAAAACCCAGAAAAGCTAAAAACTTGGAGAAGATTGAACAGTGAAGAAATGAGAAGGAAAGAGCATCAAATTCAAGAAGGGTGTCGGGGTTTGGTGGTGATTGAATTGCATCAACAAACAACAAACTCAAAATTCTAACACTTAACTACAACTCCGTTGAGGTTCATACACGTCTTGGGTAGTCACGTTGTTTTTATTTGATAACAATGTCAATGATTGGTTTTAATTGGAAGCAAATAATGCACACTTGACCCAAAGTATTTAAAACTTAAGGCAACAAAATCAGAGACATTGAATTATGTTCTTAACAAGCAAACTATTTTTGTTTTTAAGTAATAAGATAGATCCATACCTAACTATATATTTTTTAGGGTTTTTACGTTTATTAGACAAGTTTTTCTATTATAAGAATTATTTACTATTAAATAGTCATAAATTAATTTTAAACATATTGAAACATATTTATGCATTATTTTAATATATCAAAATTTAAAACTATTACTAATTTTTTGTTTAAACAATTTTCATTCCAAATTTTAAGAATTTATGTAAATTTTCATTTTAAAAGACTGTGAGATGAAACAATACCTTTAGTCATTATAGGGCAAACCAGTGTACAAAGCTCTCCGCTTTGCAAAGATCAAGTAAGGGTCATTGTTAACTGAAGGTTTGGTATTAATGATTTTGATGATAAATATATAATATTTCTATATTCAAAATTGGAGTTATTTCCCTTTATAAGTAACGATATAATTCTTAAAATGAAATAAAATTATAAGAAAAATGCTTCCTTTCTTGTAGGAATCTTCTTGATGAACTTACCTTATTAGAAATAATATTAGAAGATGCGGGACCCCGTTTTCAGAGCCCGACGATCGCATTCGAATACCAGACAATTTATACAAACACTTGCATCCCAATCTAACCCTTTTTAGGCTCGTCTCCATTCAAGCCTGAAAATATCAAGGAATAGTGTTGGTGAGTCCACAAATTACATATGTACACGCTTCGGGACAATTTGCATAAATTCTTAACTCCTTCTGTGATTAGTCTATCGTTTGTGTTTGACTATGGTCTGGGTTTTATCGTCTGGGTTTTATCGTCTATAATTAACTTTTATCTTCTGGGTTGACTACCCCTATCGTCTGTGTTTTATCGTCTGCCTTATGACGTGTCGTCACAGACGATTCCTTGCTTCTGTGTGCTGACATGTCGTCTGTGTTCTGACATCATCACAGATGATACTCTTCCTCTATATTTCCCTCTGTGTCTGTGTGTGACGTCATCACAGACGATACTTTTCCTCTATATTTTCCCTCGCGTCTGTGTGTGACGTCAGCACGGACGATTCCTTTCGTCTGTGTTTTTCTTTTGCATTCAGAACATAATCTCTCCAATTCTAACATGCTATTCTAGTACAACAACCTTAGCAATTTCAACAGGGAAGAACATGCACATGTACGTTTCATTATCCCAATCTTCAAATATAATAAAATCCGACATAAACAGGAAATTCCATCTCACTTCCTCATTTTTAAACACAGTCAAAGTTTGTTACAAGTCAATATACACGTCAAAACTTAAAACAAAATACAAAAGATGCTCAATGATGATATGCCGAATAAGCTATTCAAAATCACAGACTTAGTACAAAAGACTCTAACTATTGTGGAGTTCTCGATGCCTTGCAAGGATCACTATCGTCTTGATTTGCACCTAAGGAGGGAAGAAAAAGGGTTGAGCTACACAGCTCAGTGGCTAATATATTTATAGCTATAAGTAATTAGTACAAATTCAAGCATATATATGTATAGATACTAAGCAATTTAAATATTTTCAAGTAAGCAGATTAATGCAGAACACATAACATCCACATGCATCATACTTGACAGTTTAAAGATGCAATGTACAAACAAATGGCTCGAGGGTTCCATGGAAACAGAATGGAGAAACCGAAGTTTACACTATGAACAGAATGAGTCCTTTTTCAGAGCTCATATGCCACAAGCGGGCAGCCGAGAGAAGGCTCTTGTCAACGTGCACGTGACGAACAGAATGGTTCCACTCTCGCCTAAACAATGCACATATTCATTTAATCATATGCTCAGACTTTTATGCTTG
Source organism: Erythroxylum longipes (assembly GCA_027563885.1). Taxonomy (NCBI): domain Eukaryota; kingdom Viridiplantae; phylum Streptophyta; class Magnoliopsida; order Malpighiales; family Erythroxylaceae; genus Erythroxylum; species Erythroxylum longipes. The sequence goes on along the minus strand of JAOQMS010000001.1, from coordinate 18,591,097 downwards.
TTTATCTTTTCATTCAACAGAATGCCATGACTTATTTCAATGGCATAACTTGATCAAAATTCATAAATCACATGCATTTTCAATAATCACAA
>JAOQMS010000001.1:18567719-18590628 GCA_027563885.1 Erythroxylum longipes | reverse complement strand
AAATCCTCCTAAACTTGACATAATAATTAACTCCAATTAAAATGATTTATTTCAAATCATGCTTACTAAAATAAAATCAAATTCGGGGCCTAACACACAATATCTGGAAGGATCTTACGAATCATATAATTCGAACAATTAGCTCTGATATTTTTGTCAAAACTTTTTTCTTAACGTCTGAATATTGGAAGATTCCAGTATAGATGATATTGAAGATTCGTTAAATGCAAAGTCAACTCAGAATAGAAACGAAGCAACGGCTAGTTGAAGAAAATGTCTACTTAAGGAAGAGTCACTGCATTTGTGAAGCATACAGATAGACTTTTGATATACTTCAGCAGCTTTCATATTCTCAAAAGTCATATCTTTATCAAACTCCTTATGCCTTAAAAAGTGAAAATATTTTATTGAGAGAGACTATTATTTCTTGAAGCTTACATTGAGTAAACCTTTTATACATTTTTGTTGAAAGCTTGTAGAAGCTTGTTAAACACTACAAGTTTGGAAAGTTGAAGAACCTTAAAAAATATATACTTTTGAGCTTGGAGAGGCTCGTCAAAATTTACTACTTGAAGTTTTATAGTGAAATACTTAAGTTAAATACTTGAGGACTGGATATATGCTTCGTTATAACTCGAACCAGTATAAATCAATTGTGTCATTCTATCTCTCTCTTAACTTTTAAATTTATGCATTACAGGGTGTGTGTTTAATTTACAATAGGCTCTTTCACTTTTGGAATAGACTCCTTCCATTTCAATATTGCAAGAGGTTTCATTTTTAACAGGCTCCTTTCATTTTAAACGTTAACAAGCTCCTTTCATTTTAAAACTTTAATAGGCTCCTTTTATTTACAAATTTTTCTGTTGAAATTTAGTAGATTCTTATTGTTTACATGAATTGATAGTAACTTGCAAAATTTTTAAGTCACACATAATTCACCCGCTCTTGCGTATGTTTGTTTTATCATTTGGTATCAGAGACAGGTTTCATATTTATTGTGTTTTACAGTATGTGATAGATCATGGCAAACAATTTAAGGAAAATCTATCTCAAAGCCTTCATATTTCAATGGAAACAACTATTCCTATTGGAAAGAGAGATTGACTATTTATCTTTAATTTGTAGATATCGAAATCTGGCAAGCTATCAAAGTTGGAGTCACACCTCTTGCTACTGATGACGTAGAAGTGTTGACTGATGTTGATAGAAAAAATGCATAGTTGAATGCCAAAGCAAGATGTTATCTGATCTGTGCACTATCTTCAGAAGAATATGAAAAGAATTCTTATTGTTCTACAGCAAAGGAAATGTGAGTCAAACTTCAAGTTACTTTTGAAGGAACAAATGAGGTAAAGAAACATAGAATAAGTCTTTTAGTGAATCAATACGAAACTATTTATGTGAAACAGGGAGAAACTAAAGAAGAATTCTTTGGACGTTTCAACAACATCATCACTACCTTAAAGAACTTGGGAAAGATATATCTCAATGATGAGCTTGTAACAAAGATTCTAAGGTCACTCTCAAGGAATGGAGACTTAAAGTGACAGTTCTAGAAACTACAAAGGATTTCGACACTATTTCACTCGACTGGTTAAAAAGAAATTTGATGATCCATGAAGTCGAGCTTAGGCGAGATGAAGGATCCTCATACAGCAGAGGAATGGTATTAAAAGCAGTTGATGAATCAAATCCATCAAACGGTGATGAAAGCGACACTAATTTGCAAATAGATGGAGATGATGAATTTAATTTCATGGTCAAAAAATATGCACACTTTTACAAAAAGAATATAATGGAGAAAAGAGAAGGAAACAAGAAAACTGGAAATAACAGGTTCCTATCAAAAGTCAGTAGTAGCAGTAGCAATACATAAAACAATCAAATCATATGTTATCTTTGTAAGAAGCCTTTACACACAAGACCATAATGTCATCTTCTTCAAAAGGATAAAGTAGAGAAAAGAAACAAGCTATGACTGCAACCTGATCAGATGAGGATTTTGAAAACTTTGAAGAAGAAGACCCTAAAGAAATCAGCAATGTATGCTTTATGGCTAAATCAGGAGACGATGAGGTATATTATTCTGACTCTGATATTGAAATTGATAAATTAAGAGATGTATATCATGAATTGTATGATTATTATAAAAGTTAACAGTGCAGTATTTAAAAAAAGTTGAGAAGTCTAAAAATAATAATGCATCCCTAAAGAATAAGATTAAATCATTAGAATTTGAAAAAAGAATTTGTTGTCTAAAATCATATCTCTTGAAAATGAAAATACACAAAAGGTCTTTGAAAAGGAATTCTTGAAACAAAAGTTAAGTCAGTTAGAGAATGCATCGCTTCGAAATGATTCTATTAAGGTAAAACAATTAGAAGAAAAAGTTGCTACTCTAGAACTTGAGAAAAAAAGATTTGCTAAAAGAATCATTTCTCTAGAAAAAGATCTTGCCAATTTTATTGATGGAAGGAACAATTTTGATGTATTACTTGGGAATAGTAAAGGTCGTTTTCATAAGGCTGGAATAGGATATAATGAAATTAATAATATTAGGCCACACAAGAATTTTCTCGTTAAATCCAACATTATCCATAGTCAAAACAACATGAACTTGATAAATAGCAAAAATTATACTAATTCTCATTCATCTGTTTTGTGCGATTACTATGATAGACATGGTTATATTAGTCATTCTGCTAACTTTCAGAAAATGAAGAAATTATCTCAAATGTATGTTTGGAAACCAAAACGTCAAACTACTAACCTAAAAAGACCCAGAAAAATTTTGGTACCTAAAATAAGATAATACATTCTGTAGTTATGCTTTAGAAACTAGACAAGAGAAAATCAGTGGATAGTTTATAGGGGTTGTTTGAGACACATGATAGGTCAAATATTACATTTCAACTATACTGAAAGAAAAGATGGAGGTAATGTTGTCTTTACTGACAAAAACAAAGAAAAAGTCACTAGAATTGGTAAAGTTGGCGACTTTAATTATGCTTCTATTGATAGTGTTCTTTATTTTAATGGATTAAAACATAACTTATTAAGTGTAAGTCAATTATGTGATAAGGGTTATAGAGTCACTTTCTATGCATCCTATTGTGAAATAATTGATAATCTTAATGACAACATTGTATTTGTTAGTCCAAGAAATCAGAATATATATTATGCTCAATTGGAAGACATGTCTTCACAAAATGTTAAATGTTTTGTTTCACTAGAAAAGGATTCATTTATCTGGCATAAAAGATTTATACATGTTAGCATGAGCATTTTATCAAAATTATCCAAAAATAAGTTAGTATGAGGACTACCGAACTTAAAGTTTGAGAGTAATCAGGTTTGCGAAGCCTGTTTAAAGGGAAAACAAATCAGAAGTAGCTTTCCTTCTAAAAATATTGTTTCTACTAACCAACCGCTTGAATTTATACATATGGATTTATTTGGTCCTACTAGGACTCAAAGTTTTGGTGATAAACACTATAGTTTTGTTGTAGTATATGATTATTCTAGATTTACATGGGTTTATTTTCTATCAAATAAAGACGATACTTTTGAAGTTTTTAAGAAGTTTTGCAGAAAAATTCAAATTGAAAAAGAGTATTGAATTACATCTATTCAGAGTGATCATGGAGGAGAATTCGATAATAGAAAATTTGAAGATTTCTGTAATGAAAATGGCATAACTCATAATTTTTCATGCCCAATGACTCGTCAGCAAAATGAAGTTGTTGAGGGAAAGAACAAGACTCTTATTGATATAGCTAGAGCTGTGTGAAAGTGGTCTACCTCATGGTTACTGGGCAAAAGTTGTATCTACTGCTTGCTACATATTTAACAGGTGTCTTATAAGACCTATTCTCAGAAAGAACCTCGAAGAGTTGTGGAAAGGAAGAAAACCGAATGTTATTTATTTTTGAGCGTTTGGTTACAAGTGCTTTGTTCTAAATAATAGAAAAGACAACCTTAAAATTTTTGATGTGAGATCAGATGAAGCTATTTTTTTGGGTTACAGTATTATTACCAGCAAAAGATTTAGAGTTTATAATAAAAGAATAAAGAGGATAAAAGAATCAATACATATGGTATTTGATGAAGCACTACCCTCGATAACAATAGTTGATTCAGATGATGAAGAACATCCTTTGGCTCATAAAAATACATCGCAGGCTCAAACTACACCTATAGTACCATCTGAATATCAAGATCAAAAAGGTCCTTTTGAAGCTAGGACGGAGCAGGCTCCTTCATCTTAGCAGAAGGATATGTAACAAAGAATACTAAGAGAATGGAAAGGTTTTGATACACTTCAATATATTCTACGACCCTTATAAAAGTCTGAGAACTAGATCATCTTTGAAAAATAATTATATTGCCTTTATTTCATAACTAAAACCAAAAACAGTTAAAGAGGCTCTTAATGATGAAAATAGGGTTTCAACTATGAAAGATAAACTAATTCAATTTGACAAAAACAAAGTTTGGAATATAGTATCTCGTCCACAAAATAAGTCAATCATTAGAACTCGTTTGGTATTTTAAAACAAACTTGACGAAAATGGTAAAGTGGTAAGAAACAAAGCTAGGCCTGTAGCTCAAGGTTATAATTAATAGGAAGAAATTTTACTTGCTTTTTCATGCTATAAAAATTTTAAATTATTACAAATGGATGTCAAAAGTGCCTTCTTAAATGGATTTATTAATGAAGAAATGTTTGTTAAGCAACTTCCAAGTTTTGAAGATGAAAGTCATCCTGAGTACATGATGAAGTTGATCAAAACTCTATATGATCTAAAGCAGGCTCCTCAAGCATAGTATGAGAGGTTAGGTTACTTTCTACCTGAGAATAACTTTGAAAGAGGAAAGGTAGATAAAACTTTACTTATTAAGAAAAAGGAAAATGATTTACTCATAGTGCAAATATATGTTGATGACATAATATTTGGTGCGACTAATCCATCCTTCTGTGAAGAATTCTCAACCTTAATGCAGGGGGAGTTTGAAATGAGTATGAAGGGAGAACTATCGTTCTTTCTTGGGCTGCAAATTAGGCAAACAAAAAAAAGGAATCTTCATTAGTCAAGACAAATACATAAAGGAACTCATATAGAAATATCATTTTGAGAATGCTAAACTGATGGGTACTCCTATGTATTATGGAACTAAACTTGATAAGGATAAAGAAGGCAAGGCTACGGATGAGACAAAGTATAAAAGAATGATTGGATCACTACTATATCTTACAAGCTCAAGACCGGATATTATGCTTAGTGTGTGTCTTTGCGCACGCTTTCAATCAAAACTAAAAGAGAACCACCTTCAACCAGTCAAGAGGATCTTTTGTTATCTTCGTAGAACTATGGAATTTGGATTATGTTATCCAAAAATTGATTCTTTTAACATATTTGGCTATTGTGATGTAGATTATGCAGGTGATAAAGTTGAAAGAAAAAGTACAAGTTGTCAATGTCAATTTTTTGGAGGATGTTCAATTTCTTGGTCTTATAGAAAACAAAATTGCATAGCGCTTTCGACAACTAAAGATAAATATATAGCTGCTGCCAGCTGTTGCGTTCAAATCTTATGGATAAAACATTAACTCCAGGATTTTTCTCTTAACCTTGATCATATTTCTATACTATGTGACAATACAAGTGCAATAAATCTTTCTAAAAATCATGTGTGTCATTCTAGGACTAAGTTTATAGCAATAAAACATCATTTTCTTAGAGATTATATTTTAGAAGGAACCATCGATCTTTTGCATGTTAAAAATGAATATCAAGTAGATGGTATCTTTATTAAGCCACTTTATACAGATAGATTATGTTTATTAAGAAAAGAACTTGGTATGTGCAGATTATCTGATATAAACTCTGTATGAAGATTTTATGCTACTTCTCTTTGCAGCAGGCTCCATCTAATATGTTTTCTTTGGTAGGCTCCTCTTTGTTTAATAGGGTAGAATACTCGTGTCTTAAAAAGGCAGTTATTAAATAGCATCGTTTCAGCTTTCAAAAGTATCTACTCAAAAGACTCCAGATGAAAGAAAGAGAAAGATTTTTGCTATGTTGTCTCTAGAAAGAGACTCTGAATCATCCTCTGAACAAAATGAATCAACAATCAAGCAATATATCTTTGGCTCTGGTGAAGAAGGTTATGATGAATCAAACCCTAACTCATCAGAAAAAGAAGGAAAGGAAGAAGAAGAAAAAGATGAAGAAAAAGAAAAAGAAAAGGAAAAAGGAACAACAGAAGAAAAGGAAAAAGAAGAAAAATCTTCTGGTGAGGGGGAGCCAACGAAGAAAGTAAAATTCCATTCAATTTCACAGCCTACTCTCACTCTACCTACTTCTTCTCCTCTGTCTCTTAAAACTTCCATACCACGACCATCTATTATTCCTCAACCTAATTCCATAGGTAAGAAATTGCCTGAAGCATACTGAATTGTTAATGATGATGGCTCAGATGAAGAACCAGTCTGTTTAATAAGACGTCCACGAACTAGAGGAAGTATTGCAAAGCAAGCTAAGAAAGTTATTGAGAAAGAAAAAAGCCCTAAAGATGAACAGAGGGAAGAAGAAAATTCTAGAAAGAAAAAAATGGAAGAAATAAAAAAAAAGGTAAAGTGCCTTTGGTTGAAGAGAATATTGAGGCCCCCATTGTTAAGAATGAGTAGTTTTATGAAGAAGCCATGTTTAAAGAAATTCCGAAGGCAAAAAGGTCAAAATTAAAGAAACATAAGAAAGGAGAGCCTTCAACATCAGTCAAGCTATTTCAGTCAATGGAAGCTGAAGCACGATACAAAATGTGTTACAAGAAGAGAAAGGTGGTTGCTATATGCATTTTGCCTCCTCTCTAATTCGATGACATTGGTATTGCCATCTCTCCCTATTTTCTTGCTGTTGATTGGGAGAATTTTTTGAATTTGGATGAAACAATGTGTGATGATTTAGTCAGATCATCTTACACACACATGAGAAAAGATGAAATTGATGGGAAGTTGGCAATTATCTCTTGGGTACGTGAGTGTAAGATCTTGATTACAGAGAAAATCTTGGAAACATACTAAATATAATTCTCATAGGCAGAACTAATCTCTCTTGTCATAAATGGGACATTATTGTTCTTTATCTCGGAGAAATTATGAACTTTATCTGCTTGCACATCGAGAATGCTTATGAAGGGAAACCTTGGTGTAGACATTTAGATTTACTACCACGATGCCTTAAATCAATATTTGCTACTTTAATTTTTCCAAAGAATAGTTCAATGGAAAGATACAGTCTCCTGGACACATATATGGTGTATAGCCTACTAAAGGGCAACAAGATGAACCTTTCAGTAATAATCCTGCGATTTATGGTGGACAGGGGAAGTCACAAAGATACCACTAGTGGTCTACCATATGGGATGCTATTAACCAAGATTTTTGCTTATTATAGAGTGTCTTTTGACAATCTGAATTGGTATGAATCTGCAAAGTTTCATTCATCTATTCCCTATCAATTCAGATATAAGCTAAAAGACAACGTATGGGTAGAGAAGAAAACAAAAAGAACAACAAACGTCTTAGGTCCTGCCCATAAAAGTCAACCTCTGCCACACTCCCGAGCACAAATGATCTGATTCTTCAACAATTGAGGGACATTCGCTCCAATTAAGATCAAATGTGTGGCCAGATCGACAGCATGCAAAATCAAATTCTTGACGTACAGATTTTGCTTCGAAAAATTTCTAAATCTCCTAAATAATATTGTTGCCTTTTTGCATGACTCTTTTGTGCTTTTTTTCATATCCTTGCTGACTTTTTTTTATAATAACAAAAGGGAAGAGTTAATGATATACTTGCTTTTGAGATATATCTGTGATATATTTTTACTAACTGTTGAAATATTGTTGAACTAAATCTATGTAGTTTATATTTAAATATGTGATATGGATATCACCCCAGTTATCTTACAAACGACTAGCTCTTTTCTTTAGAGGTCGTAAGAAAGGCTCCTTCTAATCATGACTGTGAGTAAGAACATACAAAGTTTACAGGCATCTTTCGAAATTCTTTATTATTATTTGAATTTTGAAAATATATCTATTGTTGCTTATTATCATCAAAAAGAAGGAGACTGTTAGCTCAAGATTTAGTATTAATGATTTTGATAATAACTATATAATATTTCTAAATTCAAAATTTGAGTTATTTCCTTTTATAATTAAATATATAATTTTTAAAAGAAAATAAAATCATAGGAAAAATATTTCCTTTCTTGTAGGAACCTTCTTGATAAACTTACCTTATTAGAAATGATTTCATAATATCCGAAAGGATCTTACCAATCATATAATTCAAACAATTAACTATGATATTTTTATTAAAACTTTTTTCTTAACGTCTGAATATTGGAAGATTCCAACTGAGATGATATTAATACAAAGTTAACTCAGAATAGAAACGAAGCAAGGACTAGTTAAAGAAAATGTCTACTTAAAGAGGAGTCATTGCATTTACAAAGCACACAGACAAACTTTTGATATACTTTAGCAGCTTCCATATTCTCAAAAGTCATATCTTTATCAAACTCCTTGTGTCTTAGAAAGTGAAACACTCTATTGAGAGAGACTGTTATTTCTTGAAGCTTACATTAAGTAAATCCTTTATACGTTTTTGTTGAAAGCTTGTAGAGGATTGTTAAACACTACGAGTGTGAAAGGTTGAAGAACCTTAAAAAATATGTACTTGTGAGCTTCAAGAGGCTCGTCAAAATTTACTACTTGAAGTTTATAATGAAATATTCAAGTTGAATACTTAGGGACTGGATGTAAGCTTCATTATAAGTCGAACAAATATAAATCGACTGTGTCACTCTCTCTCTTTTAACTTTTAAATTTCTACGTTATGGTGTGTGTGTTTAATTTACAAGTGGCTCCTTCACTTTTGGAATAGGCTCCTTTTGTTTTAATATTGCAAGAGATTTCTTTTTGACCGGCTCCTTTTGCTCTTTAAGCATTAACAAGCTCCGTTCATTTACAAACTTTTCTGTTAAAATTTAGCAGGTTCTTATTGTATATAAGAATTGATAATAACTTGCAAATCAATTGTATATAACATTTTCTTTGTATTTTACAAAAAGACTATTTCTGTAACCGTTGTAACCTTCTAGTCACAAAGGAGTAACCTTTTCAGTTACTTCAAAGTCTCACTTGCGGTTTTAAGAAAATAATCTAGAGTTCATAAAATTAGTAACGGTGGATGTTTATTAACCAGATACATGTATTATTGAATTGGAGATTGTAAACTCTATTACGTGATTATCCAACATATGATTAATATTTACTTATCGTGATATCTATTTTGAAAATGGACAAGTCATCGTCATGCCAGCCTTATGGTACAACTCTTTTTAGTATTTGTTTTCTAAAGGTAAATGTAAATTATAAATCACATTTTCAAATATATAAATATCAAATGATAAATTTCTTATATTTTAAATATATAAAAATTTAAAGCGTATTCATATTATTAGGTAATAAATAAATTTTAATAAAAATAAAAATATACTATTATACTTTAATAAAATATGCATATTAATTATCAATAAAATAAAATAATATTATGTATTAAATATTATATCATTCAATATAAATAATGATATATGAATAGTATAAATTAATAAAATATTAAAAATATAGTTATTCGTTTAATATGGTAGTAAAGTAATTCAGTTATAAAATTCTTTTTATTATGCAATAATAATAATAATAATAAATAAAATCATTATTTTTATTCATTATTCAATTTTTTATTATTATAATTAACTTGATTAATTGTATATTAGTAAATAAAATTATAAAATTATTATTTATGAAAAATATTATAATGTTTTAATTTATTTATATTAATTATTAATAATATTTAAAATTTTAGTAATCAACAATTTATTAAGCAAATTTTAAGAATAACAAATTGTCTTTCAATTAATTTTTATTTTTATTGCTATAAGTAATAATATTTATTATGTTTATTATCATGCTCCTTTTTATAAAAATATAAATATAAAATATTTATTATTATTATTATTATTATTATTATTATTATTATTATTATTATTATTATTATTATTATTATTGAATCTAAAGAACTAAGGAAATAATATAATAAAATTTTTAATCTTTAATAATATAAATTAATATTACATATGTTTATAAGTAGTGATACTTAATTTATTTGACATATAGCATCAATGTTATTTGTTAATTTTGAATTAACTCCTTGTAACGTCACTATTTTAAAAGAAATTATGTCAACGAAAGTTGAGGTTAATTCTAAACTTTTTACAAAATAAAATTTCAAAGTACAAAGCAGAGTTGGTGTCAAGCTTTTCTTTTATATGGATGTGATGATGAATCGTATAATTCATCTACTTGAGGTGATTATATTAACCAATTCGAATCAAATTGTTTGCTAAAACTATTATTTTTTAAATACTAGATCTCGTTAGTTAGTCAAAAATGATTGCAGCAATTTGTCATTATGTGTATTATCTTTAAAAAATATTATTCTTAAAAATATATAAGAAATGAGATTTAAATAATAACTCCTTAAAATTCTTAAATGTTACTTAAAAGCTTCTTGAATCTTCTAGCAACAAACAGTTACCTAAATCTGGGCAATTATTGCGTACATAAAAGGATGAGTTGCATAAAAAGATAATTAACCATTTGACCTGATTGAAATCTCAAGAAATAAGGGTACATAGAAAAAGAAAAACCCATGGAACAATAATTACAATCCATCCAAACTGTGGTCTCCCTCTAAAAATGTTTTTGCATTCGCTTCGCTTACAGTTCCATGTAACAAAATTTTCCTTAATTACACAGGCAACTCATCCCAATCGCCTATAGCTAATCAATTTTCTCAAGAAAGAATTCAATTCAATTATAATTTTAAGGTACATTACCCCATAGGTACAAAACCAATCAAAAATTGTTACGGTTTCATATCCCTAAGATGGTCCTAATTTGATCTGGAGGATGCCTTGCAAGTGATTTGGGGTCCGAGTATCCATTCTTGCGATCCATTATTGCTGTGTAAATAAGCTCGTAACCTTCAGCTAGTGATCTAGCCACCTGCAGACTAGCTTCGGAACGTAATTTTGGAACTTGCATCTGCTCAAACTCAGGAAGGGAAGTCTCACTTCCTAAAATAACACCAAAGAAAGCCTTCAAACACTTAGAAAGAGAAGTCGGGGATGTTTCTTCAACCTCTGACAATGGAGTAGTACTTGCCTCCTTGTTCAGTGAATTACGGAAGTGGTGCATATTCTGTAACAGCCCACATCCGTTTAGTATAGCATCAACTTCTTTTTCGACAAGAGTGTTTAAGTGACTATCAATCATTGCGCCAAGTTTCTGCACGTATTCAGCCGCAACCTCGTTTCCAAAAAGTGGTTGTTGGATGGCACTCAAACAATTGATCAGGAATATCTTGGAAGGTGTTTCACTATTCTGCATAGGTTCAAGACACAAGGAATTAGACTCTGATGTATTATGCAATAGCAACTTATAACTTGGACGAACTACCAACACCAGGTAGTAATAGCGAAATTTTAGAAAGCTCCATGAACTAGCCATAAAATATATCAATATGGAGTCTGGCATCAAAAGGAATTATGAAGGTGAGGGGCAAAATTAGTCTGCGATGTATGCGCTACTAAAGAAACAGTATAGGTGACACTCAAAACCAGATCTATAAAAATACCATGAAAACACAAGTTATTGGGACTCTAGAAACCTGAGGAGACGAGCCAGAGCTGCTATTTGACAAGAGGGCATCAACTGAAGATTTACTTTTTAGGCCTGACTCAGAACTCATTCTTCTTCTTGACGAGTGGCCAGCACTTTTGGCCTTGTGTGCCTCTGCTGCCTGCTCACAAATCTGCAATGTATGAAGTAATTCAAATATTCGTCCTATAATAGCAAACATTAATCCTCAACCTTCGCAGCTATGCTAAAGAACCAAGTCAAAATGGGCAAACCAGCAAACTTGAAAACCAGATTCCAGTATCTTTAAACAGTGTGACCAAAATCTGGTTCTTCATAAACTGATCTCATCAAGGAATTAACCAGTAGTATGAATTTTCCAAAAGTTAATACATAGTAAACGTAAATCTCTTTCACCCAGTATCACAGGGTTTACTTAATCAAAACACCAATTCACGTGGCACAAAAGCTCCATCTTTTAATGTAAAAAGGGAAGTATAGACCAAATATATCCCATCAGGACACAAAAGTAGTGTTAACAGTTTGACTGGCAAGTAAAACTTGACAGTTTGAATCAAGCTTATCAGCTAGTTACTAAGACCACATGTTTGACTCTCCCAGGTAATCATCCATGAGTTACAGGATTTATTTGGAGAGAATCATAAGGCTTCTTTCAGTACTTACACGACCATTATGTGCAAGGGCTAAGATTTGATACCACCAACAAAACTGATCCCCTTACTTACAATCTAAAAGGGTCATAAGTTCAATCTTCATAATTAATGAACTTGCATCTCATTTTTCATCAACATGCCTAGAGAACATTCCATTTCGCAATCTTATGCATTCTGATCACTTTGAAATGAATTTCATCCAGATATGACCTAAATTGTAAAGCTTGCATGCTTTTGGAAAAATCAATGTCTAACATCTGCAAGATGCACTCAAACCAGTCTACCAGAATTGGGAAACAAAATTTAATGATGCATGACATTTAGATGAATTTTTTTTAAGAGCAAAATATACAGATTACTTTAGACCTTCATGTCATACATTTCAAAACTTTAGCAATGAGCAAGCTTGATGAGAAGTAAAACAATTCATAAATTTGGCAAATGGAGCTTACCTGAATGATAGGATCAATTAAAGCAGAAAGAACTGGCCCGAAATCAGGCTTTTTCCCTAAAGCAGGAACCATCATGCTATTATGTGTGTCGATTATCTCAAGCAGAACAGAGACTCCTTCCCTCACTGCCTGTGGTGGAGAAAGATCAACAGCAACAAGAGGGGGATAACGTAAAAGCTTCTCCCCTCTACTTCTCAGAATGTCAAAAACCGTCTTCTGCGCAGCATCTTTGAGTACCCAAAGTGTATTACAAAGAGAAGTATCTCTACCAAGCAAACCGGATATCTAGAATTTGACATAATGATTTTCATCAAAGGATGCAAAAATGTTATTAAAAAAGCAATAGATGCAGTCTAACTCACTGTGTAGCAGTAGAATTCCAGGGTGTTGCTTAGTTTGTATGCAACTATAAGACTAGGCTGTGACTGCAAAACTTGCTCGACTCTAACTTTAAATGGCCTGCAAACTCCTTCAAAAATTCTGTCAAGAACAAATGTCAAGTCTGATTCTGTCTTGCCATTCCCGTTTTCCGAACTTTTGGATAAATGATTCACAGTTGATTCGTTATCTACCACTGCATCTGGATCAAGAAGCCCAAGAACAAGCTCTCTTTCTGATGCCAATGCCTGCACACAAACAGATTATTGTTTTCACATAAATAGAGCATATAAAACGGATAAAAACGGTCGAATTTATAAAGAAATAGGTCATAATATAGATGTGAACTCGTCCAAAAAATACTTCAAGTCAAACCTGATGCAACCATCCAAGCATGTCCCCGACATATCTTAAAGGGTCATGTGCATGAACCTCTATTGGTCTTGGCAGTCCTCCAGGTCCTCCTCGTGTAAGAGCACTTATAAATCTTCTAAACAGTAAGTTGTGTCTCATATTTGCCACCTGTTTGAGAAAACAAGAGAATTGTCAAGCATAAATGTCTAGATATATGTCAGAAGTAAAAGGTATGCAATTTAAAACCTTTTACAAATAATTAATAGGATGGCAATCACCTCTTCAGCACAATATTTGAAAAGGACAGGCCTTTCCTTGAGACATCGAACTGCTGTTTTCAAAAGATCATTAACTTCAGGATTATCAGTGTCCCCCAATTTCCTACACTCTGCCTGAACCCACCTAGAAATAAAATGCAAATATCATATATATAACATATAAGTGATGGATAACTAAAATAATTATAAAATACAGAACTTGTAAGAATGATAAGAGCTCCAGAGGAATATCCTGTCTAATTCAGGGTCTAAAAGAAGAAATCTGTATCTATAAATCTTATCATTACAGCCTGTTAGGCTTAAGACAACCCAAAATAGCATCAACGAATAATTAAGTTACACTTCCAGGAAACAATGATCAGTCTATTATTCCCCATGAAGCAAACAATGGCCTCTTTCAAACAGCACAAAATGCCAATTAGATGGATTACTAAAAAAAGCCACATATGCATTGGCCCTCAACTGTCAAATATCAAGTCTAAAAATAAAAGAAATGGGGACGAGTAATTTATATCAAATAAGTTTGCTCCATCATATAGATATTCACCTGCATAGACGCTCATATGCCCCTTCTTGGTACACAGCCATCATATCCATCAGCTCCAAACCAGCTCGCTGTAAAAGAACCCTCATGTCAGTAACAGAGGAAGTACTTGGTTGCCAAGGGAAAACGAAGAAAACAAACAAATTTGCCAAACAAAATAAGTTAGTAATGTCTACTGGCACCAGAAAAATGGAGAAGGAATATCATATCTACACATTTCAACCACCAAATGTGTAGCTATTAACTACTTGCAGTATCGCTATCAAGTAGCAGACAATATTTGGTAATTTGCATACCGAAAAATCTGGATCTCAGACGACATACGAAATGTACAAGTGACGTGCACCAAAAAAGATCCAACAGAATCAAACAACCATTGGCGGAAATACTGCCACAGTATACCTGGTGATGAGTCCTAAGTAGAACTTTGCAGTTGGCATGGATTTCCTGAACATGAGAAAGTGCCTTGAAGAAATTCTCATTAAGTGCCTGATCCCTCAGCGCATTTATCTGAAATTACAAAATGAACAGAAAGAACATCTGAGCTTAACTATCAATATAATCAACATTAGACGATGCCTAAGAATTTTCAGAGAAAGTAAACCTCATCAGGGGAGAGTTGATAATCGCGAAGGAAGCACGAAACAATCTCTTGCCTCTGATTAGTAACATCAAGTTCCTGCTTAAGCCTCTCTGTAGTACTAATAATATCCCCAGTGCTAGCACTGCAACTGTCCAAAGCCTTTGCAATGCTATAGAAACAAAATAAGAAAACGAAAAGCAAGTAAACAAGTTACAACGATCTGATCATACGGTTATTCACTAAATCAAGATTCGGTAGCCAGCGACATACTTGTCGCAGCATTGAGCGAGCGAATTAACCTCATCCTCCACCCGATCCAGAGCCTACAAACAAAAATCAACAGTAATTCGTAAAAATTAAAATTTGTTCACAAAAATTGGAGAGAAACGGAAAGAAAGGGGCACCTGTTGAGCGGAAAGAGCGGCGTGAAGAAAATCGCGGTTAATCTGGAGAGTGCGCTTCTCAATGGTGGATCGAAGGTTGCGACGAGCCTGAGGAGTGTTATCGGTGTAGAATGAGGAGAGGGTGTTGAGAGAGGCCACCAGATCTGGAGTATCGGTTCTGCTTTCTAGCACCTTCTTCAGCTTCCGAGACAGTCCCGGCGCTAATCCCACTGTCGTCCCCATTTCTCTCCGGCAACTGCAAATAGTGTAGTCTCTTTCCTTGTTATATACTTGTGAATAAAATTCACGAATTTATAATATATTTTATCAACTGAAAAAAGAAATACGATACGAAACAACGTTAAAAAGGAAATAATAAAAATGAATGAACCATTAAAAATAATTATAAAGCCTAATTCAGACAATTCTATTGAGATTTAGTTAAATAACTATCAGACAATTCTTTTTATAATCATTATTCTCTTATATGTTTAATAATAACAAATTAGTGTTTGGTTCATTTTATTTTTAGAGTCAACTTATGCAACAAAATATCATAATAAAATATTATAAAAGTCATTTTACTATTAAAAAAAGTTTTTCATAATACTAATATTATAAATTTATGAGTTATGCAATAAATATCAAAGTAATATTATGAAAATCATTTTATTATCAAAACAAAAGAATATTATAGTGCTAATATTATCCTAATTATTTAATGATATAATTTATAAAAATTCAAAAAGAAATTATCAACTATAACTTGAGAGTATAGTAGACTAAAGACTAAAGTTAAATGAACAGGCAAAGACAATAGTTTTAAAATCTGCATAAAAACACACAAGTAAATAATAATGTCTTTAGTTGTAAAAAAAAAAAAGAGAAAGCAAATCATATATAGAAAATAAGTAAATCCAATGCTTACAAACTTGGAGTAGAGAATAGATGACAGTTAATTCTTATAACCTGGATCATTCGTACCATGTTATCTACGTGTAAAAGTATTATTATATAAATTATCCTTTATTATGGAACAATGCATTAAATGGATGCTAAACACATGATAATCAACAATTAAATATATCTTTATCACCAATTTTTTTTTAAAATTCAGTTTAATGGTTGTCCGTACCAATACTTGTATTAATATAAAAAAGGCAACATCAGATAAGAAAATATAATTTAGAATTGTTAAAATTATTGTATTAAACAAAATTAATATATCATAAAGAATAGAACTTACTCTCAATATCTTCATCATTTAATTAACTTTTGGTACAAATAATAGCGCTACGATAAAGTCGGGCATGATAACGATTTGTTATCCAACTACTATTACTAAAAGTAAATTTCGAAGCAATAGTAGATATTAGAATTGCTAAGAGATCTCGTGCAATTGCTTGTATCATCAAAAAATCACTTTTACAGTTCTTCTACCATAGCAATAAATCGAACTCCACACTTTCAATTTAATCGTAACATCTGCATCCAAAGAGTTGTCTAACTCTATCCTTTCATAAGATGTCATAAACTTTTTTTTTCTTTGATGAATTTTATAATTACGGTTTTCACACTGGTCCAAGATGAAGGTGAAGCTGCAGTTGAAGTTGGAGCTAAACTACTGCAATCCTGATTTTTGTCCAATCTTACTTGATAATCATTAAACAAATCATACGTTGTTTAATGACATCAACAAACTCTTGAGACCGATCACCATACTACATATTATAATAAAAATAAACTCCCTCTGTCTTGTATCTTGGATCCAACTCAAAATTGACTATCAAATTATTACCGACCATATACTGGTAAGAATTAAGCTTATCCATTATTTACCCTCCAATAATTTAAATTACCTTATTAGAATTAAATATCCAATAAAATATAGCTTTTTGATCTTGCATAATGTTTTGTTCCTAAGTACAACTCAGTAGCATTATAAAATATTTCTATCTTCGCACAAAATATAGTCAACTCTCATTGCTCTTATACAAAGAATCTTTTGCCTAGCCTTCTGAGCACCTTAACATATTGAGCCATCGTTCTTTAAAATCTTAAAAGTTGAATTACAATTGGTAAGATAATTCAATACTAACTTCTTCGTACAGGAAATGCGAAGTTGCCATGTAGCTTCATCAAAATTTTCATCTATTTTGGGGTTGCATCCTAATATACTACATTATCATAGATCAACTTTACCGCTTCCTTTATCACCTCCAAGCTGTCCTTCACAATCAAATTTATAAAATGCGCAAAAAAATGCATATCAAATAGCATCACATAAATCAACAAGCTCCGAACCTGCAATTTATTCTTCAACTTTTCCATCATTACATCATTTGTGATATAGTTATTGAGTGTTATGGTAGATATCTTGGTGTTGCTATTTCAATTCATTAAACAATCGACTAATATGATTGTTAACTTTCCACTTATATGTGGTGTCAACACATAAATACATTTAAACTTACGAACAAATATCAATTATACCATAATTAATAAATAAATGATAATAATATTAAAGAATATAATTTACCTCAGTATTAGATTACACAAGTTTCAGTCATTATCGATGTAATGAGTCATCACCACCATATAAACCTTCTTTTAGTTATCAGCTGTCCACATGTCTAATGTGATGACAACCCGTTCATCAATACTCAAAATGTCTTTAATATTTCTTTCTTTTAACCCTTGTATATCATGAAAATTTCTTTCTTTAAGGTATTTTAAGTTGAGATCTTGAAGGTCAGTCGGAGTAAGGTGACAAACATCCTAAACATTTTACTATTGACCATAAAGAGTGACTGTTCATTACCAATGATTGTATTAGCTAGTAAAAAATTTGATTTGTTGTTGTCATAAGCTGTGGTAGTCATTTATTCTTCTCTCTCATTAAGTTAGAGGTAGAAATGTTTAACATCCTAATACAAGCTTTTTTCAATAACATGACTCTATATGTCTCTCCAAGTGGGAGATTTGACCTTTTAAATTCTTGGCCAACATCTTGTGACAATATTTACATTTAGGTTTCTCCATTTTGTGCATCGATCTAGTCTTGTTAAATTGATTCCAAACATCACTTCTCAATGTACCTACTTGTTCAATATGAAATGTTCTTTCACCACTGATATACTACCCGATACCATATTAGAATTCACCATTGAAGTAATATGTTCATCCAACTGAAACAATCAACATATATAAGTTATTCATGGACATTTATATGTATACATATACTTTAATGAACATTTAACATAAAGTATGTAAGATAATAAAAGCAATTAGAATAAGTAATTGAGACTCTTCGGGGGAAAACAACACACTCGTAAAATTTAGTTGATAAATGATGGGGGACATGTTTTGCTTCAGACAAACCAATTGGACCAAGCAAATATTACAAGATAATATTAAGATCTAATTGGAATACTCATGTGTCATAATAGATGGTTCCAAGTTTGTACACTCTCGTAGGAATGGTTAAAACCTTGCATAAACTACATTCTTAATAGTCAGATTCCATTTGTTGGCAATGACCGGTGGAAGAATAGGTTGAGTATTTATTGTTTTGTTGCAAACTACTTGAAATGCTAACTGTATTATATAGAAAAATAAGATGAAATTTAGAAAATTAATCTTTTGTGATTGTATCATATAGAAAATTAAGACGAAATATAATTGTATTATAATGCTAGTTGAGATGAAATTAAAAATAATAATCTTTTGTGACAAGATAATTAATACTTTCTTTTCAACTTTAGTTTGTATATATAAATTAGATGAAATTCTTATTGAAGAGTGATTTATGTAATTGTAAAACATTGAACATATGTTGCTTTCTTGTTGTCTACATATTCGTATATATGATGAACATGATAAGAAATATGTGACGAACCTAATAAGAATCATATGAGTTTCTATGGCCATTAGAACTTTAGAATATATAAAAGTTTACCCCTCGAAGCCCAAAAGCTATCCTCTAATAAATTTAGCTTCCTTCCAATTCTTTTTTTGACTAAAACCATACTTCAAAAATCCGATTGGATGCTTCAAAGATTCAATTTTGTCAATTTCATTACTTCTTGATTATATAGAAGTTGCCCACTATAGTAACTGTTGATTTATGCCCTACAACTAATCGCTTTGGTTGTAGTTTAGTGAAAATTATTTAAAAGCATTATTTATCTTGTACATGTTTAGATGTATATGATAAATTTCATGGAATGATTGTACATTGCAAATGAAATTATAATGAGATTATAATTATGAGATTCATATTGCATTTATATATTATTCCTAAATGTTCCTATTCATTGTACTATTAAGATTGGACATTAATAGAACGTAAAAAGACTAGCATATGTTTTGTTTTTTCCTTATGAAGGAAGTAGTTGATCTCATAAGCTAAAGTATAGAGATATTTAAACAAATGTGCGGGTGCTTGTTAGAGAACAAGTTCACTGAATAAACTCGATATAAGAAATCCATTTAAAACATTACTTGTATATCTATGGAATTCTCATTGTAATGATTGTATAAGTGACCCTTTGACTTGAGGTTATTAAAGTTATCTTGTATGGAGGTTGCTATATTTTGATACTACTTATGATCTATTCAATCATAGGTCATTTAATCGATAGTCATTGGATGTAGCATGAACTATATAGAGGTAGTTGAGTGATCATGATAGAATTCATCACCCTAAAGTAATTAGGGAAAATGTTTCGTTGTTCTTGATTAGAATTGATTCAGGAAACCTTTGGCCAAGGTGAAATGATGCTTTGTAAATAGTTTACAAATGTTATTAATTGAATCGATAACTAATGACAGAGAGCTAATATGATTAAACTCAAAATAAAGTTTACATTAATTTCATGTTTTGTTTCTAATAATAACATTGTATGATGAAATGATTGAATTATATAGAAAAATCATGCACAGAAAGGTTAGTCAAAACTACTTTGACATTCCTAAATAGTTGGATGGTTATGATGCGTTGCTAGACACCAAATTTGATTTATGATTATAAATTGTTTAATTAGAGAATTAAAGATAAATTAAAAGGAGTTTTAATTTATCTAATTCTAATTATGAATTAGAAATAGATTTTATAATCATTGTCAACATATTTGGGAACCTAATTGGTCTCAGATATACAATAGGTTGAAGAGAGCAAAGCTAATTTAATCAAGTTGAACTTGATTGTAAAGTTTGAGAAACTTTATAATTAAATATGAGATATTTAATAAATAAGGATCAATATGAGATATTGAATCTTATATGGGCATAATTGGTATTTAATTAGAATTATTTGTGATTCTAATTAAAGTTTGATTGAAAATAGAATTTAATTTCAATTAAATTACTAAAACGTCCAAAGCTTATTATAAATAGGCTTAGTGCCTGTTTGGATGGGCTTATATCAGTAGAGCTTTTGTCAGTAGAGTTTTTCTGAGAAGAGCTTTTCTAAGAAGCCAGTCGACTGTTTGGCTGTCAATTAGAAAAACAACTTTTTCGAAAGAGCTTCATACAGTAAACTGTTTGGCAACATAAAAATAAAAGCACTTTTATGAATTTTAACTATACTTCATTTTGTAATAAAAATTATTTATGCATATAAATAATATTTAAAGTATGTTACACAATAGGCAAAGCACAATATATATTATGTTTACATTTGATTTGAAATAATTCAACTACTATTAGGTAATGGAATGGGTTTACATTTACTTTACAATTGTTTGATAAATTTATTTCTATCTTGTATGAAATTATTTAAAGAGATGTCTCATTTTCTTGTAAGAAATAAAACTAATATAAAAAATAAATATTAAAACATATAAAAAAGTAAATAATATTATAATCCCAAAATAAATATTCAAGTTGAGTAAATAGTTAAATACATAATAAATTGTGCATTTTATTGTAATACAAGAAGATTTGCCACATGTTTCCTTGCATCATTCATCTCGTTATATTATGGCTCGTCTAAATGATTTTCTTTAACGTCTTCATTTTTAATGATTTCTTCATTTGCAGGAAGTAATTCATCATCTTCATCATAGGGAGAAAAGTCTTCATCCTTTTGAGCATTTAACCTTATAAAATTATGAATGACCATTGAAGCAATTACAATTTTAACTTGCTTTGGAAAAGGAAAACTAGGCATTTGACATAAAATTTTTCACTTATTTTTCCAAATGCCAAATGTTCTTTCGATTGTGCATTTTAAAGAAGAATGTGCATGATTGAATATTTCTTTCTTCCCTCTTGGAAGACTAGCACATCGAAAATCAGGAAGATGATACCTCTCACCTTTGTATGATCCTAAATAACCTTGCATGTAAGGATATCCTGCATCTACCAAATAATATTTTCCTACATTCCAAATTAAAAATAAATAAATAAAGAAGTACTAAATTACTAAGAATAAATAAAAAGAATATATAAAGTTATCCGTCACAAACCTCTAGGTGGATGAGGGAAGTGTAATCTATCATTACGCAAAGCCTCCATAAAAAATTGAGCATAATGTGCTGTGCCTTTCCAACGAGCCTAAGCAAAAGTAAAGCACATATCAAAATCACATACAACCATTATATTTTGCGTAGGAATGCCTTTTCTCCCAATATATTTTATTTGATTGGACCTTGGAACTATAACTGGTATATGTGTTCTATCAATTGCACCAATGCAGTCTTTAAAATAAGACCAATACTTTCTATCATCTGTAATTTTGCTTAGAATTTCTTTGAAAGTTGGATCTTTTGATTTTATGAAATCAATCGACATACATGAAACAACCTCGAATACTATTTCAAACTATCTAGAAATTGTTTCACCAGAATGTTGAAATCTTCCTTGAACCATTCTATTGCAAAGTCCATGACCTAAAGTGATAAAAAACATAGCGACAACCTCTTATATTGTTACTTCTATACCTTTCTTTAATCCATATGACTCATTCAACAATTTAATTCGATAAAAACATCCTTTTCCATTCTAAATTCACTACAAAAGTTAAGACATTTAGTGACAATTTTTTTGTGACTAACTATTGTTTCGTCATAAATACGAGGTTTTTTGTGACAAGACAATTGATTGACACTATTGTTTGGATTAACTGTGATGATTTATTTTTTTGTCACTAATACAATAGTAATTGTGACAATTTAGTATCTTTCACAATTAAGTTGTCACTATTAATATATTAATAGTGATGACTTTTCTTTTATCGCTAAGTTTTGTTATTAAAAGCCTATGCAATTTGGCACCAAAATAATTTTGGCGGGAATAAATTGTAATTGTGACAAAATATATGTTAGTAAATAATATTTTCTATTTGTTGTGACAAAACATAGTTTGGTCACTAATATTTTTTTCTTTTTGTTACGAAACGATTAATCGCCACACAATATTTTACTTGTTGTGACAAAAAATTTTGTCAATAAATATTCAATTAATTAGTGTCTACTTTATATTGTC
>JAOQMS010000001.1:18538392-18567619 GCA_027563885.1 Erythroxylum longipes | reverse complement strand
TCCATCTAAAGAAACCCTAGTTTGGATGCCTATAGGAAAAGTTATACCAATAGCCCCGAAGCAGGTATATGTGTAAAGTATGGGCTCACCAACGTTGATCTTTGAGGTATTCTGGTTGAAAGGGGTAAATGGACTAGTCGACTACCATCGTAATGATCGACTGTTCTAAGAGCTGAGCTGAGCCTAGAAAAGGGGAGTTTTGAGAAGACGATCCGATAATGACAAGTCCTATGATTTTCTGAAGGTTAGACTCCGGAAATGGGGCCTAACAGTTATGGTATTAGAGAAAGCAGGAGTTAGAATCCGATAACAGGGTCTAACAAGTTACTTTTGTTGTTAATGATGTTGGGTGTTGTGACTTTTTGTTGTAATTGCATGCTTTGGTAATAAATTGAGAGAGTGAAATGAATGCAAAATGGTTAGGTTGGTTAATGAGATTTCAACGATCTAATAGGCCATGCAAATAATAAAATTGGTAATTATACAGAGAGAGATCTTGTGTGAGGACCTGATTGTTTATTGGAATGCTTAAGAACTAATTAGGTTGTGGGATGTTTTGTTAGTCGAGAGATTACATGTTCAGTAACTCAACTTAATTAGGGCTTATGATTTAATGCTTAGTGATTACAACTCGAGAAAGATTAATCCACTCTTTTAAAATCTAGAACCGACACTGCATTAACACAAAAGTGACTAAGTTAGCATTTATAATAGATAAATCTCCTTTCCCATAACTTGTTAATCTTCCTTGTTTGAATTTCAAATTGTCAATTGGTGGTGCTCAAATTTGATTTCTTACATTAATTTAGAATTCTCATTTCAATCACACCATATTCAATTGTTTGCTTTTCTGTTTAGTTTTTATTTTCATTTTAATTACATTTTTAGGCCTTAGATAAATTAAGATTCAATTAGTTCACTAATTTTTCGTAGGATCGACACCTTATATACTATGCTACGACCTGTGCGCTTACAGAAATATTGAGGGTTTATAAGATTAAAACTTGCTCAACAAGTTTTTGACACCGTTGTCGGGGAGTTAGTAGGATTACTTTAATTTTTCATCACTCTTGTGTTAGTGCATTTGCATGAACGCAAGAATTACTAAAAATTCGAGTCGAATCGCCAAAACACTGGAGCTTGACATCGTTGTTTTAGAGCGAGCAATCCAAAGAGGAAGAGAATACCGAAGAAATCATGGTAGAGGAATTTCATCAAAAGTTTCAGTAAGGAGGAAAACAAGGAAACCAACTGAGGACTCTCATGGATTTCATGAGACTAGGGTTCAATGCAACCAATCAAGGTGTCGCTAGACCAACAGTTCAAGCAACTTCATTGGAAATAAAACCATCTTTATTAGACATGCTTCAAAATAATGTTTAATTTTACGGGCTGACTGATAAGGATCCTAACGCTCATATAGTCAATTTCTTAGAAATATATGATACTTTCCAATATCATGAGATGTCGGAAGATGACATTGAGATGAGGCTCTTCCCTTTCACACTAAGGGATAGAGCTAAGGCATGGTATCACTCACTAAGTCCCGCGAACATTACAACTTGGGAATAGTTAGTGCAAGCGTTCTTAGATAAGTACTTCCTCTTCACGGAGACTACAAAGATAATCAAGGAAATCATAAACTTTCAACAAAGTGATGGGGAGTCATTTTATGAGGCTTGAGAAAGGTACAAAGATTTTCAAAGGAGGTGCCCTCACCACAACCTACCTAAGGAGTTCCTTTTACAAACTTTTTATAATGGAGTGAACCTACCCACCCGAGACACCATTAATGCAGCATCAAAAGGATCTTTGATAAGGAAGACAGTGGATGAAGTAGAGAAGTTGTTGGAGGAAATGGCTAGTAACAGTTGTCTTTGGACAATGGATAGGAGTAGACAACATACAACACTCTGCGAGCAAAAAGGAGCTTTAGGTGTTGACCCTATCATGGATATGCAAGCTAAGATTGATAACTTGAACCGACAACTAAATAATATGAAATCCTCTTCTTCAGCTCCTATGAAAGCTATTCAGTAAAGATGTGAGCTATGTGGACAAAATGACCATGACACCATTGATTGCTTTCTGATGAAAGACCATGAATCAGAACAAGTTAACTATATGGGAGCACAATTTAGTTGAAGATGGAGGAACAATACTCGTCTAACCTTGAGTGGAAGAATCACCTAAACTTTTTCTGGTTAAAAAATGCGGGAGGTCAATTCCGACCTCAAGGACCATCTAGTTTCCAATAGAAAAAACCAAACTTGATGGACTCTAAGTTAGATAAGATTTTAGATAAGATTGGGGGCATGGAAGATCCTCGCAAGAGGTTGGAAGGACGAATTAAACAAGTAACAAAATACCACACCTCGTCTATTTACAATTTAGAGGTTAAAATGAGCGAAGTGCATAATGTATCGTCTGCACGAAGTACGGGAAGTCTCCTAAGTAATACGAAATCAGACCTAAGGGAGTAACTGCGAGAAATTACATTGTGAAGTAAGAAGGAACTCCAACAACCCACAAAGCCAAAAAGTGGACCCCACTTTGTAGATAAAGACAAGGAAAAGGAGAAAGATGTGGAAATGAACAAATACCTTCTGTACGTTGCCCCTTCACCATATCCACCCAAAATTTTATACCCCTAATAACTCCATAAGGGCAAATTAGATGCACAATTTACGAAGTTTGTAGAGAAATTGAAGACTTTGCAAATAAATCTTTCATTTGTTGAGGCTTTAGAACACATGCCCAAGTATGCTAAATTTTTGAAGAACATATTATCGAAGAAGAGTACTTCGAAAGATAACCAAAATGTAACCTTAACTAGCGACAGTAGTTCCATAGTCACTAATCAAATGCCTTCCAAGCTAAAGGATCCAGGGAGTATCACAATACCCTGTGTGGTTAGTGAATTTAAGTTCGCAAAATGCCTATGTGATTTAGGAGCAAGCATTAATCTTATGCCTTTGTTGACATTTCAAAATTTAGGGCTCAATGAGGTCAAGTGAATTGCGATGCTAATTCAACTGGCTGATTAATCTATTAAAAGACCATTTGGAGTGGTGGAAGACATTTTAATATAAATGGAAAAGTTTATCATTCTTATGGACTTTGTTGTTCTTAATTTTGAAGAAGATAAGAACTGTCCACTAATTATTGGATAAGCTTTCATGAACATAGGTAAACCATTGATTGATGTTCATGAAGGTAAACTGACCCTCCGGATTAGTGAAGATCAAGTGGAGTTCAATTTGAACAAGGCATTGATTAGTCCGAAGGAAAGCAACGCTTGCATAAAGATTGACATTACAGATGAAAGTGTGTAAGAACAAGTAAGAAGCTGCTTTGTTGAAGTTAAATTAGTAAAAATGGAGACGAAAAATAAACCTAAAAAGGAAAACAAAACTAAGTTTGAAAGAGAAGTTGAAATGGGGGAGTCAGTTGTTTAGACTCATCAAGAAATATTAGTGTGAACTGAAGCACCCGTACCCTCATCCACAGAGAAACCACCAACCCTAGAGCTTAAACCTTTTCCCACAAAATTCAGATATGCCTTTGTAAGTAAAGGTTAAACTCTACCTATCATCATTTCCAATCAATTAGATGGGGAACAATAAAGGAGGGTGGTTGAGATTGTTAGGAAGCGGATGAAGGCCATGGGATGACAATTATCTGACATTCAAGGTATAAACCCAACTGTATGTATGCATAGGATAAACCTCGAAGAAGGAAGTAGAGCTGTGAGGGAACATCAATGTAGGTTGAACCCTCACATGAAGGAAGTGGTCAAAAAGGGGGTAGTAAAGCTTTTAGATATGGGTATCATATATCTGATATCTGATAGCGAATGGGTAAGCCCAGAATAATATGTACCAAAGAAAGGTGGAATGACCGTAATGGAAAGTGAAAGTTGAGAATTAATTTTGACAAGAATAGTCACAGGATGGAGAGTGTGCATAGACTATAGCATACTCAACATGGTGACTAAAAAGGACCATTTCCCTCTCCCTTTCATAGATCAAATGATAAAAAGAGTGGCGGGGCACTCATTCTACTGCTTCTTAAATGGTTACTCAAGGTATAATCAGATATTCATCTACCTCAAGGATTAAGAAAAAGCCACGTTCACATGTCCTTATCGTACCTTTGCATATAGATGGATGCCGTTTGGGTTATGCAATGCCCCAGCTACATTTCAAAGGTGCATGACATCTATCTTTGTAGATATGATTGAAAATATTATGGAAGTCTTCATGGAAGATTTCTCTATCTTTGGAATCACATTTAGTGTTGAATTGGGAGAAGTGCCACTTTATGGTGAAGAGGGGATAGTGCTCAGGAACAAAATTTTGCACTAAGGCTTTGAAGTGGACAGAGGGAAGATAGAGGTTATAGAAAAACTTTCACCTGCAATCACTGTCAAGGGCGTGCGGGCATTCCTAGGCCATGCTAGGTTTTACTATCGCTTTATTAAGGATTTCTCGCAGATTGCACGACCTTTGACAAACTTGTTAGTCAAGAATGTGCCTTTCCTTTTTAATAATAACTGCTTATTTACATCAAATCAATTAAGGGAGGCACTACATTTACATTCAATCAATTAAAGGAGGCACTAACATCAGCCCCAATTTTTGCGCCACCTGATTGGACAATCCCATTTGAGTTCATGTGCGATGCAAGTGACCAAACTATAGGTTAGGTCAAATAAATGGACAAAAAGTTACATGCAATTTACTACACAAGCAAGACACTTGCAAGACCTTAACTGAACTACGCCACCACGAAAAAAGAATTACTTGCAGTGGTGTATTCGTGTGATAAGTTTTGTTCATACCTGCACTTAAGTATTTGTCTGCCAAGAAGGATGCAAAGTCAAGA
Source organism: Erythroxylum longipes (assembly GCA_027563885.1). Taxonomy (NCBI): domain Eukaryota; kingdom Viridiplantae; phylum Streptophyta; class Magnoliopsida; order Malpighiales; family Erythroxylaceae; genus Erythroxylum; species Erythroxylum longipes. The sequence continues at coordinate 18,562,732 of JAOQMS010000001.1, read as the reverse complement.
ATTATTCAATGGTGTTACTCTTACAAAAGTTTGATATAGGAATAAGAGATAAGAAGGGAGCAAAGAATGTGGTCATAGACTGTTTATCGCGGCTGGAAGGAGGGGAATGTAAGGTAAGTGATGATATCAATGAAAAATTCCCTGATGAAATCCTGATGCTTCTTGATAGCATAGCGACACCATGGTTTGTAGATATTGAAAACTTTGTCATCAGTGGTAAGATCCCTCCTGACTTATCATATCAACAAAGGAAATGGTTATTACATGAGTGCACCTGATATTTATGGGATGAGCCAATCCTATATAAAACTTGGGCTGATAGGTTGGTGAGGCAATGTGTACCAGAGGACGAGATGTTGGATATATTAACACAGTGTCACGAAGCACAGTATGATGGCCATTATGGGGCAAACAAAACAACAGCTCGAGTACTTGAATATGGATTCTATTAACCACATTTGTTTAAGGATGCTCAAGCTTTTGTGGCAAAATGTGATTATTGTCAGAGAGTGGGTAACATTTCCAAAAGAGATGAGATACCTTTATTCAACATCTTGGAAGTCGAAGTCTTCGATGTGTGGGGCATTGACTTCAAGGGTCCTTTCCCATCCTCTATGGGGAACAAATACATTTTAGTGGGATTAGACTACGTATCTCGCTGGGTCGAAGTTGTGGCATCTCCAACTAATGATGGGAAAGTTGAATAGAAATTCATCAAGAAGATATTCAACCGATTTGGAGTGCCACGAACAATAATAAGCATTTTGTAACAAATCTTTTGATACTCTCATAAAATGATATGGAGTTCATTGTCGGGTTACCACCCCTTATCGTCCAAAAATGTGTGGACAAGTGGAAGTTGTAAACCAGGAACTCAAATGAATTTTAGAAAAGACGGTGAACAATTTTAGGATGGGCTAGGCATTAAAGCTAAATGATGCCTTATAGGCTTGTTGAACTGCTTTTAAAACACCTATCAGAATGACTCCCTTTTGACTTGTATATGGTAAAGCTTGTCATTTGCCTGTGGAACTAGAACATTGAGCATATTAGGCAATGAAGGTTTTAAATTTTGATTGGAAGCAAGCGAGTGAGAAACTACTTCTATAACTAAATGAACTTAAAGAGTTTCGTTGCAATGTATTCGAAAATGCCAACTAGAAAGAGAAGGTGAAGAGATGAAACAACTCTCATCTTAAGCAGAAGGAATTCAAAGTGGGAGATGCAATTTTGCTATACAATTCGAGATTGAGGCTGTTCCCAGGAAAACTTAAATCGTGATGGAGTGGGCCATTTATAGTCACCCAATTATTCGCCTATGGAGCCCACGAATTGAAAAATGCAAACAAATAACCTTTAAGGCGAATGGGCATCGCTACAAATTGTATCTTGGCGGAGTGGTCTAGAAGGAAATGGAAGTAATTTCTTTCCTCTCGGAGAACTGAAAGCACTTCCTAAGATGAAAGGTCAAGCTAATGACCATAACTTAGCACGTTTGGTAGTTAGATTGAAATTAATGTGTAGTTAGATTTGTTTTTAAGTCTATAAATAAGTTTCTAATGAAGTGGAATGGTTTGGATTGCTAACTCTCTTATTCCTTTAAAAGAAAATTTAAGATAGGGCAGCAATCTTGGGTATTAAGTGAAGTTGATTTTGGAGACCATCACCATCACCACCTCAATCACCGCCATGATGAGTTCTTATGCTCTAACCCTTATCTTTTCATTTATGTATTGATTTTGTTTTATGTGTTCGTATTATTTTATTTTTATTCCCACCTTGTATGTTATTTGTCCTTCTCCCATTGAGGATAATGTGTTGTCCAAGTGTCGGGAGGGTTACTTTTTTGCATTATATGTTTCATTTTGAGTGAGAATTTTGCATATTATATGTTATTTTCATTTAGCTTTACATGATGTGACTCGTGTGAATCTGTCAATGGCTAGGACTTAACGTAATCGACTTAGCTTTGAACATAGTCTTTTAGGTTGCTAAGATTTATTAGTTTGTGAAATTAATGTCCTAGGTTGCTTTAGTTAAATATGCATATTAGTTCGTTCACTTCAGGAATTTTACACATTAATTTATAATTTTAGGTTAATCGAATAAGTAACATCGTTAGTATCTTTTCATGAGAATGATTAGCTAAAGAAAGGAGGTAGGCAAGAAAAAAATAAGTGTGTTTTTGTTTAATAAACAACTATTCTGCTGATCTAATTTGAAACAAATCAGGTTATAAATAGAGCTAGTAGTCAGTTGAGAATGTGATGTAGCTAAGTAACCAATCGATGTTTATAAAAAATGTTTACCTTCACGTCGAAAGGTTATAATGACATTCCAAATAAGCCGCTTAATAAAAACATGACCTAACTGAGTAACCGGGGGACATTCATCGAAAATGTTTGCCTTCACATCAAAAGGCTAGGTTTATGTTAATGAAAATTAACAAAAATAATGCATTGTTTAATAAATCCTACCAATCTTTGTGAATAGCATGACTTCTCGTGAAAAGCTACTTAAGGATAGTTACAATTTTGATTGACTAACTAATTATCAATGCATGTGTGTGAGTGATAAGAGTGAATAAATTTGACATCAAGTCTTGATTAGTATGTATATTTAGTCCGAAGTACTTAAAAATAGATGTCATGAGTTAATAAATTAGAACAAATTAAAGGATTTTATTTGTACTTAAATTTGTTTCATGAAGTTCATTGCCAATATACCATTATTGCATACATATGTTATTGTTAGTGTGTTTGTGTTTATTTGTTTTGTTTTTGCTTGAGGACAAGCAAAAGTTCAAGTGTGGAGATGTGATAGTTATTGGTTGCGTGATGTTTTAATAGATATTTTAGTATGTTTTTAGTTGTTAATTAATTAATTCATACATGTTTAGGTTTAGAATTGTGTTAGTTGGTTAGATATTTCTGTCTTGAGTATTATGTGGGTTAGAGAACACTATTGAGCTTTAATTTTGTGTTTTTGAGGTGCATTGATGTGTTCATTAATGTTTGAAATAAGATATCGAAGAATGAAGAAGATTTGGAGGAAGCCAAGCAAAGGACCTAGGGCCATTATCATGGCCTGTGTGAAGATAGACACGGACTAGCCTCCTGAATTTAATTTTTCACGAGTTATTTTGAACTTTTGGTCCCTGGTAAAACATGGCTTTTACCCTAATTAGAACAAAATACATAAGACAAGAGAAATAACCTAGAAAGAGAGCCTCTATTTGCCACTTTAAGAAAAAAGCTAAGGAAGAGGAAAAAGGAAAAGAGAGAAGAAGAGAAAGAGGAAGGTGGAGCTTTAGCTGCTTCAAACTCCAATCCTCCAAGTTATCTTTTCTTCTTTTCATCTTTTATTTCATTCATTTGATGTATGAGATGGAATTAATGATGGTGAATCTTGGGTTAAGGATGTTCTAAATTTTTTTAGGGATTTATACTTGATTTAATGTTAATCTAGTTGCTTTTGTTGTTAGTAATGTTGGGTATTGTGATTATTTGTTGTGATTGCATGCTTCAGTAATAAATAGAGTGTGAATCAAATGCAAAGTGGTTATGTTGGTTAATGAGAGTTAAAAGATCTAATAGAACACACAGATAATCAAATCAATAATTATATGGAGAGAGATCTCGTGTGAGGACCTAGTTGTTTATTGAAATGCTTAAGAATTAAATAGGTTATGGGTTATTTTATTAATCGAGAGATTACATGTTTGGTAACTCAACTTAATTAGGGTTTATGATTTAAGGCTTAGTGATTTCAACTCGAGAGAGACTAATCCACCATTCAAAAATTTAGGATCGACATTGTGTTAACACAAAAGTGACTAAGTTAGCATTGATGATAGGATAAATCCCCCTTCTCATAAGTTGTTAATCTTCCTTGTTTTAATTTCAGATTATCGATTGGTGGTGCTCAATTTTGATTTCTTACATTAATTTAGAATTCTCATTTCAATCACTCCATATTCAATTGTTTGCTTTTTTATTTAGTTTCTATTTTCATTTTAATTACATTTTTAGGCCATATACAAATTAGAATTCAATTAGTTTACTAATTTCTAGTGGGATCAACACCTCATATACTACGCCATGATCGGTGCACTTGCCAAAATATTGAGGGTTTTATAAGATCAAAACTTTTTCAACTATAGAGTGTTATACATTAAACTATCCAAGTAATTAAGGTAAGAGGAATACCAAAAGCTTAAGCATGTGAAGAATAAAGTCCCAAACCATTATTTCAAATGTTGCTTGAAGGTCAATTTTTAAAACACATTTATTTCCAAATCCTTTTAGGTGATAATTCTTCAAACAATTCTTGTGCAAATAAGATATTATCTCTAATATTCCAACCTTCAATGAAAGCAACTTGAGATGGATTGACGAGGGTTGGAATAACTTGCTTTAATATATTTTCCAAAAGTTTAGAGATGATTTTTTCGAAAGTGTTGCAACAAGTAATAAGTATGTAATCTTTCAATGAATAAGAATTTTTTACCTTAGTAACTAGGCATGGAGGTAAAGTTCCAAGCTCTCAAAATTCTGATATTAGTGAGAATTTCCAAAACAACTTTACATATATAAGTTTTTAAGATATCCATCCCTTTTTTAAAAAATATGCAATGATTCCATAAGATTTTAAGGCCTTATTAATGTTTAAGATAAAAAGGACTTTTTGTATCTCATCTTCAGAATAAAAAAGTAGTGAGAGAGCTACTTTTCTAGATTAACAACATATTAGGAATAAAGGTATTTAGACTGGCCATAGAAGATAAATGCAAAGTTGTGCACTTAGAGAAATTGAAGAAATGAAAGGCATAGCTTTTATTGATACTATGTTGCAAATGAAACATGAGAAATATATTAAACAATAAAAGGAACATAAGCTAATAATAAGAAAAATTAAGGACATAAAAATTGAAATCATCATATAGAATTAAACTTGTTGATGACATTTAAAATTGAATAAAATAGTGTTATATTTACAAATAGATGAAAAGTATGTCTTATAATCTAAAAATCGGTTGCAAGTAATGAATGAAATTATTCATTTATATGGTAAAGATATTTTCTTTGTTTATTTTATTAGTTATCTTAAAGTTTAGCAGGAAAAATAAAATATCTACAATAATTATTCTGTAATTGAAATTATAATGTGATCAAAGTTATAAGATTCAAATCGTATTTAAGTATTATTTCTAAATTTTTCCTAATTATATTTTCTTTAAAACGAGATATTAATAGAAATGTAAAACTAGCAAATACTGTATTTCTTTCTTTTGAAGAAAGTAATTGATATCATAAACTAAAGTTTAAAGATACTTAATAAATGCGTGTACTTATTGGAAACAAATTCTTTTAATTAGTCCACTAATGAGGATTTGAGTGGAACATTACTTACACATTTTTTAATGTCCTCATTATGATAGTTATATAATTAATCCTTACCAAAAATTAAAAAAAAAAGAATAATAGAACAATTTCATTACCATATTATTCTAAAAATCAAAGTTCAATAAACAAAGTATAAGCGTGCAAGATTAACAAAAATATGCTTTGAGAATTAGGGACATCTAAAAAATAGTTCTTAATACTACAAAAATGAATTACTTTTATTCTCCTAATGAGCAATAAATCATGGTGCTTGGAACAACAATATTCAGCTCCTTATTGTAGCTTAAAGTATACCACAACAAAGTAGATTGAAGTATTTTTACCTAGTTCATTTTAATTTTTAAAGCTTTTAATATTATCATTTGCTACATGTTCCACTCCATTGCTATTCGTTAACTTGGTTATATTATGTTAGTAATGGCTGAAAGAATTTACTTTATCCATCTCCTTAAGTTTATTCTTAAACTCCCTATATCCTAGTGATTTTGTTGAAAATTTCTTAAATCTATCTTCTTACAAATCCTATAAATGTAGAAACTTAAGTTATATGGAGTTATACCTCATCTTACATGCTTATGTGACGATGTTTCTCTATACATTTTTAAATAAACTTACTTGCAACACTACATTGATTGCTGCCATATTACTATTATATAATTGCAATTAAAGCATAATTGATTGATGGATTCTTGTTGCATTTAACAGAGACAAAAAATAATGTGGATTTAAATACCTCTAACCCTATTATATATTTGAAGTTTTTGCTTCACTACCATCTATATAATAAAGACTAAGCTTGGGATGGAACTTTGATCCCAAACTAGTTTATGCCGGATCACCCTTAAAGAGAGAAATTTTAATAATGTTAGGCTTATTTATAAACAAGCATGAGCCATGAGCAGTTTAAACGATTTTATCTTCTCTTATAGTATTAAGGTCATAATAGGGTACATTGCACATAATAGAAGAGAATCCTCTCAACAGGCAGCTTCAGGCTTTTCCTCTTACCATTTCCTTGACCTTAGTATTGATAGGCATCAAATGCTTATGATTGTGAAATTTGAGGAGTTTGTACAAAGGACCTTAGTAATGATACTTACCAAACTAGAAACAATTTCTATTATCAATGATGTATTTAATGTTCTGGTTTATAATGTCCCTTAAATTTAACATTTGCATTAATGTCCTAGAGGTACTTAATGTTTGAAGCTCTATAGATTTTCTTCATGTAGGAAGTGGGTGTGTATCCACTTAATCAATAAGGATTCCTTATCTATAAGAATTTACCATATCTTTATGGACAAAATTACTTTTTCAACTGATTTAATCGACTTTATCCCTAAGCCTCCTTCTTCTTTAGTGGTGCAAACTTTTGTTCACTTTACTTTATCATATGATGATTTATTTGGATCCCATATCCATAAGAATTGTTTCACTAATTTCGCTTTTGCCTTGATGATGATATAGTGTAGGAAATGGTAGGATCTCCAATGCACTTGAATATTGCTCATTATAAATGATATTAGTTGTAATCTTCTAGTTTATGAAAGGTCACTATAATTCCAACCCCTTATTATTTTGTGGAAAACATTAAATAAATATCATTTATGAGTCTTATAGTAGTTAGAATCCTAAGATATTTGAATGAAGGTTTATTAAATTTTTGACATGTTAATTTACCATATACTTAGCTTGTTTGGGATTGTTTTCTAATATAAAGACATAAATCTTCTCTAGGTTGATTATAAGGTTCAATATGTAACTAAATTATTGCATAGTTTCCGTGTACAATCTTATATAAATTTCATTAGCTTCGTATAATAAAATAAAATAATCAATAAATGATATATTATTGATCTTACCTTTTGGCATTTGTCCTAGTAAGTGAAGTTGCTTCTTTCTCTATTGTTCTTGTCTATTAGCCATAAAAGCATTTCTATATAGATTCTAAATGGGTAGGGGGAAAGAGGATCCCCTACCTTAAATGTTTTTCTCCTTTGAATGTTTAAGTGGTGTTAGTCCCCAATAACACCAAATAGGGGGTGAATTAGGGTGAGTATAAAATTTAAACTAAAAATTACTAACTTAGATGGACATTCGATGAGCCTAAATATTACACTTTCAACTTATATTATTAATCACTAGCCTATACTGGTTGACCAATCACTCCAAAAATATGATTTTCACAACTTTTAATACTCAAAAATAAATTTTAATGTAATTACAATTAAAATAACATTTAAGATATCCCCATATATTGTTTAAAAGATTAAGAAGATTTTCCTTGAAAAAAAACTTTAATACCTCTTAATGAATAAAAAAACCATATTATTATTGGGTTTAGCATGGTTGCATGCATCACATGCATGATAATGTAGAGGAAGTGTCCGAATCAAGATTATGACACCATGACAACCCGAAAACCACAAAATCAAACATGCATGCATGGATATGTAAAAAACATGAAATATAAAACTTTTTACCTTATGTTTCTCCTCCTTTCTTGTTTCTTCTCCTTGTTTGGGTTGTTGCAAATACAAAACCCTTCCTTGATCACCCAAGAACACGCAAAGAAGATGAAGAAACAATGTATAAGGGCTATTTAAGCACCAAACTAGATGAGTTCTAGTAGATGCTCAAGATGATAAAAGATAGGTGAAGAATCTTGTTGCATGCACTTTGATTCATGCAACAATTGCATAAATTACAAGAATAAGGTTCTTGATACCTCTCTCTCACTGTAGAACTCTTCTAGAGCCCTTATGCTCTCACTTGAGTATGTAAGAAGTGGTAAAACCTTTTGTACGTAAGTGAAGAACTCACTTATGTACCATTTCGTGCTTTTTGTCACGATCGTGGGCTTACTTAAATTTGGCCATACAGACTATGTTTTTCATTCGATATTTTATACGTGTGACTGTTAGGTTCCTAATTATTTTAAGCACTTGAATTAACTCTTAATTTTAATTAAATCATGAAGGGTTTTATGATGCCAATTTGTCGGAATATAAGTGGATTAACAAACGAACTCTTCGATAGTTAATTATCCAACTTATGATGTCCATAGACAATTACCGTGCAATTTGTCCTTTCACCATACTATATCCCACTTGGCTCGGAGTATGGGCTATGCTTCAACTCCCACTAAACTGACTACATCACATCTAGTCTAAGTGATGTTAGTTCTTGTCCTGGGATCTCAATGTGTCATTAAAGACTCTCATCATGACACATAATTACTCTAGCCAGATACTTCTGAGTAATGACCCCGACAAGAGGCTATAGGTATCATCTCCTTCTATCAAGAGTGGTGAATCCTTTATTGGCTACCTAATTACCTTCAAATACAAATAGCTGTACCCAATTACCACCCTAAGAGTGACCTCATCTTGAGGTAATAAGGAATGATGTCAAAGCATAGTATTCGTATCCAAGATATCCTTGAGTACCTTAAGTCTAAGGATATTTGTACCATTGTTATGATGGGATTAATCTTTGACATTCAATAAATTATCTATATAATAATCTCATAGTGGGATGTACTTACTACTTTTAGTAAGCATCCACATGTTAACTCTAAACAACTCATGCTTACAGTTTATAAGATCCATCACTTGATCAAATCAAGGAGTATAACATGTGATAGTCTGTCTAGATTAATAATGTCTTATCTTATTAATCCTATGACTAGGGATTATTTAGATAAGACATAATTGAACATAATAGGAATCTTATTATCATGATCTCATCGTGATTTCCTTTATACTATGTTTTGTATAATGGAATTCATTAATTTGATTTAAGATCAATATCAATTTATATATAAACCAATATCAAATCAATGAAAAAAATTCCTTTCACTTTATTAATCAAAATAAAGTTTGTACAAAAGTGCTAAAGGTGATTGCCTTTAGAGCACTACTCTAGCAATCTCTCACTTGAACTAAAGCCAATCACCTTTGTATTTAATACCAAAGGCGAGTACAAAATTTTTCTTAAGGGAGTAGCTTAGTCAAAGGATCAGTGATGTTCTGATCTGTGGGCACTCTCTCTTTCTTCACATCACCTCTATCAATTATCTCCCTAATTAGGTGATATCTCCCGAGTACGTGCTTGGAACATTGATGAGACCTTGATTCATTGGCTTGAGCAATAGCCCCATTGTTGTCACAATACAACAATATTGGGTCTACTATTTTAGGAACCACACTAAGTTCCATAATGAACATCTTGATGTAAATAACTTCTTTTGTTGCTTCTGCAACTGCAATGTACTCTGACTCGAGCATCAAATCTGTTGTTGTCTCTTACTTAGAACTCTTCTGACTGACTGCTCCACCATTCAGTGTGAAAACATAACCTGACTAAGATTTGGAGTTATCCTGGTCAGATTGAAAACTGTCATCTATATGCTCGCTCACTACGAGATCTGCGTGTCCATATATCAAGAATACATCCTTAGTCCTTCTTAACCACTTTAGGACATTCTTGACAGCCACCCAGTGACCCACACCAGGATCCGATTGATATCTGATTGTACACTTGGAGCATATGATATATCAGGTCTTGTACATAACATAGCATACATGATTGATCCTACTTGTGAAGCATACGGGATCATACTTATGCGAGTCCTGTCATCTTGCGTCTTGGGACATATAGATTTTGAGAGTTTTATCCTATGATTCATGGGAAGAAACCCTCTCTTGGTCTGCTCCATGCTAACCTATTTGGCACTTTGTCTATGTATGTTGAATATGAAAGACCTAGTAACTTCCTTAATCTATCTTTATAGATCTTTATTCCCAATATGTAAACTGCTTATCTAAGGTCTTTCATGGAAAAATTACGAGACAACCAAACTTTGATTGATTGCAAACTTGAGACATCATTTCTTATTAGTAATATGTCATCCATATATAATACAAGGAATATGATAGCCTTCCCACTAACCTTTTTGTACACACAAGGTTCCTAAGGATTTTTTGAGAAACCAAACTCTTTGATTGTCTCATCAAATCAGATTTTCCAACTCCTCGATGCTTGCTTCAATCCATAAATAGATTTTTGAAGCTTTCATACCTTTGTGCCTTCTCTGGATATGAAGCCTTCATGTTGTATCATATATACATCCTCAACTAGAATTCCACTTAAGAAAGTCGTCTTCACATCCATCTGCCATATTTCATAATCATAATAAGCAGCAATGGCTAAGAGTATTCTAGTGGATTTAATCATAGCTACTAGGCTAAATGTCTCGTCATAGTCAACCCCTTATCTTTGACGATAACCTTTAGCAACTAGCCTCACTTTATAAGTAATAACATTACCTTCCATGTTGATTTTCTTCTTGAAAATCTAATTGCACCTTATGGGTTTTAACCCTTCAGGTGGTTCAACCAAAGTCCATACTTGATTTACATAAATGGAATCCATTTTAGACTTCATAGCTTAAAACCATTTTTCAGATTCTGAACTCTTCATAGCCTCTTCATAGGTTATAAGCTCATCATCTTCTATGAGCAATACATCATTTTGTTCGCCTATAAAAAATCCATAGCTCTCTAGAACATTGCATATCCTACTTAACTTATGAACATTTTGTATGTCAAAACGTTCAATTGTTGTCTCATCTATATGAACAACAATTTAGGGTTTAGGTAGTTGATCTGTGTCTGTTTGAGCATCATAAACTTCATCAAGTTCAACTTTGCTCCTACTTTCTTCTCTTAACGGAAACTCTTTCTCTAAAAATACAACATGCTTTGAGTCAAACACCTTTTTCTCTAAAGTATTATAGAACTGATATCTAATTGTTTCATTAGGATATCCTAAAAACAGACATTTATCAGATTCCGCTTCAAACTTGTCTGATTGAATCCGCTTCACATAAGCCTGATAACTCCAAACTTTCATATGAGAAAGATAGGGCCTTTTGTTAGTCCATATCACATATGGAGTAACTTCAACTGCCCTTGAAGGGACTCTATTTATCACATAAACAACAGTCTCGAGTGTATAACCCCAAAAGGATTTTGATAGATCTGCTAAGCCCATCATTGACCTTACCATGTCTAATAAGGTTCAGTTTCTCCTTTCAACCACACCATTATTTTGTGGTGTGTAAGGTGGAGTCCACTGGGATGTTATCCATTATCTCTGAAATAAGTTAGAAATTCCTCGTTTAAGTATTCACCACCTCGATCTGATCGAAGTGTCTTAATACTTCTACTGAGTTGTTTCTCTACTTCCTGTCTAAGTTATTTGAACATTGCAAACGCTTCAGACTTGTATCTGATTAGATAAACATACCCATATCGTGAATAATCATCAATAAAAGTAATAAAGTACATAAAACCACCTTTGGCATGGATGGACATTAAAACATATACATCATAATGTATTAGGTCTAATAACCCATTCATTCGATCACCTTTACCTTTAAAAGGTAATTCAGTCATCTTGCCTAACAAGCAAGATTCACATCTGTCATATGATTCATAATTAAATGACTCAAGGCTACCATTTTTATGTAGCTTAATCATGCATTTCTCACTTATATGGCCAAGTCAACAATGCCATAAGTACGATGATTTTAGGTTATCTTTTTTTGTCTTTTATTGTCATTAATATTTAAAATTAGGCTGGACATATCTAATATGTAAATTACATTGTACAATGTAGCAGTACCATACAACATTTCATTCAACTTAATTGAACAACCATTGCTTGAAAAAGTTAAATGAAATCCCATTTTATTATGACATGAAACAGATACAATTTTTTTTGTCACAACGGGTAAATAATAGCAATTTTTCACAACTAACTCTATCCCACTAGGAAGATACAAAACATAAGTCCCTATGGCTAGTACAACAACTCTTGCTCCATTTACCATACGTTAGTCCATCTCTCCCCTCTTGAGTAGTCTATTATCCCTGAGGCCATGCATATCAACACATATATGTAAGCCACATCCGGTATCTAATACACAAATGTTATGATAAAAAATAGTATTAGCCTCAATGACAAATATCATACTTGAAGTACACGGTTGGGCATCTAATTGCTTCTTCTGCTTCAGTGACTCCAGACAAACTTTCCAGTTCCTCTTCCAATGACTTTCCTTATTACAATGAAAGCATATCCCCTTTGGTGTTGTCTCCTTCATCTTCTTCTTGGCTACACCTCCCATTGGATTTTTGCACTTCTTCTTCTTCTTTTGGTTCTTCTTTTGAAAAATTGAAGCATAATCCAGTAGCATCACAGCCTTACTGTCCTTCTTAACAGTTTGTTCAGCTGTTTTGAGCAGATTAATCAGCTCAGGTATCGTTGTGGATATTTGGTTCATCCGATAGTTAAGCATAAACTATAAATAATTATCAGTCAAACCAGTCAGAATTGAGTCTATTCTTAATTCATGATCCATAATGGAACCCAAATTGCCTAATCTCTTAATGTATCCATTCATATTTAGCGCATACTACACTGGAGATGATCCCTTATCCATCTTAGAATGGAAAAGCAGCCTCGAGGTCTCGAACCTTTCAGACCAAGCTTGCTCATCAAATAGTTCCCTTACATGGTAGACTATGGTATGAGTATCCATAGCCTTATGTTGCTTCTACAATTCTGGTGACATAGAGAACAATATTATATAACTAACCAACTCACTATCATCTAGTAGCTTCTTATAAGCTTTCTGATCTTCATCAGATGCATCGACAGTAGGGGGATCGGGAAGTGGTTCATCTAGGACATATCCTAGTTTTTTGAATTTGAGAACAATTCTTAAATTCTGTAGCCAATCCAAAAATTTTGGTCCTGTGAGTTTGTTGGAATCTAATAGGGAGTGTAAGTTCACACTAGAAGACATCGTGGCAATTCAATAACCTAGAAGAATGAGAGAAAGTGTTAGAATGTACATTAATGCATATTGATAAGGAATTTAATCACATGAATTATAAGTCCCATTATTCTAATTCAAATCCATATTTATCACTACAAATTCTAGAAAACTATAGTTTTCTCAATAGGTAGATATCTGATATCACCAAGAGTGACCTTAGGTTTGCCCAACAAGCCATCTTAGGTCAATCGGTAGGTATCATTCATACCAATTGCATTCATTTATGCAACCATTGACTTGTGCCATCAATTGTTGACTTAGCACACTCATTGGGTCACCAACTCTTGATTTGTATACATCTCGTATATATAACCCAACTTTGCCTCTATCTACGTTGACCTTGGGTTTGCCCAACAAATCAATGCTTCTGGTTAGGGCCAACCCATTAATCTAGAAATCTAATTTCCCTGGTTTGAACATATTCGTGTAGATCAGGCTTAGGTTTTCCCAACAACCCAACTCTAAAATAACTCTAGTTCTTGCCATATCAATGGAAGACGTAAGTCTTAATATTTGGTTGAGGGATTTGTTCTTTAGTCTCATCTTTACTTGGATGATCTTAAATATGTATATCACATATATACATTTAAATTATGGACAACTCAATTGAATTGAGCCTAAGTCTATAACTACCCTTAAAACGCATCTAATGCATGTATCACAAAAAGGAGATTTAATTTAGGTTGTGACTTGACTATGCATCTAAACTTTATAATTCGATTCAACTCTTGAACCTAATCGGGTACTAATGTTAGTCTTAGCTAATCCAAATTATGAATGTGATTCAATTAGGAACCCTGAAATTTAATTATTTTGATGTCCAGATTAAACACAATCTTAGTTTATATGCCTTTATCTAGTCACACTAGAAATGTTATGCTCCACTTGGATTAATTCTAAAATAATCCTTAGGGTTTCCAAAATTCCCGTACATCAATTGGCCATCTATAATATCCTTAGGTCATCTCAAATTTATCTAAACAATTTCGGCATATGCCAAAATTATCTTGATGGCCAAAATCGTCAAGATAAATAAGTGAACCTACTAGATACTAAAGGGACCGATTCGATGTTTAGAAAATTTCCAAAACCCTAAATTGAATAACATGCATTAAGCATGTTATTGTCATCAAAATAATACATTTTATCACATAAGAACCTTATTTAGGTCTCATAACCAAAATATATACATTATAAGTCATTAAGTAAGTCAACTCCATCAACTTTCAGAAAGTTGACCAATGTTGACTTTGACTTTATTTATTAATTGAATCAAATTCAATTAATTCTGGAAAAATTCCGGAGTCTTATACACATTATAAATGTGTCTAATAAAAAATTCCAGAAACTGATTCTTAGGGATTTATTTATTAAAAATTGGAATAAGCCAGCACATCACATGTGTATGACACTTGTCATGTTACTTCTAACACTAGTCAAACATTACATCATGCATACATAAGATAATCACTTTAACAACAAATGTCATGCATCTCATACACGTGGTAACATTTTATGCAAGCACATCATCTTGCATGTGCATGCATAAAATTTATTTTAAAAAAATTATAAAAAATTAATATGGAATTTTCAAGCAATCATGGTCATCACATTTCTAGAATTGCCAGAACATCATACATGCATCAGGCTGAAACTAATTTCGTAATAAAATAGAAAATGACATTCAATTGCATTTTCTTTTTACAGAAACATAACGTAACACATTATAAACATTTTTGTGAAAGAAAATCATAAAAAAATTTCTAGAACTAATAAAAAATTTTCAAAATCAACACATGCATTCAGTTTTCTATAAATTTCAAGAAATCAACATATGAGCAGTTTAGATATTAATTTGAAATAAAATAGAAAATGAAATTCAATTGTAATTTCTTTTCACAGAAACATAATATAACATCTTATAAACATTTCTGCAAAAGAAACACAGAAAAAAGTTTTCTACAATTTACACGAATTATTCCAAATCAACATGCATGTCAGTCACAACCTAGTAAACACTTTGCACATGTTCAATACATCATCTATTACAAGCATAAACTGGCTCAGATACCATTGTTCGATTTTCCATGGTTGCATGCATCACATGCATGATAATGCATCAAAATTTTTGGAATCAAGATTTTGACACCATGACCTGAAAACCACATAATCAAACATGCATGCATGGATATGTGAAAGCATATGAAATATAAAACTTTTTACCTTATATTTTGCCTCCTTTCTTATTTCTTCTCCTTGTTTGGGTTGTTGCAAACACCAAACCCTCCTTGATCACCCAAGAACACGCAAAGAAGATGAAGAAACAATGTATAAGGGTGATTTGAACACCAAACTAGATGAGTTCTAGTAGATGCTCAAGATGATAGAAGATAGGTCAAGAATCTTGTTGAATGCATTTTGATTTATGCAATAATTGCATAAATTACAAGAACAAGGTTCTTGATACCTCTCTCTCACTTTAGAACTTTTTTAGAGCCTTTATGCTCTCATTTGAGTGTGTAAAAATTGGTAAAACCTTTTGTACATAAGTGGAGAACTCACTTATGTACCATTTTGTACCCTTTGTACAATGAGCCACGATCGTGGCCTGGGCTCACCTTCGACCACGATCGTGGCCTATGAGTCACGATTAGGGATTGCTTAAATTTGGCCATGCACACTATATTTTTCATCCAATCTTTTGTGCGTGTGACCCTTAGGTTCCTGGTTATTTTAGGCACTTGAATTAACTCTTAATTCAATCAAATCATGAAGGTTTCATGATGCCAATTTTCCAGAATATAAGGGATTAACACACAAACTCTTCGACAGTTAATTATCCAACTTATGAACCTTTCCATAGACAATTACCGTGCAATTCATCCTTTTACCATACTATACCCCACTTGGTTTGGAGGAGTATAGGCTATATGTCAACTCCCACTAGACTGACTATGTCACATCTAGTCCAAGTGATGTTAGTTCTTATCCTGGGATCTTGTTACTTTATGTGTCATTGAAGACTCTCTTCATGACATATAATAGCTCTGGCTAGAGACACTTGAGTAATGACCCCGAAAAAAGGCCGTAGGTATCATCTCCTTCTATCAGGAGTAGTGAATCCTTCATTGGCTACCTAATTACCTTTGAATACAAATAATTGTACCCAATCACCACCATAAGAGTGACCTCGTATTGAGGTAACAATGAATGATGTCAAAGCACAGTATTCGTATACAATACCTTAAGTCTAAGGATATTTGCACCATTGCTATGATGGGATTAATCATTGACATTCGATAGATCATCCGTATGATAATCTCATAACAAGTCATTCGATTTACTTACTATTTTTAGTAAGTATCCACATGTTAACTTTAAACAACTCATGTTTACATATTGTGAGATCCACTGTTTGATCAAATCAAGGAGTATAACATGTGCTAGTCTGCCTAGATTAATAATGTCCTATCTTATTAATCCTATGACTAAGAATTATTTAGATACTAACATGATCGGATATGATAGGAATCTCATTATCATGATCCCATCGTGATTTCCTTCATTCTATATTTTGTATAATGGACTTCATTAATTCGATTTAAGATCAATAACAATTCATATATAAATGAATATCTAATCAATGAAAACTAATGCTTTTCACTTTATTAATCAAAATAAAGTTTGTACAAAAGTGCTAAAGGTAATTGCCTTTAGAGCACTACTCTAACAATTATAAAGTAAGATAAGATTATTATGCATGGTGAGCCTTTGATATTACCAAATTAATAAAATATGATTACAATTAATATTAAAAATAAAATATCCTTGATATGCCTTGATTTTCTTTTATTTTTGAGTTAAGCTTTACTTAAAGGTTGCAAACTTTATCTTTTCTTTTGTCATCTTCATAAATGATAAGTGATATTTGTTATAGGATTGTCTAAGTCATTTTATGTGATAATGTGTATGTTTAATATGCATACTAGGATGTTTAACCTAGGTTTTGTGTTATTTTCATATAACTTTCATGTGTATGTGGTTATATATGATAAATTGCATGTTAGGTTACAAATGAAGGTTTTTAAGCTTAGGTTTTGCATGCTTTCCATTTGATGTACATACATTTTGCATGGTTGTATATTAGTGTTTAAGCAAGATTTGGACCTTATTTGTGTTAATTATCAACTTACTTGCATGTGGACTTGTAGGTATCAAAGGAAAAACAAAATAAGAAAATAAGGCTAGAAAACAACGTCATGATCGTGACTTATTGTTCATAATCCTGACCTAAGTATAAGCTAGAATTTTCCAACTTTCCAGCTTGCTCCACTTACACCCTAAGTCAGTTTAAACATCTAAAGGAGTATAACAACCCCATTTAACCCTATTAAAAAAGGAAGGGTTGTGCAACACACAAAAGGAGGAAGATAAACACATTTTTGGGTCGATATTCAAGGAGAATCAAGTGATTTCAAAAGATCTCAATGCTGCCACACCAAGTTCTAGCTTTGTCCTTCAAATCATAAGCCTTCCAGTCTCTCTTCTTTCATTTCTTTATTTAGTTATTATAAAGAGAAGATGTATGTACTTGTTGTGAGGATGTTGTTAATGATTGTAATTAATTTCTAAGTAGATTTTAGCGTTGTTCTTACCATAACTTTGTAAGAACTCACTTTGGTCTAATGTATGGTTTGTTTAATCTTATGATATGTGGACTTTATATGCCTAGCTTACATTAAGAAATGGAGTTAAGAAATTAGTTTGGAAGTATAATGAGAGTGGGCAGATTTGATAACACTATCAAGCTAATATGACATTTAGAGAGAGACTTGGATGTTTTGATGTCTATATAATAGGTTACTTATATCCACTTAACAGTAAAGTAAAGTGTGTAGGTTGAGACATCACACATTGAACTTTAATCGTTATTTTAGGCTTAATTGGTTTTAGTATTGAGAGAGAAAGGACTAATACATTAGAATGCCTAAGACTAAGTATGATTACATTACCAAAGTGAGGGATTACGTGGTATGGAGAGAATGAACCTAACTTTTATAATTTGATTCTCTAATCCAAAATTGTGTTCTTATTTTTGTAACATTTTGAAATGTGTTTTCAAGCCTTTAAATTGTGGATTTTTACAATTTCAATCTCTCATTATTTGGTTTACTAAAAAAAATCATTTAAATTACAAGGTGACTAACCAATCCTCAAAGGAATGATACTTTGCTATACTATTTTTTATGAGTCGTATACTTGAGGTATAACAACTTCAATTAATTTTAAAACTTTGAGCTAAATACGAAGTAGCTATAATTGAAGCATCTTTTTAGTTATGTATCATTACATCTTGTTCTTATAAAGCATCTTATAACATACTTATTATTAAGATTTATTTTTTATTATTATCAAAACATTTATTAGAACCTCTCTTCATTCAATAAATGGTTTCTTTATTGAAAAATACGTTAAAAGAAGGGGATTTAATGCAAATTTTGATCCATTTGATGAAGATTAGAGGATATCTTATGAATTTTAATGCCTTTAGAATAAGACTCTAAGCCACTAAGTTAAATGCTTTATGGATATCAATTTTTGTTGTATAAATTTTAGCATCCTTGCTCTTATGACAATCCTTGATTAGTTTTTGTAAAAGAAGAATATTGTCCCTTATGCTTCTTTCATGAATGAAGGCCTCCTAGCTTAGGTTGATGGTACAATTAAGTGTCCCTTTTAGTTTAGTGACCAACATCTTAGCAATTATCTTGTATATCTCATTACAATAATAAATAGGTATATACTCTTACAAACTATTATGGGTCAATCTTCTTAGGAATGAGGTATATATGAGTTCTATTTAATTTCTTGAGCATTTTATTATTTGAAAGAAGTTCTTGAATTACTTTTGATATCCTATTTCCTACCAAAAACTACAATTTTTAGAAAAAAAGAGCAATTAGACCATCAAATCTTGGTGTTTTCCAACATTCATGCTAAAGAGCTTTGTTTCAATGAACAAACTTATTAGGCTCTTAGACTACACCTTATTGATCAACTTTTGCATAAGGATTCTTAGTTACTAGATAAAGGAACCTAAATTTTTTGATTCACCAAATGTTGCATTGAAATGGTTGAAAATATCCTTTTTTTAAGTCTTCTTATGTGGAGAGGATTGTCCCAACAACACTAGGTAAAGAAATAAAACTACTGATATTATTTCTTATTAGAATAGCATTACGAAAATAACTAGTAGTTTTATCTCCATTGTTCAACCCAAGTACCATTGATCTTGGAGTGAATATCCAAAGCTTAAGTATAACTGAGCAGCGGTTCCTCCTTCAGATATGATTCGCTTTGTCTTTCGGTTTTAGCCTTGGAGGTTGAATCAAAAATTGAATTCCAAGGATTGCAATATAGAATGCAACCTCGGGTCGTCTCACTTAATTAGAACCTAATGCAATGGATCTAAGCTAGCCCAAAGGTCATGAAATGCAACTAAATTGGTTAGGAAGGGGATTTTGATTCTTTGGAGAACTAACAAAATTAAACTAATTGAAAAGGAAGTGTGCAAGAAAATATTTTTGGATTTTTGGGAATAAGAAATTGAAGGTTAAAACAATGATCAAATATGATAAAATCCTCTTGAAAAATAAGCTTTGGCTATCATATTTCAAAATAAATCTTTGTGGGAGTAAAAATCACTAAGTTTCCAAATGATAAACCTTAAAGAACTCTTTAGGTTTAAGGTTTTAATCAATGAACTCCATTTCTTAAAACCTTGTTGAATGCATCTTAGTGAGTGCTAAGGGTAAGTTAAGGCAAATGGTCAATTTGGTGATCAAGTATCATCTTAATATCAAACACAACTAGGTAGATAAAGGAGAATTAACAAAATCACGAAATGACATATATAAGACTTCATATATTCAAGCTCCAAGTTCTACATCAGCAAACCAATAACACAATACATTGTCCAACACTTGATTAAACTATAATAAAAAAAATCCAACTACAAAACATAAATCCTAACTAAAGAGTTCACAACAATGTAGTTAAATATGAACAAACTACTTCCCTTTGAAGCCCATTGAACTCAAGCCATTGCTACATCTTTAAGAGGAAATGGTTCTTAGCTAAGCATTGCTTTGAGAGAACTCACAACCGGAAACCAACAAAGAGCTTCCATGGCAGTAGAAGTAGAAAATGAATGTGGCGATAGAAAAATGGAAAGAAGTGATTGATGATGGTTAAGTGGAGAGGAAGAGCCGTGAGTGTGCTTAGTGTTTTTCTATCTGTCTTGTTCTGTCTGTCTGCTATAACCTAATTTGGTAGGGTTTTAAATGAAGGATGCCGGGTCGGGTCGCACAGTGGGTGATTTTTCTGAAATTGGTCTTGGTTTTCGAAGGTTCACCGCGGCGATAAATATTTTTCACCAGGGCAAACTTTTCCCGAATGGTTTTGCTCTGTTGCTGGTTCCTTCGTCGCAATGAAAGAATTAATCTTCGCCCCGGTGAACTTTTCCTGAAAGTTCAGCCTAGATTCTGTGTGTTTCTCCGCGACGAACTTCCTGTTACGCCTCATTCTCTTGTTGACTTCACTTCAGCCTTCTTTCATTCCACAGCTTCTTCTTGACTTTCTTTTCTTTGAGTCTCCTACAATTAAAAAAATGGTAGTTTGTAGTATCAATTGTTCTCAGAAAGTTAATAAGTGAAATGAATACTGATTTGTAACAATTTTGACCTTCAAACTATACAAAATAAAAGCACACACTCAAGAATCAATTTAAGCACAAAAGCTAGAGATAGGAGTCAAAAAGTGTAGCAAAAGTCATGAAAATGTCCCCAATTTATGTAATAAACTTGGGCTCAATCAAGATGGTTGAAAGCCACTTTACTACGGTCTATTTAAGACTTGCTTTAAACATGGTTTATAGCTTTCCTCTTCTCTAACATATTTTCCATCATATTTTTTACTCTCCTATTATCCAAAACTTTTTATTCCTCTTGAACATATTATAATTTCCTCCTACATTTGTTTGCTTTAAATCCTTATGTGCTTATTTGTATCCATATAGTGATTGCTTTAATAAGTGCCTCTAGCTTAGTTAAAAGATTGTTGAATTTGAATGTGTAATTCCTCATACTTGAGATTTGTTCAAGATGAATCTCATTTAGAGAGTGATAATAGAACGTTACTGAAGTGAGGTTTGTTTAGTAGGATTTGGCTTAACCAAAGTTCATTCACGATAATGCTATCTAATTTGTATTTTTTTTGAAATAGAGACACTACAAAAATTTAACAGAATCCATGATGTTTTTTTGAGAAAACGTCACGGATTTTGAGGACTTTTGGCGACATTTTGAAAATGTCATGAAAATTCTGAACTTTCCTCGACGTTTTGTGTAAACATCACCCAATTTTTGGAATTTTTGTGAAGTTTTTTTAATAAAACACGGAAGAGAAACCGTGACATTTTATTGGAGAAAACGTCGCTGTTGGCTTTAGGAGCAACACGACAACATTTGGTTTAAAACCAAACGTCATCATTTTCGTTTGGTTAAAATGTTGGCTGCAGTCGTTTTCCCCCTTACCTAAGCTGATCTGCTTCGTCGTCCGTTATGTCTCCGACCGTATCTGTCGTCTTCTCCGATCGTATTCGTAGTCTCCGTCTGTTTTTTGGTGCGTCTCTCTATGTTTTTGCTTCATGTGTGCAGTATGGAAAAAAATTTTCCCTCCCAATCTCTCTATCTTCAGATGTTTTTTTTATGTTTTTTGATTGAAGATTGAACTACATTTTAGACCATAATTGTATATCTCCATTCTCCATTTAGCCGAATGCATTCTTTGTAAATATGTTCTCTCTCTCATACATTCTAGTTAAGAGTTAGATTTTCTTCCACATTTTAGCTTCTATGTAAAGTACGGATATTTATTAAATAAATAAGAGGCCAAGCCTTCAGCTCATTCCTTATGAGGGCTTTCTTTTAACTTAAAGCCTTTTGAGTTGCTTTCTTCTTTCATTTTCAAGGCTTAACTTCTATTGCTCAAAGTATGAAGCTTTTCTGGGTTTGGATCGTTTTGGTTTTGTTCTCCAGAATTCAGGTTGATGAATTTATGGATTTCAATAAAACAGAATTTCTTTACACGCAAGCATTTTCTTATTATAATGAATCTAAGTCGGTTCTCAATGCTCTCCTGGTAGGACTTACTCTCATTCAAGGAGCTGCTGCAAAAGGAGCAAGTTACTCAATATCTCTACTTTTGCCCACTGTTCATCTTTCATTTAATTATCAAATTAATTGAGACTATAAATTGTGTTGTGTTGTCAAACTGTTTGAAGTTTAGAAACTATGAGTTGTGATGTGGAATGCAGTGTGTGTTCAATCATTTTGGTTGATGGGAAACTGGTTGTGAGTTTTTGGGTGGAGGAGATGTGAACTCAAGAAATTAGTCTTGAAGGTATTAGCAAATTTTTACTCTTCTTGAAGCGAACTTCATCATATTCTTGGATATAATCCGCTAACAACATATCAAGTATTTTTTAAATATGAGTGTATTAAGAGGACAAGGAAAAAAAGGATAAAAAAGGGAAAGAGAGATTGAAGGGCAGGGAAGGAGATACATAATTGAAATAGAAATACATAAGGTTCAGTATTCATGTGACTATAAAAGCAGTAAATTTAAAACATTCATAATGCTTGCCCCGTATTTGCATTTTGATTACTCTGTTCTTGATGTGTTGTCTTTAATTATATTAGAATTCACCATTGAAGAAATATGTTCATCTAACTAAAACAATCAACATATAAGTATATAAGTTATTCATAGACATTTACATGTATATAGATACTTTGATGAACATTTAACATAAAGTATGCAAGATAATAAAAGCAATTGTTCTAAGTAGTTGAAACTCTCTAGGAAAAACAACACGCTCGTAAAATTTAATGGATAAATGATGGGGTACATGTTTTGCTTTAGACAAACCAATTGGACCAAGCAAATATTACAAGATAATAGTAAGATCTAATTGGAATATCCATGTGTATATGTAGAAAATAATATGTTGGATGTCATAATAGATGGTTTCAAGTTTGTACACTCTCGTAGGAATGGTTAAAACCATGCACAAACTACATTCTCAATAGTGAGATTCCATTTGTTGGCAATGACAGGTGAAAGAATAGTTTAAGTATTTATTGTTTTGCTCCAAACTTCTTGAATTGCTACCTGTATTATATCGAAAATTAAGATGAAATCCAGAAAATTAAAACGAAATATAACTGTATTATAATGCTAGTTGAGATGAAATTAAAAATAATAATCTTTTGTGACAAGATAATTAATACTTTCTTTTCAACTTTAATGTGCATATATAAATTAGATGAAATTCTTATTGAAGAGTGATTTATGCAATTGTAAAACATTGAGCATATGTTGCTTTCTTATTGACAATATATTCATGCATATGATGAACGTGATAAGGAATATGTGACGAACCTAATAAGAATCATATGAGTTTCTATGGTTATTAGAACTTTAGAATATAGAAAAGTTTACCCCTCGAAGCCCAAAAGCTATCTTCTCATAAATTTAGCTTCCTTCCAAGTCTTTTAATGACCAAAAACATGCTTTAAACATTCAATTTTTGTCAATTTCATTACTTTTTGATCGTATGGAAGTTGCCCACTATAGTAACAACACATTTACATGCCTATATTTGTAGGAAGTCTTAACAGAATAACAACCTTTTTTTATTTAGAAATTGTATGACCATAAACGAAGTCTCAACACAATAACATGCAATAAACAAGAATAGAAAATTCACTTTTGTAATAAATTCAAGTGTTATATATAATATCATTTATGGAGATGAAATTTGTGTCATAAACTTATTGGTAGTCCTCTTTTAATATTAAAATGAAATGAAGAATTAAAACTTCTTCATCATCATTTTTAATTATGTCTTGAGGTCTTTATTGCATTTATAATTAGAGGATGCAATCAACCACGTACTTATGCA
>JAOQMS010000001.1:18512013-18534252 GCA_027563885.1 Erythroxylum longipes | reverse complement strand
GGTTTAATAATATATCATTTCTACCAGTAGAATAATTCTTAAGGTAGCATAAATGGACAATATTACAGAAATTAGATCCCTTACTGTGAATTGCATACTAACAAATATATTAGAGTATTGCAAATTTGGATGCATGTTGGTTTACTAATCGATAGGTTTGCAAAGCACCATTAGAGTACAGAAAACCACAATAATACTTAATCGATTGCCAAAAGTTCAACATATTCAACAAAGTCACAAGCTGGTTTTGATTGGTTTGCAAAACACCGTTAAAAGATAGAACACCCCCACTACATCTTCTACAGGAGGACACTTTCATACAAGAACATAAGCATGAAAAGCTTTTAACATTTAGATTTAACGAACTCCATCGATTGATATTGTAATAAGGCAATATTAAACACCCAAATAGCTATAGAAGTACCAAATGGTTGACCAGTCCATGAAAGTTATCCAGAATTAAACCCAAAAACAAGAAATCCAAAATCAGAAGAACCGTATAAACAAACACAAAAACAAAACATCACTAAGTTCCAGATTTAAGAAAACTCCACCATCCCCCCACATTCAAATAGCAGAACAAGGGCCAGACGCTAGAAGAGGGAAGGGCCATTAATCTCTCACTTTCTGCTCTAGGTGATGTTATCATTGCTCTAGGTGATGTTACTCGTCTTTCCTTATCTACCGAGTAAGCTAGGGGTTGGCCTAAAAGATGTTGAATTTGTATATTCTAAAGTTAATGGTTTTGAAGATGAATTTCTATCATTCTCTTCCGTCTTCTCCTTTACTATGTGGAAAAGTATTTCTTTTTTCCAAACAGAGAGCTTTTGGTGGTTAACAACCAAAACTATACACGATCATCAAACCTAAGCAACAATAAACCGCAAAAGAGATTGAATTTCTCATCTAAGAACACAGCTCACTGAAGAACCTAAAACAATAAATAATTCTTAAAAAAAGAGAAAATAAACCAAACTCACAGATCTGAAAAACCGAGAGTGATAAGCATAGATAGTGAGAGACAGAGGGAGATTCGTAACAAGACGACATAACAAATCATACCGAGTAAGCTAGGGGTTGGCCTAAAAGATGTTGAATTTGTATATTCTAAAGTTAATGGTTTTGAAGATGGATTTCTATCATTCTCTTCCGTCTTCTCCTTTATTACGTGGAAAAGTATTTCTTTTTTCCAAACAGAGAGCTTTTGGTGGTTAACAACCAAAACTATACACGATCTTCAAACCTAAGCAACAATAAACCGCAAAAGAGATTGAATTTCTCATCTAAGAACACAGCTCACTGAAGAACCTAAAACAACAAATAATTCTTAAAAAAAGATAAAATAAACCAAACTCACAGATCTGAAAAACCGAGAGTGATAAGCAGAGATAGTGAGAGACAGAGGGAGATTCGTAACAAGACGACATAACAAATCATACCAAAAACCACTGCGCAAAAGACTCCCTTCAGAAGATGGGTGTGTCCCTTGAGAAGTTCCCTTGAGAAGACGAAAAAAATCTGCACAGAAGGTGACTGTTTGTGTTATAAACGTAAGCAACGTAAAAAATGTCTACCCAAAGGCTTTTTTGAAAAGCTAAAACAACTGGCTTTTTTGAAAAGCTCTAAATTTGAGCTTCTTAAAAAGTTGTATTTTAGCTTCCCAAAAAGGCATTTCTATTAAAAAAGTGCTTTTGGATTTTATGACCAAATACTTATTTTTCTTAAAAATAGCTTCTACAGTTAAAAAAAAGGTACTTTTTTAACCCTGAAAAAGCTGAACCAAACCGGTGCTTAAGCAATATAGAGCTAACACTTCTTACTTAACTTTCTCTGTAAGAGTTATAGAGTTCTCTCAACTCATTATGTGGATAACTTTAGAGGCCGAACATTTATGCGGCTACAACGACAAGATAAATATCAAGCTTTGGAATAAGGTACAAATTAAGTTTCCGCTTTATTATGATTTATGTTAATCATTTTATAGAATTAAAGAGATCTTAATTTTTGGGAAATCAAATATTGTGAAAAAGTTTCATAATTATTGCGCTGTGGTTGAGATCGGATCCTGACATGATTTTTCAACAGCAACAACACATTTACATGACTATATTTCCTAAGACAATAACAGCATGTTTTTTTTTGGATTTAGAAACTTCTATGACCATAAACGAAGTCTCAACACAATAACACGCAATAAACAAGAATGGAAAATTCACTTTTGTAATAAATTCAAATAAATTAAAGTGTTATATGTATAGTTGAGGCAATTATAATATCGTATATGGAGATGAAATTTGTGTCATTAACTTATTGGCAGTCCTCTTTTAATATTAAAACTCTTTCAGGTTTTAACCTGAAATGAAGAATTAAATGAAAATTTCTGGGGTGTCTTAGGTCTTAACAACATATTAATGAAGTTGCCAGGCTTTCAACATCATGTGTTTGGGGAACGCAATTAGGCCCAAGTTTTAAAAGGAAGGAGCTGGAAAGCCCGCTCAAATTCCCATTTGTTTAAGTGATCGGAACCACATTGTCAAAAGCTCTTGTTTTCTTGTTCACATGTCTTTTCAATCTAGTGTTAAAAAGAATGTGACTTTTGCTTCAACTGAACTTATTCTTTCAAGTCTGCCCCTGCCCCGGCTCCACCAGCCCCCATGATATGTAAACTAAAAGTAATTCGAAATCAGACATTATACATTTAGAAGATCCACTCGGTTCAAACACTGGGCTGAGATGAAATGGGTCAGGTCTTTTCCAGAAGAGTTATATTATATAGTTGATTTGAGAGACAATATTCTTCCTTAGTTTAAAGATGTTGGATGCTCATGGTCATGGATTCAATTCAATACAAACAAAAAGAGACAAGTCAAAATATTCTGTACACGCACACAAGTATAGGTTGCCTGCGTCTTGTCCTAAAAATTAATTAAAATTCAATTTCATCATGACTTAAACTCGGGAGCTTTATACATTCATTATAATATATAAATATAATTAAATAGTAATATCAATCTAAATCTACAAAATTTTAATAATATAAATTATGATGCGTCCATCTCATCTCATTCTAGAATATTAACTTGAGAATAAAATAAAATAAAAAGGTAATTTTAATTGTGAATAAAAAATTGAAATTAGGAAAGTGATCATATGCTTACGATTTGGAATGATAAGCAAAAATGGGGGTGGTAAAGTTGATGCGCATGCTTCTATAGAAAAAGAAGAGGATTATGCCAAAAACACTATCAAAGCAGACAATGATTTTGAGTCATCATAATTTCCCCACTTTGAAGTATGAACAAACCAAACCACAGAGCCGCATTTTTTTTTTCTTCCCATCTATCGCTCCTTCTCTTCACTCATTACACCAATTTCCGAGCAAGCCCCTCCATTTCCACCAACATCAACAGTTAAGTAAATTATTTCTGGCTAACGAGCTAGCTTGGAGGATTTTAGAATTAATATGGTCAGTATGGATATCATTATTATTTTTATTATAAAGTATTACATAATTAAAATTTAATCTTATATTATGATTAAATTTTAAAATAGGTTAAAGTTAAATAATTTTTAATTAAAATTAATATAAAAATAATAACTTTTAAAATCTTTTATATTTAAATTTTTTAAACATAAAATATTTTTTAAAATTTAACTCTTCAATTTTTATTAATTTATAAATTTAATATGATACTTTTCAATATTTTACCCATCAACAATGCAACTTGAAATTTTACGGTACATTTTGGTGCAATACAAACATTTTTTTATTATTTTTTGATCGATAATAACTAGTACGGTATGAAATTTAGAATATTGCACAATCTTTATTTAGCATTGGCTTACCTTAAATTAAATCCGATTTAATCAAGTCTAAGTTTGAATTTTCGATTATTCAAATATTTAAACTAATTTTATTTAAATTTAATAAATTGTTAGACTTGAATAATTATAATAATTTTTAATTTAAAATAGCATAATAAAAATTAATAAATTAAATTAAAATTGATTTAATTTAATTCAATATTAATTTTTCTAATTGTCAATCATAATAACCACAACCCATAACATATTCTTAGTCTCTAAACGTGCAATCTTAGTCGATAGAAGTTGTAGAACAAGGGAATTCAGATTTTAAAACAAAATAAACAGAAAATAAGGAAATGAAGCATAAGTGATAAGACTATAAGAGAATAAAAAACACTATGTCCGATAAGATTTTTAAAGAAAAAGAGAAGATAAGTAGATGAGTGTTTGGGGTATATTATTCTAGTCGCTTACATGTCGTCGTGATGTACCATCTTTTTAACTTTTTCTTTACCTTACATAAATACTATCTTTTCTGTCCACGAGCGAGGGGTGACATGGTTGACGGCTCGGTATCCATCTATCCTAGGCCATAGATCAAACGCTTCTCATCAGTCGAGCAATGGAGGAGGATAGAGCTAATAAATAAGCAGTCCCCCGCAAGACTATACGTGTAACTTACATGTATATCTTTGCTTTATAGCTTTGTAGATTTTACTAGCTTCATAAGTCATGAAAAAAAAATTAAAGAAGCAGAACGTGGGCATCATGTTTTCGGCAGTCATTGTCGGGATCAGATATCTTCTTTATCGTTCTTCCACTACTTGTGTCCGAATCATCATTTCCACTTTTTATTTCCTTTCCACTCTTCGTCTCACAGTACACAATTCAAAGCTTTATTGACTTGAGTTGGAATTTATGTCCTTTCAATAGTGTTTGGTTTTGGGCATCACAAAAGTGAGATTTCGCATTTCTCTTAAGCAAAAAAAAAAGAGGTGAGATTTTTCTTCTATTTATATTTAGATGCTAAAATGCAAATAAAAAGTGAAAAATACGAAGAAACTAAATGGTATAAGATTATGGTTATGATGCATCATAACTTGGTATCCACTAGCCCTAAATAACACAAAACAAGAAGTTGTAATTCTTAGAATTTAAGTTGGGTTAAAAATGAGGTCAGATTCAAAAGATTTGAACTTTAAGAAAGATTGCTCATTTTTAATCTTATATGCTATGATTAGTTGTTGTATTTTTTCGATGTGGAATTTATTATCTCTATATATACTTGCCCTTATTTGCAACCTCTTTTCGAATTTGTCAAGTGAATTTATTTGGAATTTTTGAGCCCCAAGATTTTTACTTAGCCTTTGGGCCTTATAAGCTCCGATACAATCTTAAAATTTAAGTTGGGTTGAAAATAAAGTCGATCCAACAGACTTAAGTTTTAAGAAGAATTGTTCATTCTTAACCTTATATATTACTGTTAGATATTATATCTTTTCGATGTGAAATTTGTTTTCCCAATAGTAATAATCAGTTATAAACAAATTTAACATCGTCGACTTATAATTCTTCATCGTTAAACACCGTAAGAACTTCGACGAAAACAGCCAAATACACTACTGTTAAAAGAGCATTTAGAGAAGTTGGGAAGTCATGGTCATGATTTTTAGAGAAGGAAAAATATATAGCATTGATAGAATAGCAAGTGCACCTGATGTTAAAATTATGCAAGTTACCATAAATTGATGCAACAAAAAAATAATCCAGCAACGTTTCGACGTAGAAAAAGAAAAGAGAAAGTTGTTTAGCCATTTAGATAGAATTTGTAGCTTGCAGAGGACAAGTGGTGATGCAGACAAAAGTCTTCTTCTACATGCCTAAACCTAAATCGATTGCAATATCCTAAGTAGATACTAGATGAATATCTGAATCCATATTTAAATATGATGCTAGATATATAATAATACATAGGCCCGTGGAGCTATATAATATAATATTTGAACTCCACTCCATCCATTCCCTTTTTTTTGCTTGTGAGCATGCAACTTGGTTTTATAAATTAAAACTGCTAATCAACTGGTTATAATATTATTAGCAACTGTCTATGTCTAATCATGATTATTTAATGATTCCCACCACCCATTATGCCTTACCTTTTCTTAAAAATAATGTGGCTGCAGATAATGTAATAAATGTCAGTTTTTAAGGCAATTAGCTGGCCTCCTGTCTCCATCAACCGAAGTGGTTCTCTACCATTCACAAAATTATCCTTTTACACCATATTCTAATCAATACCCGGCACTATACATGAACATGATGCTTTGAATTCTTGATAATATCGACTTTTTAACCTTTCTCTTTCCGAGCTATTTAGGTTATATAAGAATTTTTGGTAGGTGGTGGAGGAAAAACCAAGAAGTATTATATCACGTAAGATCAAAATGAGTTGGAAAAAGAATGAACCTTCAAAAGAGACCGCTCATCTCATGCAATTATATGGTAGGAAGGAAGACATTTGTATATGTCTAGAATCAGGTACTTTTACCTAATTGATTTGTCTCACCATTCAATAGAAATTGGGTGGAGGAAAGTGACGACAAAATTGTGGTAGTGTGATATAACACTTAAAAAGAGAGGATGGAGTTGGGAGGACGACTCGTGGCAAGCACTCCCGCAATTGGAATGAATTTCAAATAACATAATAATGACAACATAGATTGCGTTTACGAAATTCAGTTCACTCACTCCATCACTTTGGGGGTTTTGGGAGCTTAGAAAGATCTACCAAATCATTTGGTGGATGCTCCAATCCTCTTCCACTACCACTCATCCTTATTCTTCTTTCCTTCTGTGTACATATTATTTCAATTCCAAACACCTAATTATGCTAACTCTCCATATACTCCAGAAACAAGCTTATGTAATGTACACTTCTTCTGTGTCATACCACTTGATATCGTGATGAGGTATTATGGGTTCCTCAAAATAAGGATAATGAATATAAAATTCTCATTTCAAAATAGAAATAAAAGGGTAAAGAAAACAAGTTAAAAAGGCACAGCGATGAGTTTGACAAGGGTAGCATGAATATAAATAGAGGAAAAGAAGAAAAAAAAGCTTTCAACTTGCTTTCAAATAATCAAAATTATTTAATATTCCACAACTTTTTTCCCATCAAAAAAGATATCATCAACGTCAATACTAAGATACGGGAAAGACAATATAATAAAAATGTATCCTTTAGTTGTAAATTATTGCTAGGTATGCTTTCTAGTTAGATATATCGATATTGTTGTATTTATATTAACCAAAACTTCTGAGTTTAGGTTGAAGTGATGTCTTTTAATTGTCATGATGAGTGAATGAGCAAGTGGTGTATTGATTATAAAAAGCAACAAATAGACGCTAGAAATGCCCCAAAAGCCAATTAAAGCTTAGAAGTCGCTGGTTTTCTAAATCTTGTTTTTGAAACTACGTACCGATCGTCTTCTTCTATCTCTAACGACAGTCTAACAGTAAATTGGTCTTAACAAATCATGCCTAATAAGAATAAAATAGATAATATAAGTGCTGATTGATTAGTGATGCCGCTTGCACCAATGGACTAACCTTTTAATTATTTGTGCTCCATTTAGCTGTGGATTATAGTTTCTAAAAAGTGCACAAAGAAAGCTACATGCTTACTCTCCTCTTAAGAGTTCTACATTAATAGAATGAAGGGCTTGCTCAAACGATTAACACAAGGATGATAAAATGATTCCACCTATATATATAATTTATGCGCGGTGCTCGAGTACATAAGATGATTATTATATAAATGTGAAGTAAAAAAAATGCTTTTGCGCCGCATGTCTTTTTATTTGTGTTTTGCAAAGAGCTGACGTGTAGTTGATTACTACGAAAGTTAACTCCACTCAGCTATTCAAACCTAGACTAGTAACATTTTGTTAATTATTGAAGCTAATAAAGAACAAAAACTTCCAACTAGGTTAAGGTTGCTGAAACATGCTTCATTTATTCAAAACAAGAAAATGGGGCGAAAGCCACCTGAGGTGAAAGCAACGTTGTTGCTAATTCCTCGTAATTAAGAAACGGTTTTGAGATGGCTCTTGTTTGAATCTCATGGAGCATTGTTAAGTTGAATGTTTGTATGACGTAAGCACATATATCTAAAATTATATATTTACACTAAGATTAAACTCACAGTTCTAGACCAATTTCTTTAATTTTTTTATATTTTATTTAAATTGATATAATTAATTATGTGATGTTATAATTATTACTTTATAATATGATTTTATAATATTTATTTTATATAAATATCTTTATTTATAATAGTTTACTATCAATAACACTATAAGAAAATTATGTATTAGTGACGGAAAATTACCAGCGGATATAATCCTGTAGCTAATTACATACGAAAATTCAATATCTGTCGGTAACCTTGTTGTGAAAAATTTCATTTAGTGACGGACAAAATTGGCATTGGTACAGGTGGAGGGAAAATATTCACGCAAATTTTCCGACGGATTTTAGCGACAAACTTGTCTTAACAGTCGGTAAATTAGGTGTGAACACTTCCCGCAATTAAATAGCATCAGAATTTTACCGACGGATTTTGTATCCGTCGGTGAATTTACGCAGATTTAGTTTTATGCCGACGGTTTTGTATTCCGACGGTGATTTGCCGACAGTCTTTACTTTCCATCGTTAAATTCATATTAATCGTTTTAAAAAATAAAAAATGATGTCATTTGGTTTAATACTAAACGACGTCGTTTGGCTTCAGGGGTTAAAGCACCCCGAGCCTTCCTTCTCCCTTTCTCCTCTTTTTCTTCGTTTTATTTCATCACTGCTGAATCTCGCCGTCTCCTTATCTTGTTGTCGCACCGTCATCTCCTTGCCGTCTGCTTCTCTTTTCGTCACCATCGCTGTCTAAAGTCTCTCCTGTCCATCGACTGTGTTGATTAGGGTATGTATTTCGTGAATTGTTAGGGTATAAATGAATTGGTAAATTGATTAAGTTAGTTGAATTGGATGTGTTTATTAGGGTATTAATGTGGTTAATTTGCTGAATTAGGGTATGAATGTGCTTAATGGTAGTATAAATTTGAGTTTATTGCATTACTTTCTTTGGATGCATTCCATTAGTAAATTGATTGATTCGATTACTTCCAACATCATTTCAAGACATATTGCAAGTTCCAGCAGAAAAAATAGAGAAGAGAAAGCAAAGTAATTAGCTGCACAAAAACCTCCTATTTAAAAACTAAGAGTAAAAAGCTTCATGGATTTGATATTTCCCTCGAGAGATATTAGTTTTGCAATCTCTACTTAGCTAATGCTTCTGTCTTTTGTTTTGTCTTTTAATCTAACTTCAGTACTAAGAAGGAATATTGGCCTTTAACCTTATAAGAAGCATCATGTAATTGATAATGGCAAACCTATTAAGTTTGGAGTTTTGAGACTTTAATAGGTGAAGGACGGAAACATAAGTATAAGTTGACTTGCTTCTGATTAAAGCATCACACATCTCTATTATTGGTTGTGAGTTTTGATTTTTTGTGATGATAGCATAAGAGTCACTTTCTTGTAATGGACACGGTTCTACAAATAAGGTTTCAAGTAATGCAAAACTTGATGATTAAGTATTTCTTAATTAGTTTTTACTTAAAAGTACTTCAATTTTAGTAGTTAGTAGTCTCTTAAAATATCTTAAGTTTTAATAATCAGGTTTGGATAGCTATATATCTCTTGAAACATGCCATACCCAAAAAGTTAATAAAGTAGTGTATTTTAACAATTTCTTATTCAAACTTGATCTTGAATTTGCAAATATAACTCATCCATAGTTCATTGAGGAATTCTTGAAAAATGAGCTTTGGTATATTCTAGTTTGGCACTTTATATTGCATATGCCTTTAATTTCCAAGTGTTTATAAGAAGAAAGTGTCATTGCATAATTAAAGGAAGCAATAAAATACTTAATTCATTAATCAAACTTAATTTGAACATTATCTTTCATTTTGGCACTTTATATTGCATATGCCTTTAATTTCCAAGTGTTTATAAGAAGAAAGTGTCATTGCATAATTAAAGGAAGCAATAAAATACTTAATTCATTAATCAAACTTAATTTGAACATTATCTTTCATGTATTTTGTTGATTCCGTTAAAAATAAGGAGGTAATACTAGTACAATGAATCAGCTTTTTAAATTAGATTTCTTATAACATAAGATATATATCAATACTCTTTTGTATTATTTAAAAATTTTGATAAAATAAGTAGCATAATTTAGTTTTATTATGTTTGTTAGAGTTCCAAACTATATATAAACGTTTTAGTTATATTTATAAACGTTTCTCGACCAAAATATATGTGATTTTGAATTCTAAATAAAGATGTTGGTGAATTTAAACTTTTTAAAATTTTATAATAAATATTAAAAGTTTCTCTTATCAATTCTTTTATTTTTTTCTTAAGAAATATTTCTTGATAAATATAAATATTTCTTTTATTTCCACATTTATATTCTTTTGCTTTCTTCTTCATATGTTTTTCTTTAGCAACTCTCATCTCCTACAATTATAAAAGGGTGATGATCTTCCTTCTACTTGTTAAAGTTGCTTTACTATCAATAATTGACATTACATTAAGTCCTTGATGTATATATACAACTCTTATTGGTACTCTATAAGGAAAATGATGTTAGATGGCACAACCTTGATAATCTTTTTTGTCACTTTTTTTAAGAAGCCATTGCCATTTCTTTCTTCACTTCAACACTAGTAACTCTAGTTGGTTCTTCCTATTAACATTAAGGAGGAGGAACAATATATAAGTAATAAACCCAAAAGGATCTATATGTGATGCAGTATAGTGACGACTTACACTCTAGATAGGAAACGTAATCTCTTCATCAACATAAGCTCCATGCCCTTAATAGTACCTTAATCTTTGTTTCCTTCTTTATTCTGAAGCTTTACCAAAAGTAGAATCTTGGGATCTTTCCTTTAAAGAACATTCAATTATGTTGTTACATTGTATTTTACATAATTGGCATGTTATGATCATACACTTCCTTAATGATATTGAAGATAAAGGTGTTGTTTCTCCATCCTTGTATACTTTGATGTTATTCAAGATATAAGCCATGTCTATGTAATAAAGGCCACTTTATGTACCCATTTCTGGTTTATAAATTAATTACTTTCTACTTTCAAATATATATATATACAAGTCTCCATAATCATGAGCATAAACAAATCACTAACTAAACTCTTTTGTAGAAACTAGTATAGTGTGACATATATTAATGACTCGTAAAATCATAAATCATATATAATCAAATTATTCTAATCTCAAAAATAGATCTATGAGTCATAGAAAGGACCATTAATCTTACACAAGGACAAAATTGAAAGTTGGTTTGTTTTGAGTCAAATAATCAAAGGACAATATGGTAATATTACTTATAATTAGGCACAAAGCTTGTAAAAGAAGCTTTTGTTCTTTCTTATTATCATCTTTTTTTTTCTATGTTCTCACTTACCTTCTCCTTTTTATGCTTCCCTTTTAAATTGAAAAATCGACACTTATCAGCATAACCAACAAAATACCTTTTATTTTTTTCTCTTATTATCATCTTCTTCTCCTCTTGCTTGGTTCTCATTGTGTATCCATTACCTAACTAGTTAAAACCCACAATGAGTTAGTATTTATTTATATCCTTGAACTAATGGTTCCCATAACACTTTGAAAAAATTGATCCATTTTATGTTTAACTACAAGTCCATTCTTTACTTGAATTTTGTTTCTTGAGCATATTCATAGTATAAGATGAGAATGTGTAACTAGTGATTGTTAGGTTGATTAGATCAAATCATTATCAATTGTAAGTATTTGGATATGGAATAAGTAGAAGATGTTGAGTGTAATTTATAAGAGATGTTGGTAAAGAAGAGAAATTTTAAAACCTAATTTCTTTTATCTTTTTTTCATTTTTTTCAACTTTATTTTTTCATCTTTCCTATGTCTTTTAATTTCTAAAACATTATCAATTTCAACATGGAAATAGAGGTTTTGATGATAAGCTAGTTAAAGTGTATGATATTAAAATGTTTTGTTATTATATCAAATTTTATCTAATTACGAACTACATTGATTTCTTTTGGCCGTGTTTTTTTTCTATTCCTGAAATAATCTATTCTCCCACCCTACTCTTCCTTCTACATCGAGGTAAGAAGTTTTTAAAATTTAATAAATTTTAACCTTTTTGGATATTTGTAACTGAAAATTAAGGTGTAACTACAATATGACCTTAATCATTTAATTGATTACATATAAGCAAGAGGCTACAAGTTAAATGATTAAACCAAAGTCATTAGATATTTATTTCTACAAAGAAGTGACTTTACAAGTTAATTAATTAAGCTTCACATAAACTAACAAGTATATCTATAGTTATGCACACAAATAATACTTATTTAATGAATTACAAAGTAAATATTTAAATTAAAACTCATCAAGAAAACGATAACTTTGATTAGAAAGCATATTTAAGTATATCCTCTCATCATACAAGAATACTAATGTTTCTTTTCTTTTTTCCCTTCTTTTGTTACATAAAGTTAGACCTAATACGTAAATTCTAACATATTAGACAAAAAGATGGTACCATAGTT
This sequence comes from Erythroxylum longipes, assembly GCA_027563885.1. Taxonomy (NCBI): domain Eukaryota; kingdom Viridiplantae; phylum Streptophyta; class Magnoliopsida; order Malpighiales; family Erythroxylaceae; genus Erythroxylum; species Erythroxylum longipes. The sequence continues at coordinate 18,521,752 of JAOQMS010000001.1, read as the reverse complement.
TATGAACTTATGCCAAAAAGAAACATATCATTCTCCCACTGTTAGAAAGCATTGTAACTGTAATTTGGGTATAACTATGTTTCTTTAATCTTTGAAGTATCTTCTACATTGTTATTTGGAACATGGAATTGACGCGCAAATGATTGGCTAAGTATGTTTACTTTTTTAATGTTTATTTTGTAGCCTATAGTACTTTTAAGGTAAAATATATCAACCTACTTTATGGTTTCATCAGTTTCACTAAAACCCCTGCTATAAAATTATATGTGAAATCTTGTAAAATCTTACAGAGCAGGTGATTTCGAGATCTATTTCCTTTGTCCTTTATTTTACTTTGTTTTCCTTTTTTGTGAAATTTTGTGCTCAAACTTACAATTAAATTTCCTTTTTTCCTTATTTTGTGAAATATTTGTGTGTCATACTACTCCAATAATTATACTTCTTCTTTTTTTGATGTTATTTCTATGTTTGATTATCATAACGGTAGAGTACATGTATATTTGACATTTTTACATTTTGAGACGAAAAATAGAGAGGTCTTATAGAATAAGCTAGCCAGATATTTTGAGTTGTTCATATCTTGTGAGACCTTTCAACTCTAATATTTTGCTAAACTTTTCTATATTGCAAACACAGATAGATTGAGCAGACTTAAAACAAAAATATCTATAAATTATGATGCTTACAATTTCAAGAATACTAAAGCATAGTATGATGAATATTCAGTCCATAATAATATTCTTTTTCGTAGGCCCTATATTGTGTTGAAGAGCATCGCTCATCTTTCTTCGTTGTTGTCTGAAGTTGTCCATTCATTTAGGTTATTCGTTCAATTAATATTTACCATATGTATTGCTTTAATAATATGATTATGATACCTTTGGATTTTGTGTGAATGCAAAGGAGGTTTTGATTTGGTGTTGTTGTTTAGAATATTCTTACAATCATTGATAAGTTTTTATATTCTTCTTTAATAGTTTAAGTATTTACTGTATATGGAATGAGTTTGAAATCAATTGTAGGTGATTAATTTAATCGATTAATTGTAGGTGATTAATTAGATCGATTAATACTTCAACTTCGTTGTGATTAATGCAAACATAGTTTTAACACAAGGAATTAATACGTTTCATTAACAAGACAATTTGTTCCATAATAAATCCCTAGGATGGTAAATAGGCTAAAAACCCGTAATGTAGCTCTCGTGAGGCTTACCGGTGAAAAATTCTACGAGCTTAGGAGTCACAGCAAGAACTTATTTTCTTGATTCACAGGTGTAAACAATGCCACGTATCATAGTTTTGAAAACAATTGTAAGTGATTAATTCAATTTGTTAATATTTAGGGAATGCTGTGTAAAGTTTAGATGTTCTGTAAATTTTGGAGAACATGAAGGATACTAACTATGGAATCACTGTTTTAAATAAATAGTTTTGCAGAAATGAGTTAGGTTCATTTGCGAATACATGTTATTCGTAATCTTCTACGTCTAGCATAGCAGCATCTAATAGGTGGTCCACAACTAATGAAGTCCAAGGACTTCGGAGCACAGTGCAGACATTGGCAACTCAATTGCAACAGTCGATGGATCAGTTGCAACAGTCGATGCAGTACATAGCTCAGCTCTGTAATGATGTGGATGAATTGAAAGGTAGAGGTAGCACCTCATCGCACCAATCAGAGCATCCGCCGTCTCCAAATTAATAGTGTAATTTTGGTCATTTTATTAGAATTACGAAAACTTATTATGTACAATTTAATATTTTTATTATCAATTAAGATATTTTCAACTTTATATCATAAAAAAATTTATGTTTAAAAAATCAAATGTATACTATTACATTAATAGCTATTTAAATTATGCATAAATTATAACATCATAAAATAAAATTTATTAACGGTATTGACAGTACATTATTAAAAAAAGTTTTCTGATTAATTTATCGACAGAAATCTACAATCCGTCGGTAAAATTAAAACAATTACCGACGGAAGGAACATTATCTTTGGCAATCACAGACGGAATAACAACATCCGTCGATAAAGTTGGGACAATTGTTGATGGTAAAAGAACACCTGTCGGTAATGTTTGAACAAACTTACCGACAGACAAGCATAAACCATCGGTAATCACAAATGAAATAACCAACCATATATTGTCAGTAATCACAGATGGAGTAACCAATGGTATGCCGTCGGTAATTACAGACGGAATAACTAACGGTATACCGTCGATAATCACAGACAGAATAACCGTCGGTAATTTTTTAACAACTTATCGACGGAAAAATGCAAAACCATTGGTAAATTTATCGACAGAAAATAATGTTCCGTTAGTAAATATACTGACGGTCAACTGCAAAATATTCTGTCGGTAAATTTACCAACGGAACACTATTTTCCGTCGGTAATTTTACTAATAGAACATGATATTCCGTCAGTATTTATTAGCTACGGCCGTTTCTACGATGCCTTTATCTACCGGTAATGTCCATCGTAAATCTTATATACCGACGCAAAGTTAATGTTTTCCGTCGATAATGTTCGTTGCAAAATGACGTTTTTCTTGTAGTGTAACAGTACATTAAAAATTATATTTTGATATGTCTAAACTTATTTTAATGTATAATTGATGTGTGCATATATATATATATTATAAACTTATAATTTTAGTTCTGCACACTTAATATGAACATATTTCAAAATGCCTAGAATTTACTAATAATTAATTGTATTTGATAATTATGAATTCATTTGGATTTTATAAATATAAATGTATCACTCAATATTTAATTTAAATTTCAAAATGACTAAAGTACATTAAGAATAAATAATATTTTGATATACATAAACAAATATATAATTTTAATATTGAAGATATTTAATGTGCATTTACTTCAAAATAATTAATGTATGATAATAAATAATTAGTTATATATTTGTGAATTGATTTTAATTATATATATTTATTATGTTTAAAATTTAATATTAATTCATTTATATTTTTAAAATTGGAGCTACTAATTTAGTATTTATTTATAGATATACTTAAATTATTGTTCTAGTTTAATTAAATACCAATTTCTAGTGATTATATATATATAGGACTCAAAACTAACTTAAAAATATCTATTATATGTCCAGGTAAGTTATAAACAAGGATTCTCATTCAAGAATAAAATATCTATTCTAATTTTCCCATAAGTTCTTAACGAATAGTCTTGTCAAATAATTAAAAAAGTTTGATAAATTTTTTAATTAATCGGTCAATTTTTGTAAATTAATAAGTTATTATAAACCAAATTAAATAGATTAATTTTTATTTAACAATTTTTTCAATTAAACGTCACATTCTTTAAAGGATAAAGATAATATCTTTCAATGATATTTCAAATTCTTTAATTTGATTATCTTTTAAGAGTGTTCAAGACTGGTTTTGCCATGCTAGTACATTTCATTTGGAGGATGAGAATTATTTTCTTTTTAGTATTATTATTATTATTATTATTATTATTATTATTATTATTATTATTATAGCTAAGTAATTATGTAGATTCTTTAAAGATATTTTTGTCCAATACGTATTCAATTTTATTCCCGACTACTTGGAATAGATAAAGATATGGAGAGTGGTGAGTTTAATTATTCTCCAAACTCAAGGAATAAGTAAATCCTTGAATTGTATATTATGTATGTTTTTTTCAACTAAATAAGGGAATAACTTACTATCAGAAATAGATCAAGAATAAAATAGTTATTTCAATTAAATAAATACCCCGTCAGAGTTGTATTTGTACTCCCTTCTAATTTTCACCTTTTGATTAAATGTATTTTTATTTTTTTCCTTTATCCTTTGGCATATTTTTAACACATTTCGAATATCTGTATAAAATTAGGAAGTCAAAATTACAGTATCGTCCGTATAAAAAGTAAAAAACACAATGTAGAATATAAAAAAAAAAACACACACACACACAAACATTGCTTAATTTGTTCAAATTGTTTGTTCGGCATCTGGTTCTCGACCATCAAAGAGATCATTATGAATCAGAACATTATCGGGCCGACCACCGGCATTATAATTTTGGAATTCTTATAATGTAGCTACTGCAGAGTGCAGACTTCCTTGTGCAAGTCTTCAATTATCGGGTAAGCAAAGTCCGGCTATTAAGTTTTTGTGTTTTTTTTTAAATATTAATTTTATTGATCCAAAATTCCACATCAATTTTATATGTTCAAATCTCTTTTAAAAGGAAAAGAGAACTTATTCTCTTTAGTTTCTTAACACTAACATAGTCCTATTTTTAACTAATTTGGGAAATTGATTAATTCATATCCACTCAAAATTGGTCCCAATCACCTTAACCATTTCAAAGGAATACTGAGGAATCACTAATTTAGTCAAGGTTAGCTCCTGAAATTAAAAAAAAAGAAAGCAAAGCAAGCAGCATTCAGATCCAAAGTCTTAAAGAGGCATAAAATAAACCTTTTCTATGTATCCACTTGGCTTGTGCTCGTCAAGATCATCTAGTAAAATTCTGTCATCTTCAATGCAAAAGATAGAATAAAGACTGATTATCATCACGAATGTAAATTATTAGCCATGTCCATAATTTTTTGGAGTTTGAATTGTGAGATTCCAGCTTGGAAAAACCTTCATTTTCACTGGAAAGATTTTGGGGGAAGACAATCCGAACATTGAGAATGTGGATGATAAGATTTGATAGAAGAGTAGAATGAATAAGAATATATGTAAATAAACAAACTAAAGCAAAGAGCAGGCACTAGTGGAGGGGAAAAACGCCTTGCATGCTTTGTATAAAATATATGCACAAGTTGCTCGTAGAAAAATCACTTAGATTTGGATGTCCACCTTAGATATTGTTCTTAGTAGCCTGAGTCTCCAAGTTATTGCTCCAAATGGACATCTTGGTTCTATTTGCTCCATATTATATCTCTATATCTATAGATTTATATATGCATATACTCTCATCTTTGTCTCTGTGTGCCTTTTGCGCGTCTAATATATTTTTATGGACAGAAATTGGAATCCGCTTGATGAATTCTCCTTTAATCATTCCTTGCTCTCTCCCACTGATCTCTTTTTAATTCACAAATACGGAGCCTAAATAGAACTAGAAGTCTACAACCTAAAAGTAAGGAAATAGAGAGAAAGCAGATGCTAGTGAAAGAAACTTGCATAATTAGCATCTATCTTCTTCCCGACCCACCTTTTAAATGAAGTTGTATTTAGAAAAACTCGATTTGCATGCATATAATATGCCCACACATTATCAATAAAATAGTCATATAGAAGTTCAGTGGTACTAGAATTAATCGTAATCAGTCAGCTGTATACCTTTTTTCTTTCTTTTTTGTGTGTTGAGGCGAATATAAGTGTAAGAATCAACTGGCTTTACTAAGAAAAGCACCTTTTGCTTTATTTTTCCTTCTTAGTTATACTGTTTATTTAGACAACTACATAGCGTTCGTTATTCAACTTTCTCTAATAGATTAATGATACCACCACCGCCCTCGTTACCACCTCTCCTCTTTAGGATTATTCTTTCTATAAGTACTATAAAGAGAAAAGTTAAAATTCCCATCACTAGATATACCATGCCTCGTAAATAAAACGCGACAACTGCTCTAAGGCTGGGACGGTCTGGACCACATTTACGTATATTCTTATCGCTGATAAATGTTAATATTAACTTTGACTTTTGTAGAATAGAAAGTTCATCCGTGGTGGGGAAAGGAAAGTCCGACGAGGCTTTGAAGGAGAAGTGATGTAAACCGTATTTCAACTGACGAAGTAGGTAGTATACAAATTATAAGTGAAATTATAATTTGGTCCATAACTTGGAGAACTATTTGTCTTCACTTCCATAGTATAATCTTATATGTCAAAAGGTTTTAGAATATCCAAAATTTTCAAGGGACTCAGTAGTCATCCACCAATGAAGCAAATCCAGATGGGATAAGATCGATACTATTTATTCACTGTCTTGCGTGCATTTTAATGGCTGGCTACAAAAGGGGGAGAATATAGATTAGATGCCTTTTTAGTTTGAATTGGTGTTTTCGACCTTTGTTTACCAAGATTTCAGGCTTTGAACTTGGTCACATTATGCATGGAACATCTGAGATGCTATATACGATAACATGTTCAGAATAAAACCAAAATGAATTGGATGTGATTTCGATGTATTTACAAAATAAAATGATGTACAATATATATACACCTCAGTGAGTGAATATTCCTAATAGCTAAGATTGTATAACTAGCTAAAGTAAGATGATAAAATACAATAACAACTTAAATCACAAGTATTTACATGTTATGCATGTATTCTCAAATCACTTCAACAAACACATCATTTCCCGACAAAATTTTTGAGACGAAATACAATTCGTCGCGAAAAGAAAACATATTGTGACGCTTAAAAATATTCCTCACTAAAACAGACCATTTAGCGACGGAACCTGAAAGCGTCGCACAAGGGAAAACCTTTACCCGAATCATCAACAATAGGTGACGATTTTTTAGAATCGTCGCCAAACAATGCAATGGCGATGAATTTTCCAAACGTCACCATAACTTGTGAAAGATTTGGCGATGACCGATGCATAATCGTCAGTAAATGCTATATAATTTGTGACGATACAATGAAGCGTCATCAAAAGGTTAATATTTGGTGACGAAATTTCTTTTTCGTTGCAAGAGTCTATACATTCAGCGACGATTTATGTTAATCATCAATAAATGTTAAGCATTCGTTGACGATTTTTGGAAATCGTCATAAAATGTTGCACATTCCGTGACGAATTGTTTAAAACGTCACTAAATGTTAACATTTGGTGATGATTTTTGTAAATCATCACCAAATGATTGTCATTTTCATAAATTATTAAACTAACACATTTATAATCTATCATAGTTAAGATATGTTTTAAACTAACATATTCAAAAAAAGTAGTATTAATTAATCATTAGTATTTACTAACAATGCAAAAATAAGTTATAAAAATTTTAAATTCTTTTATGAATATAATAATATGATATACATCACAAATCAAAATTTGAATTAAAAGTTACCTAATTTATACATTCATAGAACTAGAACAATAATAGTCAACATTTAATAGTTCGCAACTTGACCCCTAAGTAGTAGATTTGTTGTTTGCCATATTATTACAGATATAACAATAAATAAACTTTAAAGTAACGGTTCAGTTGATTGACTCGCTAACTGACAATGATATAATTATTTATTTAGATTCCAAGTAACATGAGAGTCGGTAAAGGTAAATGAGTCCCTGATGTCTGGATTCCCCAAAAGGGCCCTTGCACATTCGAACACACCAATTGAAACCGTAATAGCTTTTCCCTCAAGTGTAGGTTTTCTCACACTCTCTTCCAACAGCTTTTTTGCTATCTCTAAATTTGAAGAGGATGCAGTAAAATGATCTTTAGATTTAGTACCTAAAATACAATAAGTATAAAAGTTAGATATTATGATATTAGTAAACCGTTAAATAAATTGAAATTGGGGTGAAATGTATACGTGAAGGAGCAGACGAAGTATTCAGAATTGGTGAATTCTCCAAATCAACCGATTTTCCTTTACGATTTATTGTGACATCGCTCCTACCTCCACGGGCATATATGTCACATTAGAGACTGAAAGAAGCTTCAAATAACATGTAGTATAAATCATCAAATGTGAATATATAAAACAGCTTCATAAAAGGAAATGAGAAGTGCATAATAAGTGAAGTGACGTTTTTTGGATGATACTAAACAACTTGAAGCAGAAGATCAGTCATGGAAGACATACGATGATTAGTGTATATAGTGGAGATTTTTTTTTCAACGTAGGTTTTCTCAGCAGGGACAATTTTGTCACATTCCTCCTAACGGAATGAATTAGGGTCATCATGAATTAGTCTCTATGTCAACATTCCTTCATTAATAATGTTAAGGGATAAATTCTTTAAAAGTCGATTTATAATAAAATGATGATATGTATAACACCTTTCAAATGCAACTCGTTACAGAAATTTCATCGAACACCTTACAGACATGACAAACCCATCCCAAGATTCAAATACGAATCATATGTTTTCCCTTCCATAATTAACATTGAAACATTCCAAACTCTCCAACGACAATGTGCAAATAACATACCAGAAAGAAATCAATGAACAAATACAAAATACAAAGAAATCAACTTTAGCATAAAAAAAACACCTCGTGTACAGATCTACACAAAGAACGTCCAGATCTACCCTAGAAGGATAAAAATCTCAACTTTTGCTATTTAATAATGGTAAATACAAAATACTTGTCATAGAAATGAAGACCGCAACCGAAATACAAGAGATAGTAAAAAAGAAATGAGAGGATTACAGATTGTGGTTTGAGATTTAGGATGATGACTTTGATACGTGGGTAAGACATTGGAGATCGATGAGTTTGGGGAAAACTTCACAGAGACTAAAGAGGAAGAAGATATGAGTTTCATATATATAAAGGTAAAGATTTTGAAGGTAAAGTAAATCTTTGGGTTTTTGTGACAGTTTTAGCAATTCGTAGCAAATTGAAACTTTTAGGCGACGCTTTTTTATATTCGTAGGAAAATGTAGTAGAATTTGCGATGTTATATGTGTTTTGTAGGAAAATATTGGAATTTTGAGACGAATAATAAATTTGTCGCCAAAGCATTTAGAATTTACAATGAATCTTGTTTTCATCGCGGAATGCTGATACTGTAAAAAAAAATTAGCAGGGACAACGTCGTTTGATAATCGAAGTCTCCTTTCTTCCCCGCTATCTCCTTCCTCTGCATTTTGTCTGGAATATTTCGTTCCCTCCTTTCTTCAATCTTCGTTTAGCTTTTCTTGTCCATTTTCGACAAGAAATCTACCCCATCATCTCCTCAATGTCCGAAAAATAGGTACATTTTATTTCATTTTTTGGTGTCATTTTTTTGGAATGCGTAGTTGAATCCGTTGCTATAATTTGTTATGGTTTCTGGGTTTTTTTTCTTCAGTTCTTTGCATCTTGTGTGAGTAGCAAATTTTTCGTTTTGTGTGTGTGTTATGTGAATGATGGTGAAGAAAGGGGAAAGAATGAAGAAATTGATGAAAATACGTGTGTGTTATATTATGCATACAAAGTGTTTGTTGAAATGCCCTTAGGTAAGTTTGAGGTTATATGAAACTGGAGAGGAACCTAGGTAGAAATAATAAAATTTAATTGAATCGATAGGGGGATTAGATCTTTGGTCAACTAATTTCCACCTTAGGTAAGTTTCAGCTTATATAAAAGAATACAATTTTAAACCTGAGTATAGACTGGACAATAAAACTTGAGTATATAACTAGTGAATCTATATTAAGAAGTTGGAAAAATGTTTTGGGCAAATCTTGAAATTAGTTTTAAAAAATGATACTAGTTATAGTCAACAAAAGCAAATTTATTTATATATAACTTATAATTTTTATATATCCTAAACATTATTATCATTAAGTTTATGTTTAAAAGAAAGACACAACTCCAATTATTATTGTTATAGTTATAGTTATTCTTCTTCTTCTTCTTCTTATTACTGTTATTATTATTATAAATTTCAATTTCAATTTAAATTTAATAATAATAATAATAATAATAATAATAATATATTATTATTATTATTATTATTATTATTATTATTATTAGTAGTAGTAGTAGTAG
>JAOQMS010000001.1:18476658-18511913 GCA_027563885.1 Erythroxylum longipes | reverse complement strand
AAAATATTAAAAATGTCTTCAAATTTGTTATAAATTAAAATAAATTTGTTTTTAACAATTATAATAATTATAAATTTCAAAATTAAAATTTTTACTAAATAATACAAGCTATCAAAAATAATTCGTCAAAAAAGTCTTAAAAATTGTAATAAATTTAAATAAATTTGTTTATAAAATTATAATATTATTAAATTTAAAGTTACATGTCGTCAAATTAGCTACCAAATGAAATTCGTCACAAAAACTAATTCACTACGTATAAAAAACGTCGGTAAAAAGTTTTTGCTGCAATCAACATTTCGTAGCCAAATCTTTGTTGCTAGAAAAAAAAATCGTCACAAAACCATATTAGCAACCAAAGCTACTTCGTCACAATTTTTTTTTACCTACATTTAAGAAACGTCTATAAAAACATTTCCCTACAGGAAGAATTGGTCGCTAAAAGTTTTTTCCTACCAAAATCAAATCGTCACTAAAAATAAGTACCGACGCATAAGGTTTCGTGGGAAAAGACTTTATCTACTAAAAGGAAATGCCGCTTGCCGCACAAAACTATTACCGACATTTCTATTTATCGTAGGTAATAAATTTTTTCGGCGAATTTTTTTGTCACAAACACAATTTCGTGACGACTTCTGTTAAACATCGCCGATATTATTTTTCTACCGGGATTCGACGATGATTTCGATGACGAAATTAAATCATCACACATTAATAATTGTGAAGATTTTTCCTTCTTTAACGCTGTTTGTTGTAGTGAATACTCCCCCTCAAATTGGTTCATGAAGATCTCAAATGCCTAACTTGCCTTCGAGATGTGTAAATTGTGGCTCTGGGAGTGTCTTAGTGAAGATGTTGACTTTCTATTCTTTAAAAGCAATGTGTTAAGTCTCAATGCATCCAACAAGGACCTTTCGATACAAAATGAGTATATTACAATGTACTTGGTGTGCTCATGAAATACTAGGTTGATTGCTATGTGAAGGGCTGCTTTATTATCACGAAACAACATAATAGGAAACTGATAATTATACATGGACCCTTAAATAAAAATTTCAACTAAACAAGTTCACTACTTATTGAAGCCATAGATCTATATTCGGTTTCAACAGAAGAATGAGCTTCTTTGGGTTGCCTTTTTGTTTTCCAAGATGTTGGGGCCTCCCCAAACTGTAGAAACCATCCAGTTGTGGATCTTCTTGTTTGTTTGCAACTTGTCCAATTTGAATCATAATAAGCTTGTGTTAAAAAAAATAGATGATGAGGGAAAAGTATCCCTTGACTTAGAAGTTCTTTGATGTAGTGGAGAATGCGTAAAGCAACATTACATTGAATAATTATTGGCTCTTGCATAAACTGACTTAAAGTATTGACAATGTAAGTGATATCCAGTTTACACAACGTCTAATAAATTAGTCTTCTCATTAATGTTCTATATCTATTTGGATTCAAATAAAAAGGACCTATTGGATTAGCCAATTCATGCTTTATGGTTAGTGGTGTTAGTATAGGTTTCGAACCAAGAAGCCTTACGTCTTCAAAAGATCTAAAGCACATTTTCTTTAATTAAAAAAATGTCTTTTTTAGCTCTTACTATTTCTAACCCAAGGAAGTACTTACCGCTATAAGGTTATTTAGGCAAAATTGAATTTCCAACATGCCTTTAACCCGTAAACAATCTTTATTGTTGTTGCTTGCAATTATTAGGTCATTTAAATAGACTAAAATCAATGTATAACAATGTCCATTTTGTGAAAATAGAGAATAATCAACCTTAGATTGCGAAAACCTAAAATTAAGAATAGCAGAGGAAAGTTTTGCAAACCATTGGCATAAAGCTTGCTTCAAACCATGCAGTGATTTCAATAGCCTTCATACCTGAGTATTTGATGGAGACAAGTAACCTTTAAATGGTCACTTATATACTTCCTCGTACAACTCACTATATAAGAATGCATTATTTATATCTAGTTGAAGCATTAATTAAATGCAACAATTGTCAGCAGACACCTTACTATTATGAGTTTAGCTACAGGTGTGAAAGTGTCATGGTAATCAATTCCTTCCATTTGAGTATATCCCTGCACCATAAAATGCACTTTGTACCTCTATATTGTCCCATCTACTTTCAATTTGATTTTAAAAATGCATTATTTTTATCTAGTTAATGCAGAAACCAATTTTACATGCAACAATTGTCAATAAATGCCTTACTATTGTGAATTTAGCTGCCAGTGTCAAGGTGTCATGGTAAACAATACCTACTATTTGAGTATATGCCTATGCAATAAGATGCGCTTGTTACCTTTATATTGTTCTATCTACTTTCAGTTTGATTTTAAAAACCCACTTTGATATAATTGTCGATTTACCTTTTGGTAGGTTTCAAGTTCCCATTTGCAATTTGGTTCTAGATCTTCTATATTTGCTCTCATGACACTGCATAGTTTTGGATCCTTCACAAATTGAAAGAAATGTTTAGGCTCCTTAAACACATTTATTTGAGATATCAAAGTATAATTTGAAATTTTGAAATGTTTGTAAGATATTACCTTACTTAGTCAATTTTTTCGAGCCTGACCACCAAAGTAGCCACTGGAATCTTGAGCAATATGGCCTTCTCTAACAAAATAATTCAAATAAGGTAGGGGTTAGGTAACTCTTTTTGGTGCTTCTTGTATGATTTAATTAATTTCCTTGTATGCAGTGGGCCCATATGTGGTTTTGACTTATGGTTCTTCATATGGTGGTTGATATGTTTGTGGTTCACTTATATCCATAACATTATAGGTCTCGATTTTAGGGAAAATATTTTTCATAGGATGCATTTTGATTTATTTATATATTAATGTTATGGTTATTTAAGGACTGAGTGTAGGATTGCATGGGGTCGTTTATCACATTATTTTCTTTTATAGAATTTTCAGTTTTGTCAAAAGGAAATTTTTGTTCAAAGAAAGCTATATCTCTAAACACCATGAATGTTTTAGATTCCAAATCATATAGTTTTACCCTTTTTGACCCAAATGATACCTAACCAAAAATATAGAATCAATCTAGTACTAAACTTATCCCCCTTTACATTTTTCGAGTGGATATAATATAAACACCCAAAAGACCTCAAATGATCATCTGATGGTGCTTTATTATACAACATTTCATAAGGGCTTTAAAATTGAGAACAAAGGATGGTGTGAGATTGATCAAGTATGGTAAAACTAACACACACTCTCTAAGATTTGACAGGTAAATGTGCTTGATATCGAAGGGCTCTCATAACTTTTGGCAAGTATCTATGCTTTCTCTCGACTACTCCCATTTTGTTGTGGCATATAAACACATAATTTTTGGTGTAGTACCTTTGTTCTTTCATGAAACTAGCTAAAGTGATCATACAAAATTCTAACCCATTATTGGAGTGCACCACCTTAATTTTCTTATCAAATTGAGTATATACCATTTTATAGAGAGATAAAAAAGCAATATTGACCTCAAATTTGTTTTTAAGTAAATGCACCCACGTGCACCTTATATGTTTATAAACAATAGTCAAGAAATAGGAAGCCCCATTATATGACACTACAGTATATATACCTTATATATCACAATGCACCATATCGAAGGAAAAATTGCCTTATAAAAATTGGGATTAAAAGGTTTTCTGGTTTGTTTGGCTCTTATAAAATGTCATAACTGTTATTAAAAAATAAAATTGGATAGAATATGAATATGTATAAGGACTTGAAATGAAGGATGTTCTAATATAGAATGTTATAGTGTTGCATCCACCTTACTTGAAGAAATTGTATTTAAGGAGGCCATCATTGAAGCCATTTTGAGTATTTATGCTCTCTTAAACTAGTATAGTCCATCTCGTAGTTCACCCTTCCCAATCGTTATCCTAGTGATAAGGTAATGTAAAATAAAATAAGAAGGGAAAAAAAACTCACTGAAGATTGTAAATCAATAATAATCATACTAATAGAAATTAGGTTGCATTAAAACTTAGGCATATATAGTGCATCTTTAAGCATTACTATTTTTTCAACAACCACATCTCCCTCTAATTGAGCTTTAGATACTTTTTCATTTAGCATATTCACTGTGTTATTTTCTATTGCTAGTTTTTATGCACCAATAGTGACTCTTTAAATAAAAAATGGTTTGTCACTCCATTATGCAAAATCCAATTTTCAACATCATTATAAATTGTGTTACTAATAAAATTCATCTCATTTGATGTTTTTGTCTTTTCCATTTGTAGCAACGTCATTAGTTTGTTATAGAGTTATTTCGACTACCCTTAGATTTGTGAGTTTGTCACAGTCTGCTCATATATTGACTGTGGTTTGTATTGTTGGGAACAGTTACATCATTGGTTGTGTGGGTTTGATTTTGATTAAAAGTTCTTTGATTTCTTCCTTCCTTATTTTCCCAATCCGGTGGATAACCAATGATCTCAAAGTAGTGCTCTTTGGTGTGTCCAATGTGCTTGTGGTGCTCACATCGAGGTTTGCCTCCCTCTTTTGACTTTGAATTTATGGATCCTTGCCTTACAATCAATGCAACTGCTTTGTTATTGAGGTTTTTGCTAATAGCAATAGTAGATTGTTTTTCTTCTAGCATCATCAAAGAATAAGCCTTGTTAAGAGTTAACAGAGGGTCTATGTTTAAAATATGACACCTGATCACGTTAAATTATTCTTCCATTCACATTAAGCAAAAATACAGATTATCTTTTTTCACATTTTGCATTAAATTCTTTCATGAAATTGCAATCCTTACCACATAATAATTCATCAATCACTGCTTTCATTTTGGTATAATAGTTTGTCACTGGTATACCTCACTGTTGCATAAGGGCTAAGTCCTTTTTCTGACCATATACTCTTAGGGCATTGCCTCGAAGCTATCTATCACCAAACTGCTCCCAAATTATCATAGATTTGGTTAGGAATGAGACTCCATCCTGCAATTCTAGGGCCATCGAATTGATTAGTCAAGAATGTATACTTATCCCAATCTACCCATTTTGCATCCCCACTATTAGTTTTGGAATTGCTGCATCCGTGAAGCCAAACTTGTTCTTGGCATTTAGTGCATTTCTTATCGACCTATACCATAGGGTGTAGTTCTCTCTCCTTTTAGAAGATTTGGAATAAGAATTAAACCTGGGTAATAAGAGGAATTGAGGTAATAAGGTGAATTTGTATATATTACCATTTAAAGGTGTGAAGAAACAAAAACATGTTCATCATAAAAAGGACAATGGTATAGATTGTCATGCTATAGATTGTCATGCTAAGTGGTTGGTGGCGTCAAGAGAGACAATGACAGGTGGACTGATTGATTGATAGTTTAAACATAACTGATAGTGGACACTAAACTTATCTTAAGTGAACACTAGAGCAAAATGTTAGCTTCTTGTTCAAGATGATAGATAAGCTATAAAGTATATTAAGAGTGGCTCTAATGCCATAAAACCATAATGAATCAGTTGTGATTTTGAAGTATTTCCAAAATAAAATGATGTACAATATATAAATATGATAGTGAGTGAATATTCCTAATGGAAAACAAATATTAGATTGTATAACTAAGGTTAGATTATAACATACAATAACAACTTAAATAACAAGTATTTACATATTAAGTATATGTTCTTTAATACAGAAAGAAAAATTCCTTAAGATTATGAGGAATTAATAAAAACATGAGTTTTTTAAAGCTTCACAAGCATACAACATATTTTAAGAAGGACATAATAATAGCTTATGAGTTTTATAAGATTGAGCCCTTGTAACATCCCATATACTTCCTGATCTAAGGTAGTGTGTGTAAAGTGATGGGAAGCAACATGATTTGACTATTGATCAGTCCTTAGTTAATAGATCTCTTATTTTTGTACTTCCCTACGCTAAAAAGCAAGCATTTTTCCCTTTTCTTTCTTTAACAGTATATATACCCATTATAAGCATCATAAAAAAGATTAAAGGTTTAGATCACTCTTAACTATTATGAAAAGGTTTAACTTTATTTCTACCATTATTTAGGACATTAAATCAGATGTTAAGAATACCTGAATAATATTATTTACACTCTAAATCATCATCATCATTGCTATTTTATAATGTTGCTCTTTCGATCTAAATCGTCATCATCATTGCTATTTTATAATGTTTCTCTTTCGATTCCCAAAAGTGATATAACATATATCGCACAGTTGTTTAGTACATTTTGTATTACACCATATATAAGTAGTAAGATTATTTATGAAAGTGGTCTTTTTATGTGGATTTCAATAACAAATAATTACTTAATCTATTATAAAATGGATGTGGAATGTTTTATATTTTCATAAATTTGTCATTGTTTGAGTGATTTCTTTGCATTGCCCCTTTTTCAAATGATAAAATTATATTACCAAAAATAATTTGTGTTTCCACTTTAAGTCGAGGCTTTGGTGATCCCAAATAAGGGACTTTAGTTTGGATCATTTCTAAAGTTTACTGTTTTCTTAATAATCTTGCAGTCTTAATTGCATTGATTCTTTATGATGGATAATTTATAAGATTGTAAGATTTGCATTGACTCTTTTGCTGATAACTTTGATTGACTATATTTAATAGTAATTCTCTATAGGGTTAATTATAAAAAATTCCAAACTTTACTCAGTTTTATAATACTAGCTTGAACTTTAAAATATAGCAATAAAATACTTTAACTTTTAATTTTTAGAAAAAATAGCTTAACGATATTAGTATTAATTATAAATTATTAAATAATAAATTTATACGTGACACAAATACAATGTGTGGGAGCCACAAAAATATTAATCTGACATAGTTTTTGACGTCATTCACGTTAACGAAGAACTTAATGTTAAGTTATTTTTGTCAAAAATTGAAAGCTGGATCATTTTAGTGCTACTTTCTAAACTTTAGGTTAATATTACAAAATTGAGTAAATTTTATGATTTTTTATAATTAAGCCTAAAATATATCGAAAAGTTTGTCAATTCCATAGTAACTCTCACATATAACATAAACCAAGGAAACTTATGTCTCTTGCTGCTGGTAATTATCTCTCTAATAAAGTGGTAACACGAAGTCACTTATGCCTCTCTAATTGCCTTTATAAATTCTATCCAATGAACCTTTCATAATATGAATATCAATGATAAATTATTTGGTAATAAGTCTCCACACTTTCTAAATGCCAAAATATTAGTCCTTATTTATGTTGTATAGTAAACGCTTAAATATGCAAACTCTTCATTTGTATTCTAGGTTCTCATTACTAGGTTATACAATCCTCATTTTATGCATATGAGGAAGCATTTATATTTTAACACCTTTAGCATCAGTGGCCTTTATTTAAGCCATATAACAATTCTATTAGCTAAAGTTCTTAAGGAAATTTTTATTTCCTTTTAAATACTTGTGTAAAGAGTCATAAGTCACTGCTATCTAAAATATTACAATTCTATCACTTAAGCCCTTGTTTATTAAAAGAAAATTGTCAAAGAAACATATGAACTTATAAATGCCAACTTTAATTGTTTATATGCATTGGTTATATTATTTTTATATGCAAGTAAGTAATTGTCATGATGCCATATTATACATATTATTTTTATATTTTGTCAGATATTTGTTTTATACTTAATATAATGGTTATATGCTTTCTTATATGCAAACTACTTATATACTTTATTATATGCAAACTACTTATATGTTTTATAGGATGATATTTTATATGCAAATTACTTATATGTTTTATAAGATGATAGTTGATAGAAAGCCATCATAAAGCTTTTTAGTTGTGGACATTTAGCACAATAAGGAGTGCTTTGGTGTAATAGTATTGACTTAGATGTATTTGACAATTCTACTTGGACTATGTTAGTCTATGAGAATTTTGTGAAATGGGGATAAAATTAAGTTGTAAGTAAATAATAAGTTTATGATATTTGATCCCAATTATGAGTTTAGTTGATCATTTAAGGAAATTAGAGTAAAACCAAAGTGATAAAGACTAGTTTGTACTAGCACCTATTTCCCACCATTCTTATGATCCTTTATAAAAAATCAGATGTCTAATGAATAGCGCAAACCAAATGCATAAAGATAGTTTTATAACAATTAATTATAGAGATGCAAGAAAAGGAGGTTATTTGAGATAAATCAAATGTGTTCCTAAGATTGATCATTTTTTTTTACATGTTGTTAATGATGAAATATGCTTAACATATGAAGAATAAAGCTTGACAAATGTTTGATAACCAACATAATATGATCAATGCCAGTGTCATGTTGATATTAGGCAGTATTGCATTGGATAAGAGATTTGAACAACAAAAGCAAATTGATGCCATTGTGGTTCTTATGATTGGTATCGAACTTATTAGTATTTACATCTGTAAAATTCTACAAGCTAACTAGTGTTATTGTAGAAGCTAGATAAGTCTTGGACCTGTGGATTAGTTATTTAGTTTTAAAAGGATTGACTTTTTTCCAAAATTATTTAGTTTTTTTAATTAGATTATGATAAGGGGAGAATATCCTTTTCCTTATAGAACTTTATTTTTATGGATTTTATACATTAATAATCTTGTCTCATCAATTTAATTTGTAAAGATCGTTAAGAAAATAATTTGATAGTTTTTCTTTACTTTTGATGAGAATTTTATCTTTATTCTTGAACAAGAACTTAATCCGATTTTATTAAGGTAATTTGTTGGCAATCAAAATTCCTATAACTTTAGTTTTAATCAGTTGGTTTAATTAGGGTTCAATTTTTGTTACTTACTTTTGAAGATGATCATATTCTTGTAATCACGTTTTAGGTGATTTTTAAAATAAGGTTCACATTAGCTTTAGTTTGGAATAAATTGTTAAAAGAACATTGGATTTTGAATATTTATTTGGAGAATGTGGATGATCGAATGAATTCGTTACTAAGATTAATGTAGAAAAGTTAGATGCATTTGAGGATGCCTAATTAAACAAATAAATGTGTTTTTTGTATGATGGATACATAATAGATTTTGGGGACGGTTTTTGACAGCGCCATATATTTTCAAGATATAGACACTGATAATGAAGCTGTTTGATTTGAAGTTTAAAAAAAACTAAAAGGATTAGTTATGTTTATTCTCTTAGTGGTCCACTTGAATTGTATGCATCATTTGATATAAATGATAGGTACTTCAATTTACAAACATATAAGTTAGAGCATAGGTATAATGCATTAATTTAAATAAATATGTTTAGTTTAATATATCTAGTCATTCATAAAGTACACTCACCAGCTAATCTACTGCATAAACATTTGTAAGAACTTTAGCACTGGGAGCTTTATATAGCCATCAATCTCAACCTTAAGTTTTTGCAACATCACTAGAATGAAGAGGGACTTTAAGCCAATTAATCATGGTAATTATCAGTATTCATTTCAAGCAAGAGACTTTAAATAGAAAGACATGTTAAATATAACATCATAGTAGTTGTACGGAAAAGCTTCTCAATATAAAGTTGTTGAAAAATCTACATAATATTCATAATATATTTACATTGATGTTGTTTTTCAATATAGTGTAAATGAATTTTAATGTTTAAGAATTTATTTAGTTCTTTTATTTTGGAGTTTGTTGTTAATCAATTTTTTAGACAAATTAATTATATTCATATGTCAATTTTTGGACTGCATATTAAGGTATAATTATGTTAACATTGGTTGTTGATATAATTACCTTAATTCTTGACACATATTTTGAAAAATCAATATTTTAATTAAGAATACTAACTATTTTTTACTTTCTTTACCATCCATTTTAAGGAATACCATTGAAATTATTATATTTTCCTAAATTTACACTAATTAGACTATAAAAATGAAGGTAATAGAGCAGTATATACTTTACAGATTCAGCAACTTACTATACTTATTGAGTTTGTTTGAATTTTATTAAGTATTTTATAATTGTGGAGATATGAAAATAAAGAACAATTCACGTGTGATAATTTTGCCTAACTTTTAGCATTTAAATCTTCTATAATCTTATCTTAACGTGTTTAAACTCAATATTTTTAAGAAAAAGATTATTCCTCAATTCAAATTTAAAAGTTTGAAATAAAGGAGCAATATCATCATTAATCAGGGGGGAATTAAAAAGATTTGAGTTGACAAAATGTTTATTTTACAAATTTAGACAAGATTATTATAATTACAGTGAAATTTAGAACGATCTTAGGCATGAGTACTCTCAATAAGCATTACAATATCTAGACTTTGAATTGCAAGAGAAAGATATGTTTAAAGTTGTTAAAATCTTATCCTAGTAAATCTGGGTGTAACTAAATGAAGTTTTAATATGAGGGATCTAAAGAATTGCAATAATAAGATTTTTACATAGGCTTTAAGTGGCTATAAACAGAGTCAACGTGATGGAGCCAACCATCTAAATTTTCTAGCTACAATTCCCAACCTTTTACAAAGCCTTTTCCCCACACTTTAGTAGACATTAGAATAGTCTTTATGGCCATTTTTGACTTATTTTCTTTGTCTTAGTTGAAAGAAGTGAAGCCTTTTAGAATCTTAAAGATTGGGAGGCAATTCAGTCTTATTGTGGATTATTTCATTTAATTCATGCATTGGATTGCTTTTTTATGTTTCTATTTTATGGTTATTTTTGATTGATTTCTAATGATCGCTATTCGTCTATTAATTGAAATGATCATTTTCTATATTAAAGTTTGAATACGTAAAAGTTCAATTTTTTAATCATTTGTAGCAACTAAGAGCTTAAATTTATTACATAAAAAATTATTACTTTTAATAAAAACATTTAACTAAATTAATCAAAACCATGGATGTTGTGTTATCTTGCTTCAATGATCTTTCTTTTCTTAAAGATATTGTTTAATTAAATTTTAGATGGTATCTAAGGTTGTCAACCATTAAAGGTTAATTGAATAATGTATTTTCTATTAGCTAATCCTAAGAAAAGAGGGATATTTAAATTTCACATCGAGTATATATTTGATGAAATAAATATTTTGTGTCAATGATCAATCATAGTTTGAAAAAATGGAAACGGTCATAAACCAAGGTTTGTTTTATTTATAACTCTTATTTTATTATTCAGTTTAGTTTCTTTGTTACAAAATTCCATATTATCATAATTCCCCAATTTGGTTAAGAATTTTCCTTTGTAACGATTGATGAATCACAATTCCTCATTGAATCAACTCTTACTTTCTTATATTTACATTTGTTGATTGCAAAAATTTAGGAATTAATTTAGCATACATACAACAGTTCTACTAACAATAGTCCTTGCTTAGTTTTATGCTTATTGGAAGCATATAAAACTTATTAATAGAAAAGATACTATTAAAATAAGCTTATTAACATTTTTCCTCTAATATCAACGTATATAACACAAACTAAAACATAGTCATTTAAGCATAATATAAGCCTACATGGACCTTAAACATGTATTCATAGTTTTAGATAGCACAAATATATGATTATAAGACTTATCATCGCCAAAAACTATAACATATTGCTCACAAACATCTCCTCTAACATCTTCTACTCATTCATAACAACCTTTATTTCATGGCCTAACAATGTCATCTTTATTTTAATTTTATTCCTCCACTATTCAGCCTTTTGATAGTTCCCTGACACATTTGAATTTCTTCAACTATTAAACAATCCCTAGTTGGTAGATCTCTTATTTTTATACTTCCCCATGCTAAAAAGCAAATGTTTTCCATTTTCTTTCTTTAGCAGTGTAAATACCCATTAAAAGCTTATTAAAAAAGATTAAAGATTTAGATCACTTCTAACTATTGCTAAAAGGTTTAACTTAATTTCTACCATTATTTAGGACATTAAATTAGAGGTTAAGATTATCAGAATAATATTATTTACAGTTTAAATCGTAATCATCAGTGCTATTTTATGATGTTGCTCCTTCGATTCCCAAAAGTAATATAACATATATCACACATTTATTTTGCAAATTTTGTATTACACCACTTATAAGCAGTAAGATTATTTATGAAAGTGGTCTCTTTGTGTGGATTTCAATAACAAATTACTACTTAAGCTATTATAAAATGGATGTGGAATGTTTTATATTTTTCATAAATTTGTCATTGTTCAAGTGATTTCTTTGCATTGCCCCTTTTTAAAATGATATAATTATACTACCCAAAATGCCTTTTGTTTCCACTTTATGTCGAAGCTTTGGTGATCACAAATAAGGGACTTTAGTTTGGATCATTTTTAAAGTTTATTGTTTTCTTAGTAAGCTTGTAGTCTTAACTGCATTGATTCTTTATTATAGGTAACTTATAAGATTGTAACATTTACATTGACTCTTTTGTTCATGACTTTGATTTATATTTAATGGTAATTCTCTATAGGGTTAATTGTAAAAAATTTCAATCTTTACTAAATTTTACAATACTATTTTGAACTTTAAAAAGTAGCAATAAAATACTTCAACTTTTAATTTTTAGAAAAATGGCTTGATGTTATTAGTATTAATTATACATTATTAAATAATAAATTTATATATGACATAAATACATATATGGGAGCCACAAAAACATTAATCTGACATAGTTTGTGACATCATTCACATTAATAGAGAACTTAATGTTAAGTTATTTTTTTCAAAAATTGAAAGGTGGATCATTTTAATGCTACTTTCTACACTTTGGGTTAATATTACAAAATTAAGTAAATTTTATGATTTTTTTATAATTAAACCTAAAATATATCCAAAAGTTGGTCTATTCCATAGTAACTCTCACATATAACATAGACCAAGGAAACTTATGTCTCTTAGCTACTAGTAATTGTATCTCTCTAATAAAGTGGTAACATGAAGTCACTTATGCCTCTCTAATTGCCTTTATAAATTCTATCCAATGAACCTTTCGTAATATGAATATCTATAACAAATTATTTGGTAATAGGTCTCCACACTTTCTAAATGCCAAAATATTAGTCCTTATTTATGTTGTATAGTAAACGTCACTTAAATATGCAAACTCTTCATTTGTATTCTAGGTTCTCATTACTAGGTTATACAATCCTCACTTTGTGCGTATAAGGAAGCGTTTATATTTTAACACCTTTAGCATCAATGGCCTTTATTTAAGCCATATAACAATTCTATTAGCTAAAGTTCTTAAGGAAATTTTTATTTCCTTTTAAACACTAGTGTAAAGTGTTATATGTCATTGCTATCGTAAAATATTACAATTCTAACACTTAAGCCCTTGTTTATTAAAAGAAAATTGTCAAGGAAACATATGAACTTATAAATGCCAACTTTAATTGTTTATATGCATTGGTTATATTATTTTTATATGCAAGTAAGCAATTGTTATGATGCCATATTCTACATGATGCCACATTATACATATTATTTTTATATTTTGTCAGATATTTGTTTTATACTTAATATAATGGTTATATGCTTTCTTATATGCAAACTACTTATATGCTTTATTATATGCAAATTACTTAGATGTTTTATAACGTGATATTTTATATACAAATTACTTATATGTTTTATAAGATGAGAGTTGATAGAAAGCCATTATAAAGCTTTTCAGTTGTGGGCATTTAGCACAACAAGGAGTTCTTTGGTGTAATAGTATTGACTTAGAAGTATTTGACAAATATACTTAGATTATGTTAATCTATGACAATTTTATGAAATGGGGATAAAATTAAGTTGTAAGTAAATAATTAGTTTATGATATTTGACTCCAACTATGAGTTTAGTTGATCATTTGAGGAAATTGGAGTTTAACCTAAGTGACAAAGAACAGTTTGTACTAGCACCTATTTCCCACCATTCTTATGATCTATTACAAAGAATCAGAGGTCTAATGAATAGTGCAAACCAAATGCATAAAGATAGTTTTGTAAGAATTAATTACATAGATGTAAGAAAAGGAGGCTTAAGATAAATCAAATGCATTCCTAAGATTGATCACTTTTCTATATGTTGTTAATGATGGAATATGCTTAACATACGAAGAATAAGGCTTGAAAAATGTTTAATAACCTTGGAAACATAATGTTATTAATGCTGGTGTTATATTGATATTATGCAGTGTTTACATTAGATAAGAGATTTGAGCAATAGAAGCAAATTGATGCTAGTGTGGTTCTTATGATTGCTATCAAACTTATTAGTTTTTACACCTATAAAATTCTAAAAGCTAACTAGTGTTATTATAGAAGCTAGATAGGTCTTGGACTAGTGGATTAGTTATTTAGTTTTAAAAGGATCGACTTTTTTCAAAATTATTTAGTTTTTTAATTAAATTATGATAAGTGGAGAATTTCCTTTTCCTTATAAGACTTTATTTTTTTTTTACAGATTTTATACATTTTAAAGCCTGTCTTATTGATGTAATTCATAGAGATCATTAGGAAAATAATTTAACATCGGTGAGAATTTTCTCTTTATTCTTAAACAAGAACTTAATCTAATTTTATCAAGGTAATTTGTTTGCAATTAAAATTCTCATAACTTTAGTTTTAATCAGTTGGTTTAGTTAAGGTCCAATTTTCCTTGCTTACTTTTGAAGATGATCATATTATTGTAAGTCACGTTTTAGGTGATTTTTAGAATAAGGTTCACATTAGTTAGTTTAGACTAAATTGTTAAAAGAACATTGGATTTTAAATATGGATTTGGAGAATGTGGATTATCCAATGAATTCATTACTAATTTTAAGGTGGCATGACAACTAACATGAATATATGAGAAAAGTTAGTGATGATTTTGATGATTTTAAAGTTCACTTAGATAACATTTCATTAATGTAGCGTGAAGTTTGAGTGATCTTATTAAGGAAATATATAATATAGCTAAAGATATGGGTAATATAGTTGAAAATATAGAAAATGATAGGGTTAAAGTGGTTAATGATGGTATTCGTGATGTGGCCAAAAATGCTTAGCAGGGATGAAGCAACAAGAGATAAGATCTTATGGTAACAATAGAAGTTATAGAGTGATGTGGTTCAATAGAAGATATAGGTTAATATGGAACATAACATAAGGGATGGTGTGAAATAATATGACGTAGGAACTAGTTTAGCAAATGAAACAAATGATAGGCATTATGTTAATACATAAGAGGGATTAGATAAAAAGGGAAACTACTAATAAGGAGGAGGGAGTTGAGGAGAAACAAATACATTTTTCAATTCTAGAGATGATTAGATTTTATTATGAATGATGATTTAGGTCATGAAGCTATATATACAGACTCATTAGATTTTAAAGTTTCCTATCAAATGACAAATATCCTAATGTAGAAAAGTTAGATGCAACTTTAAGGAGTCCTAATTAAACAAATATATGTGGTTTTAGTATGATGGATACATAATATATTTTGGGACAGTTCTTGATAGCGCCATATATTTTCAAGATATAGACACTAATAATGACGCTGTTTGATTTGAAGTTCAAAAAAAAACTAAAAGGATTAGTTATGGTTTTTCCCTTAGTGGTCCATTTGAATTGTATGCATCATTTGATATAAATGATAAGTACTTCAATCTACAAACATACAAGTTAGAGCACAAGTACAATGCATTAATTTAAATACTTCTGTTTAGTTTAATATATCTATTTATTCATAGAGTACACTCACCGGCTAACCTACTGCATAAACATTTGTAAGAACTTTAGCACTGGGAGCTTAATATAGCAATCAATCTCAACCTTTAATTTTTTTCAACAACACTAGAATGAAGAGGGACTTTAGGCCTATTGATCATAGCAATTATCAGTATTCATTTCAACTAAGAGACTTTAAATAGAAAGACATGTTAAATATAACATCATAGCAGTTGTACGAAAAAGCTTCTGGATATAAAGTTGTTGAAAAATCTACATAATATTCATAATATATTGACATTGATATTGTTTTTCAATATAGTGTAAATGAAGTTTAATGTTTAATAATTTATTTAGCTCTTTTATTTTGGAGTTTGATTTGTTGATCAATTTTTTAGACAAATTAATTATATTCATATGTAAATTTTTGGATTGCATATCAAGGTATAATTATATTAACATTGGTTGCTGATATAATTACCTTAATTCTTGACATATATTTTGAGAAATCAATGATTTTAATTAATGTTACTAATTATTTTCTACTTTCTTAAACCATCCATTTTAAGGAATACTATTGAAATTATTAGATTTTTCTAAATTTGCACTTATTGGAATATAAGAATGAAGATAATAGAGCAATATATCCTTTATAGATTCAACAACTTACTATACTTAGTGAGTTTTTTGGAGTTTTATTAAGTATTTTATAATTGTTGAGTCATGAAAATAAAGAACAATTCATTTGTCATAAATTTGCCCCACTTCTAGCATTTAAATCTTCCATAATCTTATCTTAACGTATTCAAACTCAATATTTTTAAGAAAAAGATTGTTCCTCAATTCAAATTTAAAAGTTTGAAATAAAGGAGCCATATCATCATTAATAAAGGGAGAATCAACAAGATTTGAGTAAACAAATTGTTTATTTTACAACTTTAGATAAGATTATCATAATCATACTGAAATCTATAATGATCTTAGGCATGAGTACTCTTGATAAGCATTACAATATTAAGAGAAACATATGTTTAAAGTTGTTAAAGTCTTATCCTGGCAAATCTGAGCATAAATGAATGAAGTTTTGATCTCAGGGATCCCAAGAATCGCAATTATAAGATTTTTACATAGGCTTTAAGTAGTTATAAACAGAGTCAAGGTGATGGAGCCAACCATATAAATTTTCTAGCTACAATTCCCAACCTTTTACAAAGCCTTTTCCCCACACTTTAGTAGACATTAGAATAGTCTCTCTATACTACATGTTAGTAGTTTTTATGGCCATTTTTGACTTATTTTCTTTGTCTTAGTTGAAAGAAGTGAAGCCTTTTAGAATCTTAAAGATTGGGAGGCAGTTGAGTCTTAGTGTGGATTATTTCATTTAATTTATGCATTGGATTGCTTTTTTATGTTTATATTTTATGATTATTTTTGATTGATTTCTAATGATCGGGATTCGTCTATTAATTGAAATTATCATTTTCTATATTAAAGTTTGAATACGTAAAAGTTCAATTTTTTTAAAATCATTTGTAGCAACTAAGAGCTTAAATTTATTACATAAAAATTATTACTTTTAGTAAAGACATTCAATTAAATTAAACGCAATCGTGGATGTCATGTTATCTTGCTTCGATGATCTTTCTTTTCTTAAAGATATTGTTTAATTAAATTTTAGATGGTATCTAAGGTTGGTAATCATTAAGGGTTAATTGAATCATGTATTTTCTATTAGCTAATCCTACAAAAAGAGAGACATTTAAATATCACATCAAGTATATGTTTGATGAAATAAATATTTGGTGTCAATGATCAATCGTAGTTTCAAAAAGTCGAAACAACCGTAAACCAAGGTTTATTTTATTTATAACTCTTGTTTTATTATTCACTTTACTTTCTTTATTACCGAATTCCATATTATCATAATCCCCCATTTTGATAAGAATTTTCTTTCGTAACGATTGACGAATTACAATTCCTCGTGGAATCAACTCCTACTTTCATATATTTACGTTTGTTGATTACAAAAAATTATGAATTAATTTAGCATACATACAATAGTTCCACCAACAATAGTCGTTGCTTAGTTTTATGCTTTTTGGAAGCATGTAAAACTTATTAATATAAAAGACACAATTAAAATAAGCTTATCAACAATTTTCCTCTAATATCAACATACATAAAACAGACCGAAACATGTTAGTTTAAGAATAATATAAGCCTATAGAGACCTTAAACATGTATTCATAGTTTCAGATAGCACAAATATATAACACTTATCATCACTAAAAACTATAGCAAATAGATCAAAAACATCTCCTCTAACATCCTATTCTCATACGACCTTTATTTCACGGTTTAACAACTTCATCTTTCTTTTATTTTTATTGATCCTCTTTTATTCCTCCACTCTTCAGCCTTTTAATAGTTCCCTCACACATTTGAGTTTCTTCAACTATTGTATATTCAAAGGAGTATTTACTCGTTATCAGCTGATGCTTCAAGTTAGCATTTTCCTTCCTTAGTGTTTAAATCGCATTAATTGTCGTAGAATTGAATGAAACATTAAAAATTTACAACACCCAACCTTACGAAAAAGTATTAAACAATATTGAGTGCAATTTAGGCTTAATGCATTTGATTTTGATCTTTATTTGTATTAAACAAATTATCTCATTGAATAATTAGGATACTCAGAAAACCTTATGCATATATTTTTGATACTCCAATATGTATTTTATTTGAAAAACTGAAAGTGTTAAATGTTTCGCAAACTTTCCGTAAACTTCTTTGGCACGAACAAAATAAAACCAAGCAAGAACAAAATAATAAGAACACCAGAAATTTGGTAACATAGTTCGACACTCCTTGCCTACGTCTGCATGGCTCTCACCCAGCTTAATCACTTTCACCGAAGTACAATAGATTTACCCAAGGCTTTACTGAGCCGACACTACTCAACTCTTGACACTATCTCTCAACCTCACTTCCCGTGAAAGAATTTCACACCCAATAAAACGACCAACTCGTGTTAACCTCAACAAAGGATTTTTCTAAACAACTATTAATTAAAAAATAATCGATAAAAATAATTAACAAACAACTTAAGTGATTAAAATAACTAGAAATAAAAACAAAAACACTTGAGACAAAAAAAAGAACAATTTCCTGAAAAGTTAAGCTCCACTGAAATAAATCTGGAAGTCGTCACAATAACAATGAGAAAGCAATCCACCTAAGATTAACTCCATAAATCTTCCTCAATTCAGCCTTTAAGAGCCACACACGCATATGTCAACACAAACTACAATCATAAACATAGCCGTGAGTCTCACCAAAGCTAGGAATCCAAAAAATCACTTCAGCTAATTTTCTTTTCACACACACGTATATGCATGAGTAAGAATCCTTTCAATTGTGTGCTACTCCAACATCCAATACCAAAATAAAAATCAACAACAGAAGACGCACTGCACTTTTGCACTCATGAACAACCTACTGACAAATAAGTAATAGGTTAATTTATTACACACACCAAAAAAAAAACACTCTCGTATCTTTTCTAGAAATTTACTAACTCCCTATGAGATTTATGACAATGCCCTTCTTCATTTCATTCACGTAAAAGCTATGTTATTCACACTCAAACTTTTAGCCATACCCTCTTGCCACTGCCTTCACGTGAGATAACTTAATTCTCAACAAAATTTCCAGCAATATCCTTAAGCAATCCTTCACCAAATCAACTCTTATTCAAGATATAATTCTATTCTATGTATAACATTATCCAACTTGTATTTGAATTCAAGATGATAAAAAATGCCAATTTAAAAATATGCCAAAATAAAATAAAGTAGATATATTTAACATATATCTAACAATCTCCCCCTTTTTGGCATATTTGTCACAAATTCGAAGCTTCCCCTAAATCACATAATTAGGCATATATAAATTTAAACCATAATCCAAGAACTCCCCCTTGATGCAACATCAAGTTCTAAAAAACGTCCATAATCTAATCATCCAAATTTCTCCCCCTTGGGATAAAAGATGCCAAAAAGTAAGACAAATAGTCACACATGTACTTTGAAATCCCCTTTTGAATGGAAGAGTCACCGTAAACAATCTAATAACTCCCTTTTGGAACAACAATGTCAAAATGAAGAATGCCTTCAACACAATCAATCTCAACGAATAAAGAAACATAACGATTAATAGTAGGTGTAGCGGATAAATCATAGGCACGTCAAGATGACAATTTACCACCATTCAAAACACCAAGAGATATACCGAAAAGAGAGAGAGATACCTAAGAGAGACCCATATTGATGAAAAAGTTGAAGAGTCTTCGGTTGAGCCAAATAGAAGTCACAATGCAAACTACTAAAAAAATGGGATGACAATGGCAACATAAAAACTAAAGAAGAACTAAAGAAGACAATTTTTTTAACGTATTGTTTTCCTTTTTTTGACTTTTTTTAAACAACAAAAAAGCTTCAAAAAAGTCAAGAACAGAGTTCCTGTGTCCCTCGAAGAAATTCAAACCTGTTCTTATTTCTTATCACATTATCTTGATCATCAACTGTCTGATTGATTTCTTCATCTGAAGTAATTGATTTATCCTCTATTTGAACAGTTTCTTGAAAAGTAGTAACTAACTGTGAATTTGAACAATTTCTTGTTTTTCCTTCACTACATCTTTGTGCTAGTCCTTGACCCTTTCTAAACTAAGTGGATTTCGGTACTAAAGGCTGATTCTGAAATTTATGTGAGGGAAGTAGAATTTTTCAGCTTTGGCTTCTTTGAAACAGCATCTGCAGTAACTGATAACATCTTTGCCTTATATGCCCAATAACTCCACAAAAATGACACGTTCAATGCTTCTACCTCTTGGGCTGATCTGGACATATTGAGTTTTTCTTCATTCGCCTTCGAGCACTCACCTTTATAACCAACGCCTTGAAGATCACCTTTAACCTTACCGATTTCGATCAACTTTTTTAACTTTTCTTTGCCTCCATTCAACATTCTCAATCCCTTTTCAGTACTTACCAATTTCATCTAGCTTCACCAAGCTCATCTGACGTCAATATCAATTTTTTTTCTAACTCTTGCATGGTGTTCTTTATGGAGAGATTTTCTTCCTTCAATCTTTCATTCTTTCCACATATTTTCACCCATTTTTTGTACATTAATTTGTAAGTCTCGTAAATGTTCCCCCTTTTGTCATCTAGACTACTTCCATCGCTGTCATAATCTGATATTAGGTCTTGAGATGAGTTGTTTTTGAAATTCTTCGATTTTCCCTCTTTTCCGACTTCAGTTACTTCCTTATCAGTTACTATTAAGCAAGTAATTGGACTTTTGTTATGTAAGGCAACCAACGCAGCACTATTCGGTATTTATTTTTCAATAACATATTCACTTTCGGAATCCAAGTGCTTTTGAAAAGACTTTCCTTTTCTCTTCTTCAAATTATTAGCACATTCGGATTGAATGTGTCCGAAACCTTGACACTCATGACATTTGATTCTCTTCACCTTCCTTTCACCCTTTTGAGTTTTGACTTGTTGCTTAAAATTAGTATTTAATGAGCTTCCAGCATATTGTCTGAATTCAGGTCTATTTTTTTTTCACTTTCTTCAGCCACTTACTGAACTCTAGTGTTAATAGCTCCATATCTTCATTTTCATCGGATTCATCTTCTGTATCATTCATACCTTTTCTAGTTTCAACTTATAGTGCCAATCCTTTGCTTCTTTCTCTTATAGCTATGTTCGCGAAACTAGGATCTGCACCAACTTGCTATCAAGTTCTGAAATGGTGATCCGCTCTGATACCAATTGAAAAACCGAAAGTGTTAAATATTTTGCAAACTTTCCGTAAACTTCTTTAACACGAACAAAATAAAACGAAACAAGAACAAAATAATAAGAATACTAGAAATTTGATAACGTAGTTCGGCCACTCCTTGCCTATATCTGCGGGGCCCTCACCCAGCTTAATCTCTTTCACCGAAGTACAATAGATTTCTCCAAGGCTTTACTGAGCCGACACCACTCAATCCTTGACATTATCTCTCAACCTCAGTTCCCGTAAAAGAATTTCACACTCAATAACACGACCGACTCGTGTTAACCTCAACAGAGGATTTTTCTAAACAACTATTAATTAAAAGATAACTTATAAAAATAATTAACGAACAACTCAAGTGATTAAAATAACTAGAAACAAAAACGAAAACACTTGAGACAAAAGGAAAAAAACAATTTCCCGAAAAGTTAAGCTCTACTGAAATAAATCTGGAAGTTGTCGCAACAACAATGGGAAAGCAATCCACCCAAGAGCCACTTCACAAATCTTCCTCAATTCAGTCTTTAAGAGCCACACACGCATATGTTAACACAAACCACAATCATCAACGTAGCCGTGAGTCTCACCAAAGCCAGGAATCCAAAAAATCACTGCAGCTAATTTTCTTTTCACGGACACGTATATGCATGAGTAAGAATCCTTCTAATCATGTGCTACTCCAACATCCAATACCAAAATAAAAATCAACAATAGAAGATGCACCGCACTTTTGCACTCACGAATAGCCCACTGACGAATAAGCAATAGGTTAATTTATTACATACATAAAAAAAAACACTCTTGTATCTTTTCTAGAAATTTACTTAACTCCTTATAAGATTTACGAGAATGCCCTTCTTCACTTCATTCATGTAAAGCTATGTTATTCACACTCAAACTTTCAGCCATACCCTCTTGCCACTACCTTCAAGTGAGACAACTTAATTTTCAACAAAATTTCCAGCAATATCCTTAAGCAATCCTTCACCAAATCAATTCCTATTCAAGATATAATTCTATTCTATTTATAATATTATTCAACAAGTATTTAAATTTAAGATAATAAAAAATGCTAATTTAAAAATATATCAAAATAAAATAAAGTAGGTGTATTTGACGTATATCTAACATTATTAAACAAATTTAGTCTATAATAGCACAAAAAATTTCGCTAAAAGATCCCGTTGATGACATGGACTCAATCTCATGATGAACCTGAGATTTGGGTTCCTTCAATGGAAAAATAACGAGATTAGCAATTATGCATAACAATTGATCAACGGCGGTATGTTTTTTTCAAACATGTGGGATCCCACCATGGAAGTTGGGCCAAACATCAGACAGTAGAACTTTCATGTCATGGAGAAATTCCATGCCTGTCTCTCTCCCTTATATAAACACATGCGCCCCAGCTCAGTTTGGGCAGGTAAGGAAAAATAGATCACTGCTTTAACTGCTCACTTCCCTCGATCAACAGCAACAAAGTAGTACGACAACCATAACTACCACCCTTATCGTCACTAACAGCGAAAAAATCAGTTCATCGATTTGCTGACCCTCATGCCCCTCAACTCCATAGCTCCAAAGTCTGAATACCACACCACTGCTCCAGTAGAAGTTCCTCTAAACATGTTCGAATCCCACGACAGGCCTGTCCTTGCCAATACTATTCAACAAATAAGTTCTCGGTCTCTGCTCCAGTTATCCGTATATCCAATTACTCTGAAGGTCTTGTCTGTCTCACCAAACTAGCGTCCTACGATGATCCTACACACAATTGCAAGTTTATAATTATTCCTGCATGCCTTTTCAGGATTTTTTAGATCGAGTCGTACAATGGTCGTACGCAATTTCAAGTTTAAAGTTCATGCATGTCTTTGAGGATGTTTTAATTACAGTCATAAAATGATCGTACAGAATTGCAGAGTTCGCAGTCCATGCATGTCTTTTCAAGATGTTCTTTATCTTTTATTTTCCTTTTGTTGGTGCCTAAAACATATGCTTTTTGCTTTTCAGTTTGAGGAGGTTGTGTACAAAGTTAACCTGAACAAGAAGGGTTTCTGTCACGATGGTGCATGGATCACTCAAGAAAAGACCGTATTGAATGGCATAACAGGTATGGTTTCTCCAGGAGAGATCTTGGCCATGTTGGGACCATCAGGGAGTGGTAAAACAACCCTACTCACTGCTCTCGGAGGCCGTTTAAGTGGGAAACTTTCTGGCAAGGTCACGTACAATGGTCAACCCTTTTCTGGTATCGTAAAGCGACGAACAGGGTTTGTTTCTCAAGACGATATTTTGTACCCACACCTCACAGTGACCGAGACTCTTGTGTTCACTGCACTGCTTAGGTTACCAAGAACATTAACCAGGTCTGAGAAGGAAGAGCATGTGGAGAGAGTGATCAGCGAACTGGGATTAACTCGGTGCCGTAACAGCATCATCGGAGGTCCACTTGTGAGAGGAATATCAGGAGGAGAGAAGAAAAGGGTTAGCATTGGTCAAGAAATGTTAATCAATCCAAGCTTGTTGCTGCTTGATGAGCCCACATCAGGCTTGGACTCAACAACAGCTCAGAGGATTCTAACAATAATCAAAAGGCTAGCAACTGGTGGACGAACGGTGGTCACTACTATCCACCAACCATCAAGTAGACTATACCACATGTTTGATAAGGTGGTTTTGCTCTCAGAGGGTTGCCCCATCTACTATGGTCCTGCCTCGGCAGCCATGGAATATTTTTCCTCCATCGGTTTCTCCACATCCATTACTGTCAATCCTGCTGACCTATTACTTGATCTTGCCAACGGTAAGTTCATGTTTCTGTTTAGATTTCATTTATTATTTTTGAATAACCAATAAATCAATTCATGTTGATTTTTCCCAGAGAGAGTGAATCTAAAATATTGTGTGAAATGTAAACCATAATCAGCGGTCATGATGGTTAAATGGGGAGAGTGGAGCATGGCTCTTCTTTTCCTCAATTTGGTTTTCATTGGTGATTTCTAGCTGGCCCACCAAAACTGGTGCTTAAATTAGAATGGAGTACATTATATTCCTGTCCTAAATTAGTATCCATAAGCAAGTTCATAAACTTGAGATTACAGATTTGATATTACCAAAATAATAGTGATATCCAGTTTTTGTTTAAAATCAGAAATTTGATGTTGATACTGACATGACTCCAAATCACTTTAGCAAACTTGAAGTAAAGGTGGCAAGTTATTGTTATTATTTTTTTGGGCAATGATCGTTAGTTAACATTTGCAGGCATCGCTCCTGATTCCAAAGACGGGACCGAGTTAGGTGAGTCCCTGGAACAAGAACAAAAGATGGTAAGAGAAGCTCTTATTCTTGCTTATGAGAAGAACATTTCTGCCAGATTGAAAGTCGAGTTATGCAATTTGGAGGTCAATAACTATAATTACGCAAAAGATGCCTCTGCAAGTATGTCCTCAGCTCCTAATTCCTTTATACCTCTGATTGTTTTGACATTTTTATATAAAGCAATTCAACCTCCTGTATTGCTTTTAGAAGCCAATAATATTGAATATTATTGTCTTAAATGATACAGAAGTTAAAGTGAGGTCAGAGCAATGGTGCACAAGCTGGTGGTATCAATTCAAGGTGCTCTTTCAACGAGGTCTGCGAGAAAGGAGATTTGAATCCTTCAACAGGCTGCGAATTTTCCAAGTCATTAGTGTTGCTACACTTGGTGGACTTCTCTGGTGGCAGACACCAATTTCTCACCTGGCAGATCGAGTAAGAAAATCTTTTCAACTTCACCCTAGAGCATATTATTGATTTCTACACGATCTATTTGTTTCCAAGTGCTAGTATTATTTCTAGTACTTAACAAAGAGGACGTCTTATTTCCGGTTATGATTTGCAGATTGCTTTGCTCTTCTTCTTCACGGTCTTCTGGGGGTTTTACCCACTCTACAATGCAGTTTTCACATTCCCACAAGAGAGAAGGATGTTACTAAAGGAAAGAGCTTCAGGGATGTATCACTTATCATCTTATTTCCTAGCCAGAACATTTGGAGACCTGCCGCTAGAGCTTGGGCTACCAACTGCATTTGTCTTCATAATCTACTGGATGGGTGGTCTTAAACCTGACCCAGCAACTTTCGTTCTATCTCTGCTTGTAGTTCTCTACAATGTCTTGGTGTCCCAGAGTCTTGGACTGGCCCTAGGGGCCATTCTGATGGACATAAAACAAGCTACTACCTTAGCTTCCGTCACGACATTGGTGTTCCTCATTGCTGGGGGATACTACATTCAGCAAATCCCTCCATTTATAGTTTGGCTGAAGTATTTAAGCTACAGCTACTACTGTTACAAGCTACTTCTTGGGGTACAATTCGATGATGATGATCACTATGAATGCTCAAAGGGAGTGTTCTGCAGAGTAGGAGACTTCCCACCTGTAAAATCTATGGGACTGAAAAATTTGTGGATGGATGTGGCCATTATGGCCCTTATGTTGGTGGGCTATAGATTAGTTGCTTATTTGGCACTGCACAGAGTTCAACTGAGGTAACACTTGACAGCTTTTTGAAGAGGCTAAAATACTTCAGATGCGAAGGCACTTTGGGAGACTTTTATTTTTCTTTTGGAACTAAGAAATAATGTTAGAAGTAGATGGGCTTCAGGCTATGAAGATTTTGATGGAAGTTGATGCATCTCTGAGTTGATGTATATGACTCAAAATCTAACATAATTTAGAAATTTTTGGCTCCAAAAGTTTGATCTTTTTGTCTCAAGAAAAGAACAATGAAAATGACCAGATGTTGAAGCTAGTGTTTCATTGCTTTTGAGAAGAACTTCTTAAACAAAAGAATTGGTCTTTAGTAGAATCGCTTCGTTGGAAGTGCATCCCAGAAAAAGGAGAAAAGAAAATGAGAAATAAGTATGGTAATGGACCATCTCAGGTCAGGGACTCCACCCATAGGCTGGTCGACTCGTGACTCGTTTGGCCTGGCTTGAAATATTACTTTTTTTAAAAATAAAAAATGACGTGATTTTTTACAAAATAAAATCTTTTGCCATTTTTATTTGAACCTTGAACCTGGACAGCTTTAGTTCGAACCTAACCTATAATTTGACCAGGTTAAGATATCCTGACTTGTAGCCTAACTTATGGGTTGGTCAATCCAAATCAAGCCTGTTCATTTCAGGCTGGGCAGGTTTTGCCCGGACTAGATTACCAGAACTACAAATTGAATATGATCAAAAAGAATTAAACTCAACAATTCAAAACAGGCACAAAATTTAACAAGCTCAAAAGTAAGAGAACCCAACAATTCAAAGCAGTAATATCTCTGAACGAATTTGACTGTTATAAATAAAAATTTACCTTGAGAAAATCATTACTGTCAAAAGTAACAGAGGCTGCTATCTCAAAAAGCAAACAAATAATTAAACAAAAAAAAATGATATGTTGCCATGTTTTGTAGAATTTGAAGAAAAAAACAAGGGGATTGGCCCTTTTACAATAGGCCCAAGCCCAGATGGAGCGAGCTCTTTATACTTGAAAATCAATAAGTGGTGGGTTGAGCTGGATTCGGAAACAGGGAGAAGATGGAGGGAGAAGAGGGAGTAGGGTTAAGGAGATTGAAATTAAATGATAAGGATAAGAATGGAGGAGAAGTTGATTACAAGACAAAATCAGGAACTGCTTGGAGCCATTCCTATCTTAATCAGAAGCCTTGGCATCCGCTTTCTTACCCTAACCAACGCCGCAAATGGATCGCTGAACAGACCCATGCCCAACGTCTCCGTCGTGCCGACGAAGTCGCTCGAGAGGTCCATTCGATTCTCTTATTATTCCTCTTATCATTATTATCATCGTCTTCATCATCATCAATTCCCACTTGTTCTTTGATTGATTGCTGCAGTATGCTCAAGAGCAGGAGTTCTTCCGTCAAACATCTCTCATCTCCAAGAAAGAGAAAGAGAAAGTAAATACTCATTTTTTATGTTTCTATTTATTCATGATAACTGCTTATTGCTAACTTTTTTTAAGCTACAGTTTTAAGTTTTAGGCTTTCGTTTGCTTTGGTTAAGTTTTTTGATCTGGGGAATTTGCAGACAGAGATCATGCAAGCTGTAAGTTTCATGTATGTTCGTCCGCCTGGTTATAATGCGGAAAGCGCCAAGGCTGCTGAGGTTGCTGATGAGCAGAAAAGGATTCAACATAATAATCCTTCTCAACTGCCTGAGCCCTCTTCTTCCATGTGATTTTCTACTTTTAACTTTTCCTTCTTTTATTTTTTTCCATCTGCATCTGTGTTTGTAATGTTTGGTCTAATAAAGAAAAATCAAAGCTAACTTATTTTTATGTTTGCAGGCCATCGAGAGACCAACTGGGTGAAGAGAAGAAGAAACCAAGGCCCAAAGATGTTTTTGGGCGTCCTTTACCCACTGAAGAAGAATTTGAAGTCCTTAAAAATGCTCCAAGGTAGGATTACGTCCTTTGCTTGTAAGTTTTCAACATTTACTATGGAATGTGTCCTTAGAGTCTAGAATAAAATGGTCCAATACAGAATCCAATGAAAATGCTTCAATTTTTTGGGGTTACAATTGGAAAAATTCATCAATTGGGATAGCCCAAAAAAAAAAAAAGTTCCAGTGGTCTTGGACACAACTGCATTCATTCTGGTGCTGTGAGAGTATATGAATGCATTTGTGGTAGAGTAGGTTGAGGTGATGATTGCGATTGAAAGCGGTAGTGGTTGGTTGTTAACGTGATTATGAATTTGAGACATCTGTTAACAGGACAGGAAGTTGCAGGCCTCATCTTTGAGAAAGATTTCAACGGGCTGAGATCAGAATATGTGATTTGGGACGAAGTACTTCACTTTGGTCAATTTATGGTCTAGGAATCCCACTACAATGCAGAAATGCTTGTTTTTCATAATTTGAGTTCATCAGTGTTTGTTACAGTCATTTTGATATTCCTAATGGTTAAATGATTTCAGGCTGGAGACAGGTGTTCCTGCTAGGGTGAAGCCATTCGGAATTGAAATACGCAATGTAAAATGTGTAAGATGTGGAAATTTTGGTCATCAAAGTGGTGACCGTGAATGTCCACTGAAAGATGTTATAATGCCCAATGAAGAGAGTCGACTGAAACGAGATGACCCACTAACTGCCATTATGGCACACATGGATCCCAATGAGGTTAGTATTGCGTCTTCATTGTTATAGACTTACTGTAACCATTTACAATTTGATATGATGGTTTGCGAAGTATGTTGTTATACTGATACTTCTGTGACATGAACTGCTTGATCCCCTTGCAATTTAAGTCTTTGCCCTGAGCCTTCTCTCTATAGTAGTCTCCTAGTCTTTAGAGCATTAATTTGAAGTTGCTTTAATGGCTGATGCTTTTGTGTGTTTTTTAGAGAGAGAGTGTGTTTAACGCCACAGTATAGAGTTATTGCCCTCCTTGCATAGAAAAAGGAAGTTTGATTGAAAATCACCCCCAAGATCTTTGCCTTTGCTGTCTAAATTGCTTAAAAGAGTATCTACTTCTTTGATATTATAAAAATGAGCTGTTTTTGCTGTGCTAGTAGTCAAAGGGAGCAAAATGGCAGCTTGCCGATGCATTTTTTCTGTATGCTTCATGTGTGATATGGTCCTTTCATGCAACCGTTTGCATGCCTGAGTAGAATGTATATTGTAAACTTCTTTCAGCCGCTAAAGTGGGAGTTGAAGCAAAAACCTGGAATGAGTCCACCTCGTGGGGGTTTTGATCCAGATGATCCTAATCAACAGATAGTTGCTGAGGAAATATTTGATGAATATGGAGGTGCTTACTCTTTATGTGCGGAGCTTTATTACCTGTTTATCTCTTATGTTCCGTTATTGTGTGACTGGGGTCTTCATCCACTTCATAGGGTTTCTGGGCGATGGTGGTATGCCAGAGTTGCTGACCAACTTTTCCCAAGACAAACTCAAAAAGAAAAAAAGAAAAAGTAAGCACAAGAGGGATTTGTCACCTAGTAAAGAAAGTAAGGCACACTGCGAGGAAGATGATTTATCTTCACCTTCAGATGAGAGGGAAAGGAGATCAAGAAAAGAGAATGAGAAGAAAAAGAAGATGAAGAAGAACAAGAAGCCAAACTATTCCGAATCTGGTTCATCCGAAGATGTAGAAGTTGATAGGCATTCCAAAAGGAGGAGACACAAGCATTCTTACTCCAATGAAGATTCTGATTTTGATTCTGACAGGCATCATTTGGGTAAAAAGAGCAGGCACAAGCATTCCTATTCATCCGAAGAATCGGACTTTGATAGGCGTCGTAGAACTCACAAAAGCAGGAGAAAACATCAGCAATCATCCGATGATTCTTACTTGGATAGGCGTCATTTGGAGGAAAGGGGACGCAAACAATCACATCTACTTTCGTATACAAATTCAGACACTGATAGGCACCGTATGAGTAGACATCATTCTCGCCGTCGCGGGTCTCCATCATGACACTGATTTTCTACAAGAATAAATTATGTAGTCTTAACCTTTACCCCTTGTGCTAGAGAGAACCAAGTCTAATTCGTGCTAGCCTATTATGGTCTTGTATTGTATGATAGGAGAGGTGAATCTGAGAGTAGAAAATTTAAGATCCTGTTGGTTTTGCTTGTGTAATGTACCTGGCTTCCTATTCTATCCTATCCTATGTTGTCACAAATCTGTAAATGATGTTGAAATGGGTTCGATTTGCGTAATTTGAATTTATGTGTGTGTGTGTTTTGATTTGTGGGCGGCAGTTAACCTGTTGTTTTAAGACCTATTAAAAATTAGATATCAAGTGGGTAAGAAAAGATTACGTTCTAGTATGAAATGGTCCCACCCACATTCCGAACTTGTCGGTCCTAGCCACAGCCCAACCAACATCTGGGTTCAGAGCGTCGTGGTGTTTTAAATGTCGGCTTTAACACGATTAAAACTAAAACCTAAGAGGAGAGCCGCGAGAGAGATATGGCAGCGAGAATTGGAACAGCGAAATTAGGGAAAAGAGTATTAGTGAAAAGACCAGCCTATTCACCCCTGGGAAGCGTCGTGAATGCCCAATTGAAAAACAGACAGATTCCGTCTTCTTCCTCTAACTTGGGTAAATTCCTCGGCATACCACCTCCCCCTCGCTCTGATCTCTCAAAACTCTTCGCCAAGTTCGTCAAACTCAACAGTCGAGAGGTTTGCTTCTCCTTTCGTTCTGTGACATCTCTTAATGCCCTTTGGTGCTTGTTAGCTGATTCCTTTGTTTTGTATTACGTTTTTCCATGTGTTTGATGAATTGACTCTGAGAATAACTTGCTTGTCAAGCAGAACCCTGGTGCAATGAAGAAAAACTTTCTTACTGAGGACAAATTGAGGTCTTTGCTCGCGGGCAAAGACAAAGTTGGGACCCCCGAGATCGCCAAGTTGCTTTCCCAACAATTTACCAAAGGTTGATTGCTGATTCTAGTTTGCTCTTGAAAACACCTCGTGTACTTCACCATAATCCAGCACTTGTTACGTAGGTTTATGGCTTATTCGGTACTTGGAAAGATTTTAGATTTCTTGTTCATGCTTATGAATAAGACAGACAGTTAATCGGTTTTGGTAAACTGCTGTGCTTGTTTAGTGTGGGAAATTCTTTTGCCTTCCTTTTCTTTTAAAAATTGTTAACCATCGTCGTTTCTGAGGTTTGTTCTGTGCCAGTGTGCATCCCTGCAATGCCTCTAGCATATGAGCTTACGGTGAAGTGTTGGATGTGAATCTAGCGAAACATTATTAAAGAGATTCTAGGGGATGTTTTACTACTGATGGACAGAAGGAAATGAAAAGGCTGCCGTTGAAGTTCTCAGGATCAGGTTGTTACTTCGACCTTCACTTTTAACGAAAAATTGAACCCCACTATCCAATAAATTAGAAGAAAGTGACTTCACCATATCATAAAAACATAGATGCTATATTCAAGCTGAGTAGTGGCTTTGGCCAGGGCATGGATGTGATGGAGTAATTATAGTTGATACTTAGCGAGAAACCTGAAGTTTAATAGTTCCAAGGTTCTTAGACAACCCCATCCCCATCTTGCACAAAGCTTGTTCTAGGCGATGCTGTTCAGGGCATCTAAGACAATTCGGTTTTCATTCTTCCCCAATCTCCTAGAAAACTTTTTGGCTTGCCAAAAATATGATGAATATTATGAATTGGAATGTCGATTTGTTGGGATGTTTTATTAGTTTCTATTTATTTAAATGACTTACTTTTTCACCTCA
The DNA here is from genome assembly GCA_027563885.1 of Erythroxylum longipes. Classification (NCBI taxonomy): domain Eukaryota; kingdom Viridiplantae; phylum Streptophyta; class Magnoliopsida; order Malpighiales; family Erythroxylaceae; genus Erythroxylum; species Erythroxylum longipes. Next base: position 18,480,122 of record JAOQMS010000001.1, on the reverse strand, counting down.
ATTTTAGTACTCGAGTCTTGATAATTCTTTTAATTTTACAAAAAGATAAAGTTATAGTACAAGCAATGATTAAAAAATTCAATCGGTTGAGTTGGTTCAAGTCTTGAATCGTATAACTTTTTAATTTGATTTATTTCAATATTCTCCTTTTACCTACTGATATTTGTTTGATTTGGACGAAAAATTTCTCCCATGTATCTTCAAATTTATAAAAGTAAGATTTAAGAGAATTTGTCAAAACAATAAATTTGTTTCTTTTTGGATCTAATCATTCTTCAAAATTTTATTCCAAGAACAATAGTTCAATCAACTTCATAATTTTACTAGTAATCATTATAAAGTGGATATTCTTGTCGTTACTTAAAAAATATGTTAACATTTTTTCCATTACCAAAAAAATAATGATAGTTTTAGAAACTAGAAGAGTTCATTTCATAAAATTTGACAATGATAAGTACAAATTTTAACTTAAGATAAAAGATGATTATATTTTCTATAGCATTTATCATTCTTGAGAAAATCTTTAGAATTTAAAATTCATAAAATTTGACAATGTTAAGTATTCAAATATTATCTTAAGATGAAAGATGCTTATATTTTTCATAGTATTTAATATTCATAAGAAAACATTTTGTTGAATTGAGGTTAAGGTTTTAATAGATATTTTAATGATAAAAAGTATAATTACTATTAATAGACTTATCATTTTGATGAGGAGTATAAAAACAAGACGTAATCATACATTCAAGATGATAGTTTATGAAGTTGATAAAAGAAAAAATGAAGCTCACTAACTTACAAAGTGAAGACCAAGTCAAGAACAAAAGAAGAACAAGAAACATTGAGGTCATATTTTAGTTTATAATGTTAATTATAATCTTATTTAATCACTTTGATATCTTAAAAGGCTTACTACATATAAACATTGTATATCATTTCACTTACATGGAGTCTTTTTATTTATAAAGAAGCATTGAAGCTTTTGTTTTTAATAAAAAAACCTCTCAATCTTTCAAAAATTTTTTAAGGAACATCTTGGGAAATCTTCAAATCATAATTGTATCAACAAATTGAGTTTGGACATTTGAAGTTATTAAAAATCATGTTTTTATGGGAATAGATCGGTTACATAGATTAGTGATAAATTAATATAGGTTAAAGTTTTCAAACTTGATGTATCAAAAATTTGTGGTAACTTTAGTTTGGACATTGGTTGATCAATGTACCATATTGATCAACCAATATGCCTAGTGGTCGACCAATGTCTTAATAACTAGTGAATCTATGCATTCAATGCATTAGTGGACTAATATGCTATGCTGGTCGACAATTACTCTACAATTATTCATTGTAACGACTAGTTTTGCCTCCAATGGCTAGTAGGGGGTCTTAAAACCCTATAAATACATCTTTTCGCATTTGTTTCAATATCAAGAAGCATTTGAGTGTCTTTTACACTTATTTCTAAGTTTTTTTAAATTATTTAAGTATCATTGTCTCATGTTGTATGAGTGAGACTTTTAGAAGTTATCATAAAGTAAGGTGTTTTGAATTGTAAGAATTTGCATTATTGTACTTGGGGGTGTTGCAAGTGGCATAGAGGTTTCTCTTCATTATGAAGAAAGATTATAAAAGAGTTCCTCTTTGCTAAAAAAAGATTATACAAAGGTTGTTTTTTCCCCTGAAAGAAGAATTATAGTAGAATTTTAAGAAGAGTCTTGCGAGCAGATATAGGGAAGAGTTGTTTATTGAACCACTATAAATTGGTTTGCATTCTCTCTTCCCACCACTTTTAAATTATTATTCAATTGTTTGAATTGTTTATTTGAAGCAATCTCGTTATTTTTATATATATTGATTGTTATTAAATTAAGTTCATTGGTTAGAAATTTTGTTGAATTTTGTAAACACTCAATTCATCTCCTCTTAGGTGCCATTAGGGACTAACAAAAAGTATTAAAGTGGGTCTATTAGAATAGCATTTCAAATGAAATCATATAACAAAGATCATAATGATATATTTTGGAGTATCATCATCATCATTTAACTGAAAGAGACAAAGCATTGGTAGAGTATCTTTCTTTAATGGAAACAATTACCTTTATTGAAAAACTAGGATGGGATTCTTCCTAATGCTTGAAAGTATATACCTATTAAAAATAATTTCGAATGGCCACTTTTTATCTATGAAAATCTTAAATACAAAAAGGTCACATAACTAAAGGAAGAATTAGAACTTCAAGATAAGAGATTAATTTTCTTGAATAATAGACACATTTTATTTTGTACATTAGGAAGAAATGAATTCCATATGATCTTTATGTGTGAATTGGTTTTTGAAATTCGGTATACTTTAGAACTTGCATATGAGGGAACAAATCAAGTAAAGGAGAGCAAAGCTAGTATCCTAACACAAAATGAATTGTTTAAATGAAGTATGATGAAAGTATATCTAGGATGTACACTAGATTATTAACGCTATCAAAGGTGTAATGTCGGACTCTCTGAGCTTTTTGTATTGTGCTATATTTGGAGATACTACTATATATTAATATATACATGGTTGTGATGAGTTCAAAGATGTATTTGAATCCTTTTGGTACGTATGCCAGTGATATAAAATGTTATATGCCATTACATGAACTTAGAGTTCATCGGTATGCGAAATCTTGGAGATTTCCGACATATAAGCTTTTAAGTGTGAAAAACCGAGTCTATTGGATGGATATGACCATGGTGGTCGAATTAAATGAGTTCTAATGTCTTAGAGGTGATTAGACATGATTTATAGACTTACTGGACGCTTAGAAAGCTTAATTGGAAAAGTTGATGTATATAAGGGTTTATTTGCAAATTGTTAAAAGTTGAGGGACTCAAATGTAATTTTTTATATCTTGGAGGACCAATATGTAATTTTACAAAGTTAAGGGGCTTAATTATAATTGGAAAAAGTCCGAGGACTAAAATGAAAATAAAAGTTTGGGTCATTCTCACCCTTTGTGCTTAATTGCAAATTCAGGAAAATTTGGAGGGTATTATGGTAATTTCATATAACCTAAGGGTAAAAGGGTAATTTTACCATATTTTGGTTAAAGAAGAGTCAAAATTCTAGACTCTTCTTATGTGTGGCCGTGAACGTCATGTTCTTTAGACTTAAACCATCTTGTTTTAATTAAAAGAGATAGGAAGAAAGGAGAAGAGAGGAAAAAGAGAGGGAGTTTCGGCCATCTCCAAAATTCACCCTTTTTTTGATCTTTCAATCCAAACCAAGAAGTTCTAAGCTAATTTGGGGTCAAGGAACTCAAATCTATCATTAGATTTGAGAAATTCTCAATGGATTGGAAGATATCACTAAAGGAAAGTTTAGGTAAATTTTGTCTCATCTCCCTCTACATTAGGATTTTGAGTTTGGTGTTAAGATATGTTGTTCTCCATGCTTGAATATGCATGAATCATGGTTTAGG
>JAOQMS010000001.1:18453630-18476558 GCA_027563885.1 Erythroxylum longipes | reverse complement strand
ATAGTGTATAATTATGAAATTTATGTTTAAGTAGTAATTTCATCGTATGTCTTTTTATGCATAAAGGCTCGGAAGCTGTGAATCAAAGAGCTCATACTGAGGACTGTTGAAATTAAGAGAGTGTATACCTTCTTTTGAGGTGAGTTAGGGAAACTATATTTCTTAAATAAAATTGGAATATCCTAAGATGTGCTGAATGAATCGTATGTGAATTTTGAACCTAGCCAATGTAGGGTAAAATTGAATTTCAAATGGATGCTAATCTGCATATGTATTTAAGAAACAATATTGTTTTGAATTTTGCACTTGGAGTGCAAAATATGACGTTGCCGCGTATATGTGTCCTTTTTAGCTTAGAGCCATCACAAGGTTTCATTTCATCGGCTGGACCGATGCCTTACTTGATTTTAAACTTAAAATTTGAATATGATTTGCTTTGTGATTGGTGAGGTAATGATTGGTCAATCGTGTGTTGGGCACAACTAATTTAGCGACCCCCGTACCTTTGACACTTGTACATAAAATTTGAGTCTCCGTATCGACACCTTTCTACGGTACTTGTGGGTGATTCCACAACTAGGGTTTGGACACCGACAAGGTCATCATCTAGGGTAATGACGCTCTTGTCGACTGTAGTTCGGACTCACCACGGATGAAGTCCAGCCATTACCGAGGATCGGTGGGTGTGCACGCTAGTTTGCCTGACTAGTGGTGCCACACATAATTGTTTTGGCTTACCCTAATATTTATTTTTTTGACGAGATTTGATTTATACATGTGATGTTTTTATGCTTTTGTGTATTGGAACTGGAACCTATGTTCACCGGATGAGTGAATTAACAGGCTAGGCCTATATGGTTCCTAACCAATATACGTTGAGTTATAGACTAGGCCTATATGTTTCTATGTGTTGTATGTTCATCTTATGGGTTATCTATGTCATCTTGGTATGTATCGAGTTCTATTCGTAACATATGTTTTTTTCCTGCTCACCGAGTACATAGTGTACTCACCCCCTCCGCTTCCCAACCATGTAGGTTAATTTGGTGAGTTTGAAGTTCTGAGTGGATCGTGCAATCTTTTAACATTTTCAGAATATTACCGCACGTGGGTAGTCTCTATTTTGTACTTTATTATGTAGTGGCTCATGATTATGTCGATATGCTTTATAATTTTGTAAATTAACTCTTGTCTGTCTTGTGGTTGGTAAAATGACTTTATGTACGAACATTTTGTATTGTCGTTGAGATTGATATTTAGTTAGCCTTGTATAGTTGGGTTAAGGTACCATAAGTATTCTTAGCCCAGGTATGTGGCGGTTGTCATGTGCCCGATGTGGTTCCAAGTCGTGACAATTAAATTGGTATCAGAGCCTGGTTTTATATTTTCAAAAGTGTTATTTCCATTTTCAAAAGATTCATGAGCCTTAGGATTTAAGTCTGGGTGTCAACAGTCTTTGGTCTAGAAGTTGTCTCTCGTATCGCTAAGTTGACGTCCTTAACGGTCGCATGATTTCGACCTCAACAAAAGTACTTATCAACATTCCTTGGGGTGTAAGGGACATAAGATATGATAGGCTTAGTGCGATTTATTTTATTAAATAATGTCTCCTTTTATTTGATTTTATATTGTTAGCATGGTTGGACGAGGAAGGGGAAGTCATCGCAAGGCTAACCTTTGTGACCTGAGCTAGAGGAACACATCACTAAAGTAGTTGCAGAACCTGCTGTTGCTAACTCGTAGTTTATAAGGTGTTATGTGTGTTCTCGGTAGAGACGCTAAAGTTTTGATCGATATTGCACCCAAAGGTCCTTTGTTAGTGTGATCTTCACTGAGGACGTTAATTGTCCTCTAAAGCTGTTAGATTTCCCTCCCCCTCATTATAGTCACTCCTCTTGGAGAGCAAGTAGCTTATGATGAAGCATACATGGCCTCTAACATAAAGGTTGGTGATGCTTTGTTAGAGGCGATCTTATTCCCCTCGATCTCTAGGATTTCGAGGTAATATTGGGGATTGACCAGTAAGAGAGACATTGCGCCAGAGTTGATTGTTTTAAGAAAGAGGTGAGTTTGACACTCAGGGTTGAGGAGATGACATGGGAACCTGAGGATGCTATAAGATGCCAGTACCCCATTTATTTGTATACTCAACTTAGGAGTTTCGAGGACGAAACTCTTTTTAGGGGGGAGGACTTGTAATGCCGGACTCTCTGAGCTTTTTATACTGTGCTATATTTGAAGATACTACTGTATATTAATATATGCATGGTTGTGATGAGTTCAAAGATGTATTTGAATCCTTTTGGTAGATATGCCGGTGATATAAAATGCTATATGCCCTTATATAAACTTGGAATTCATCGGTATGCGAAATCTTGGAGATTTCCGACATATAAGCTTTTAAGTGTGAAAAATCGAGTCCATTGGATGGATATGACCATGGTGGTCAAATTAAATGAGTTCTAATGTCTTCGAGGTGATTAGACATGATTTATAGACTTATTGGACACTTAGAAAGCTTAATTGGAAAAGTTGATGTATATAAGGGCTTATTTGCAAATTGTTAAAAGTTAAGGGACTTAAATGTAATTTTTATTTCTTGGAGGACCAATATGTAATTTTATAAAGTTAAGGGTCTTAATTATAATTGGAAAAAGTCCGAGGACTAAAATGAAAATAAAAGTTTTGGTCATTCTCACATTTTGGGCTTATTTGCAAATTTAGGAAAAATTTGGAGGGTATTATGGTAATTTCATATAAACTAAGGGTAAAAGGGTAATTTTACCATATTTTGGCAAAAAAGAGTCAAAATTCTAGACTCTTCTTTTGTGTGGCCGTGCACTTCATGTTCTTTAGACTTAAGCCATCTTGTTTTAATTAAAAGAGAGAGGAAGAAAGGGGAAGAGAGGAAAAAGAGAGGGAGTTTCAGCCATCCCCAAAATTCACCCTTTTTTTTGATCTTTCAATCCAAACCAAGGAGTTCTAAGCTAATTTGGGGTTAAGGAACTCAAATCTATCATTAGATTTGAGAAATTCTCAAAGAATTAGAAGATATCACTAAAGCAAAGTTTAGGTAAATTTTGTCTCATCTCTCTCTACATTAGGATTTTGAATTTGGTGTTAAGATATGTTATTCTCCATGCTTAAATATGCATGAATCATGGTTTAGGTGAATGAAATGTGTCATAGAGAGGGTTCTTTAAGTCAAAACCGAAAATGCCCTCTTTTGGTGGAAGTTTGTGAATTTTTGAATAACTTTTGGGATTGATGATTTAAATGAATTATATGGTGTTAATTGTGTATGTACATGTGAATTGATGATGAAGAATGAAGAAGATGTATATTGGTTAAAGTTGGGTTGAGATGATGAAGAAGAAGTGGATTAATGTAATGAGTTGTGTAATTGATAAATGTAGCTTAAATGACGGGAGTTGGTTGGTGGAATGTGTCATTGAGTGGAAGTGTTACTATATGATGTGATAGTAGCATGGATTATTATGATAAAGTCTTGAATATGTGAATTGAAAGTTATGCACATTAGGTGTTTGATAAAATGCCTAAGTGAACTTGGCTTAGGGTTTAAGGATTTTGATGGTGTGCATTGGAAAGAGGCTTTCATGTTTACTTATAGTAAACTCGAATTGTTGCTTAGATTGATGAGTAATAGCCCAATGTGTATGGATAAAGATGTGCTTAATTATGCTTTGAAATGAGCAAGTATTGGGTTAAAGGCATTAAATGCCTTAGGAAATGCAAAAGAAAAGCTAATGTGAATAGTAAGGAAGTAACTATGTGGTATTGTGTTTTATACACTTATGTGATAGTCTATAATTATGAAGTTTATGTTTAAGTAGAAATTTCATTGTATATCTTTTTATGCATAAAGGCTCGGGAGCTGTGAATCAAAGAGCTCTTACTGAAGATTGTTGAAATTAAGAGAGTGTATACCTTCTTTTGAGGTGAGTTGGGGAAACCATATTTCTCAAATAGAATTGGAACATCCTAAGATGTGCTGAATGAATTGTATGTGAATTTTGAACCTAGGCAATGTAGGGTAAAATTGAACTTCAATTGGATGCTAATATGCTTATGTATTTAAGAAACAATATTTTTTTGAATAACATTTTGCACTTAGAGTGCCAAAGATGACGTTGCTGTGTATATGTATCCTTTTTAGCTTAGAGCCATCACAAGGTTTCATTTCATCGGTTGGATTGATGCCTTACTTGATTTTATACTTAAAATTTGAATATGATTTGTTTTGTGATTGGTGAGGTAACGATTGGACATTTGTTTGCTGGGCACAACTAATTTAGTGACCTCCGTACCCTTGACGCTGGTACATCAAAGTCGAGTCCCTGTATCGACACCTTTCTACGGGACTTGCGGGTGATTCCACATCTAAGGTTTGGACACTGACGAGGTCATCACCTAGGGTCATGACGCTCTTGTCGACTATAGTCCGGAGCAACCACGGATGAAGTTGAGCCAACGTCGAGGATCAGTGGGTGTGCATGCTAGTTTGGCCGACTAGTGGTGTTACACATAGTTGTTTTGGCTTACCCTGATATTTTTTTTTGACGAGATTTGATTTATACATGTGATGTTTTTATGCTTTTGTGTATTGGAACTGGAACCTATGTTCACTGAACGAGTGAATTAATAGGCTAGGCCTATATGGTTCCTAACCAATATACATTGAGTCATAGACTAGGCTTATATGTTTCTATGTGTTATATGTTCACCTTATGGGTTATCTATACCGTCTTGGTGTGTATCGCATTCTATTCGTGACATATGTTTTTTTCCTGCTCAATGAGTACATAATGTAGTCACTCCCCTCCGCTTCCCAACTATGTAGGTTAATTTGGTGAGTTTGAAGTTCTGAGTGGATCGTGCTGTCTTTTGACATTTTCGGGATATTACCGCACGTGGGTAGTCTTTGTTTTGTATTTTATTGTGTAGTGGCTTATAATTATGTTGATATGCTTTATAATTTTGTAAATTAACTCTTGTCTATCTTGTGGTTTGTAAATGACTTTTTGTATGAACATTTTGTATTATTGTTGAGATTGGTATTCAGTTAGCCTTGCATAGTTAGGTTAAGGGTACCATAGGTATTCTTAGCCCAGGTATGCAGCAGTTTTCATGTGCCTGATGTGGTTCTGGGTTGTGACAAAAGCTCTTGGAAAGACTTATACTAATTTTGAAATAGTAAGAAAGTTACTTAAGTCACGTTTAAAGACGTGGTAACAGCTATAGAAGAAGTCAAAGATCTAACAACCTTATTATTAGAGGAACTTATTGGATCTTTCCTTATATACAAATTGAGTCTCTAAGAGACACAAGAAGAAATAACACTTCTAAAAAAAGGACTTAGCATTCAAAGTCTCAAAGGAGGAATTATGCGAAGAACAAACATCTACAAGTGGACGTGATGAAGAAGACCTCACCTTTATCACTTGGAAATTTAAGAAGTTTTTGAAGAGGAAGATTTCTCTAAAACAAAGGACTTCAAGGAAGCTAAAAACAATGTCCTCTAATCAAAGGTAATGATAAGTGAACAAGAAACTATAAGAAGGAGAAGAAGGACACAAACAGGAAAAAAGCACTTAAAGCCTCACCTTGGGATGACACAAGTGAATATGAAAATAAGCATTCAGAAGGAGAGATAGCTCATATGTACGTTACAAATATGAATGATGATGGGGTAACATCCTACTATAGTTTATGTAATAGTAGTAATTTGACATTTGATGAAGTAGTTGAAAGTTTAGAAATTATGAGTAAGAAAGAGAAGAAATTATCTTCCAAAATCAAAGAAGTTCAAAAATTGTTGGAAGCTTGTATAAATGAGAATGAAAAGATGAAAAGTGAATTGTATAATATTAAAGTATTCAAAATTTAATTATTGACGACAATCAAGCATTAGACATATTAAAACATGAAAATCAGACATTGAAAAAGGAGGTCAATATTCTTAATGATTCATCATCCAAATTCGCTAAAGGGAGTGAAATACTAGAAAACATGTTAGGAGCTTAAAAGAATTTTAATAATAGGCATAAAATTAGGCTTGACAAGATTAGCCCCGTCGGCCCAACCCGAGTTGATTAGGCTTTAGGATGGCTCAATATTTTTTTAAAAATATTAGGCTTTGGTCTCTCGACCCGACCTAAAGCCCAAAATTTTTAAGTGAAATGATATTATTTTTAATTTTTAAGAATAAAAAAATATATTTAATCATGCTTGATCGGGCTTTAGGTTAGGCCCAGGTCCAAAATTTTTTTTCAAGTTGAGCTTGAGCCTAACTTGACTTGTTTCCATCTTTGTATGGAATATGATACAACCATAAAAGTGAAGCCAATTTTAAAATCATGTTTAGGGAAAATATTTGCATAGAGAAGAACTATTAGTAAAATAACAAATGATTATGGTCCCTACACATCTAAGCATATGCAAGCATACGCCATATCCATTGTAACTCGTTCTAAGAGCAAGTATTATGCTTTCATATATAACTCACAATATAGGCATGGATTTTAGTACATGTAAGGAAAGAATAGACATAACTTCTATGATAACACGCATACCCACTCATGCCCCTTTATATCTTTAAAAAGTATGCATCAAGCCTTCATTTATAATATGTATCATATATATAATCATGGTAGCTCATCTCACTGAAAACATTCAACACTTTTAATATCTAAAGTAAAATTCCTTATTATGCATACACACATAGAATACCAAGTAATGAATTTATGTATCATCATCATTCATATAACATGGTACGTCATTTTGTGGTAAATATGGACATGTTGAAATAAATGATGGTAAGCAAAACTTTAAAAGTGGGGGTTAAAAATAAGGAGCATAGCAATCAAGGAAACAAGGGGCGGGCACCTAAAACATATGTATTACTTTATTTTTAAAGAGAAAATGACATATAGTAGAGATGGTAATATTATTTTTGAAGAGTTTATATATTTTTTATCTTGATGAATCTAACGTTCGTATATTAAAAAAGTATTTAAAATGTTTGTGTAGAATATGGAGAAATTAGCCTTTAAAGAGAACAAGAATGAACAATCTTTTTAAAAGAGCCAATTATTGAACGAATTAAGGATAATAAGAAGGATGAGATACTTCTAAGTAATTGAAAATTTAGGAAGAATCTTCATTCAGATAATATCATACATGATGGTTAATAAGAGGTAATTATTAGTTCATGATACATCTCGCATTTATGTGTCAATTTGAGTCTTAATCCTTAGTGATGAATGTTTAAGTTTTGCACTATGAATGAGGAATTGATCATGTTTTTGGTATATTATAGACCTAAACCTAGATATTATATGCAAATAGGGATATTGAGTCAAAATTTTTTAATATTTTAGATCGATTGAGATATAGTCTCACCAAACTAATGAATGATGATATTATGAGAGAATTAGATATGTTAGAATGTTATAAAGGTCTCTTTTAATGCCTATAATTATCCTTGATTGGCATTTTCATGAATTATTAAGTGTTTTAATGTTTTAATTTGAGCTTTGGGTTTGATTTGCAAATTTTTAGGTCATATTGGTCAACCACCATCATAGTGTGGTCGAATAATATTATCAAAAACACTCAAAATCCCCCATATAGTGAGTTTGTTCATTATTTGGTTGAAGTCTCGGTAATCCATTTACTCACAATGGTTGACCAATGTCTTTGACCAGTCAATCGATATCCCCTTTTCCTAAGAAAACTTTCATTGTAATTAGTTTTTAAGGAGTTTGGTAGCTCCTTTGTTCAAAAATTTAGATAAAATGGTCAACCAATGTTTTTGAGTGGTCGATCAATGCCCCATTTCCTAATTTTTTTTAATTCTAGTGAGTTTATACACTAGTTGGTGAATAAATATGGATGACCACACATAGTGGTCAACTAGTCAAGTTATATGGCTGATTAATCTTCATAATTAAAGCTCTCTTTTTTCTTCTATTTTTCATCTTGGCTGTTTATATCTTCTAAAATCTTAGACAAGCCTTTTGAAAATCATTATCCCCTAATTCATAAAAATCTCTTTAGATTGCATCAAATTGAAATTTTTTCATTTTTGGATTTTAAACTTGAAGATTTTCAAAAGCTTTCTTAATTAAGAGTTATCTTTTTAAATTGATGCATTTCTAGTTAAGTTATAAAAGGAGTCAAGGTTGTTTCTCGTTAAACTATATCAATATATCTTTGATTTTGTTCAATTTTAGCATCTTGGGCATTTTTTCATATTACTATTTTTGAAAATTTTTGGGACTTTCAAAATTATACACTTCTTTATGAAATTAATGTTTACATATTGCATTTATATTTTTTTTTACAATTCCAACATCCAATCTCTTTTTCTTTTATTGAATTTTTTCAACTTAGGCATAATATTAAAATTAACCTTTTTGACATTTAAATATCTAATAGCACTCTTTGTTGAGAAAGTTTTATCAATCTTAATAATATTTTTATTTTTTTTACATTTTTAAGTAATTGATTTCTTTTAGATGATTCCAAAAAGGGGAAAGAAAAATTGGTGATATTAGATTTAGGGGTAATGATGACATTCAGTGGGAGTGACTTTTGTACATGGGTGACTTTTATATTGTGATAGTTTTATACTTGACTAAATTTCTTTTACTATATGTGTCGATGACTCTTTGAATATTTCTTTTATTCTTGATATTGAATTGAATTTTATACACTAATTAAGTGGGAGCTAATCCTGATATTGATATAGATAATTGTCTGTATATATACTTAGTTTTGTTATTATTCTCTAAAATCATAAAAATGTTGTCATTATAAAAAAAGGGAGATTGTTGAGCCAAAGGAGGCTCTAATCCAATGATAATAAAACATAGTTACTATTAGCGGGTTAATTATTTCATAAGAATAGATACGAGAATAAGATGTAGTTACAAACTTAAGAGGATAGTTCATAAAGTTGATAAAAGAAGAGATGAAGTTTGCAAGTTATAAACTAAAGACCAAGTTAAAAACAAAGGAAGAACAAGGAACATAAAGATCATTCTTTAGTTTGTAATGTTAATTGTAATCTCATTTAGTCAGTTTGATGTTATAAAACGCTCCCTATAAATAAATGTTTTCACTTTATTGCATGAGTCTTTTCATTTATTAAGAGGCATTTAAGTTTTTGATTTTAATAAAAAGCTTCTTGATCTTTCAAAAACACTCTAGGAAATATTTTAGGAAGTGTTTAAATTATAATTGCTTTAAAAAATTGAGTTTAACCATTTTTGAAGTTGCTAAAATCTTATTTTTGGGGTGATTGGTTAACCGATATGGGTAAGTGGTCGATGAATATAAGTTAAATTTATCAAATTTAATGTACTAAGAGTTTGTAGTAACATTGGTTTATATATTGGTTGACCAATAAGCCTAATAGTCAACTAGTGGCTTAACAATTAGTTAGTTTGTGCACTCAATGCACATTAGTCGACTAATATACTATACTAGTTAACCAGTACTCTGCAACTAGTCATTTTGACAACTAATTTTTGTTTCCAACTATTATTGGGAGTCCTAAAATTTTATAAATGCATGTTTACTCATTGGCCTCAACACCAAAAAGCATTTAGGTATATTGACATATATTTTTGAGTGTTTTTCAATTATTTAAGCATCATTATCTCATACTTGTGCAAGTGAGCCTCTTTGGAGTTATCAAGTAATCAAATTAAGTATTTTGAGTTATAAAAGTTGGATGAGGTATTATATTATTGTACTTAGGTGTGTTCTAATTAACATTGAGGTTCCTCTTGACTGTGAAGGAAGATGATAAAAAGGTTCCTGTTTATTGAGAAAATATTGTAAAAGGTTTTTCTTTATCTTGAAAGAAGAATTATAATGGAATTCCAAGAAGAGTCTTTGGAGTGGACATTGACAAATGTTGTTTACTAAACTATTATAAATCTATTTGATTAGTTTATGATAAACAATCTCTTTATTCTTATATATATTAATTACTGTTAAATTGAGTTTAATAGTTAGAAAAATTATTGAATTTTGTAGACACCTAATTTATCCTTTATCTCTTGGGTATCATTAACAACTATTACCTTTAAAATTTTTAATTGTTTGAAAAACATCTGGAATATGTATTGCTTAGTTTAACCCTTTTATTAGAGGTTTATTAAAAAAAACTTGACAGGTTAAGGCAACATCTTACAATCGTGGCATATAAGAGTGATAAAGTCCTTTAAATTGAAATAAAAATAAAGGTAAACTGTATTTTAAATTCAAAATTTCAGTCAATTATGTAATACTAGTTGATAAGATGTGAATTGGTTATATTAATTAGACTTATCTCTTTTGTTTTAGGTTGATTTTGGTGCTTAATTTGTAAAATTAATATTTATTTTGTTTTAGGAAGTGATAAGTGGAGATTGAACCAACTTTGGTTTGAACTTCTCAGTAGAGCATTATTTTTCAAATCTGCAAAATGTGGAAGAAAGAAGACAACATATTGTTGAAGTGAATAAGGTGAGATCACGCTCAGAGCTAGATTCACTATAAAAAGTTTAGTTTAATCGAGAGACTTATTCCTAACCCTATTATATAGGGATTTTGATTTGTTTAAAAGATTTATCTTTTGAATATTGAAAGAAGTTATTTTTGAGTAGGAGAAGAGGAGGAGAACATTACACATATGCTTTCTCATTATTCCCTTTTGTCTTCCTTTTATCTTCTTTCCTTATTTCATCTATCTTTGGTGTGGAAGTATAATTGTATGTGGGTAAATTTGAATTTTCTAATTTAAGGGATTCAAAACTCTAGTTGTAATCTTCAAAGATTTTGATCCAAACCTATATTTTAATTTTAATTTAAGTATTTCTTATTTCATGTTCTTTTATTTCATGAGTAATTAATATAAATTAATATGACATTAATTTAATGTTGATTATTTTATTACTATCCATAAGTTCAGTGATCCATAAATATGATGAATGATTGGTAGAAGTTGTAATTAGGTTATTTATGTATTTACATATTTAACTTATGAAAAACCAGAAAACTAAATTGAATAGTTGTAGTTATCTCAATTATTTAATTTAGGTCTTGTTCTTTTTCATGAAGCATATTACAACCATTTAATTGATATGGAATGCTAACATATAATTTAAACACCAGGTTTGAATAAATTAATTTAGGAAAATTAAGGCATATTATGGTTATCTTAATAGGTTTTAGACTAATTGCTTGATTTCTGAAAATTTATTCTTTTTAAATCAATTATTAATATAATTAAGTAAAAATGAATTTCTCACTTTTATACTTGGTTGATTTATTTGATTCCTTGTTAATTTTAGATAATTAGTTAATTAATCATAAACATCCTATTTTATTTTATCAATTGAAATTAAGAAACTAATATTTGGTTCTCTTGAGATTCAACCTGGTTCCAAAACAACTACAAAAATTTAGTGAATTAGAGATTAAATTTTGAGGGCTTTAATAATCCATATAAAATTTTGGGGAAATTTTTATGGAAATATTTTATTTTATTAGTTCTTCGCTTTATTAGTTAAAGAAAAGATGGAAAATTCTAATACTAAAACAATAAGGGAGTTAGCTACATCAAATTTAAATTAATAGCCCTTATGCATAATATTTCTAGATGTTGAGTTAGAGTTTGAATTAAAATATGTTTTGATCACTTACTCTGATAGGTGAGGATCCACATAAACATCTGAAAGAATTCTATATTGTTTTCTCTTAGATGAAGCCATATAGAGTAATAGAAGAACAAATTAATCTTAAGCCTTTTCATTATCATTGAAAGATAAGGCAAATGATTGGCTTTATTATTATCTTCCTGCTAGCTCAATGGCAATATGGAAAAAATGAAAAGGTTGTTCTTGGAAAAGTTCTTTATTGCATTATAAGATGCTAATATAAGAAAGGTGATATATGGGATAAGACAATTCACCAAATAAATATTGTACGAATATTAGGAGAGGTTTAAGGAATTATATGCTAGCTATCCACGCCATCAGATCCCTAAACAACTTTTGATTCATTACTTTTATGAAGGGTTACTACCAATGGATATAAGTATGGTAGATACAACTAATGGGAGAATTTTGATAAACAAAACACAAAAAACAGCTAAGCAATGATTTCAAATGTGGCCAAAAATTCTTAACAATTTGGGATAAGGATGGATACAATTATTAAGCATATGAATGAGGTAAGTACAACTAACCTTGAGGATAAAATTTGAGATTTTACTACTTTGGTCTATCAAATAGTTATAGGTCAATTGCAATCTGCATGAGTATGTAGAATATACTTATTCTCTGGGCATCTTACAGATATATGCCCTATATTCCAATAAGACTCCATTTGATAAGCTAATATAATAAGGGGATTTCCTAGTTAACTTAAAAAAATATGATCTATATTCAAGTCATTATAATCTCAAATGGAGGGATCAACTAAATTTTAGCTATGAAAATCAAGGAGAGTAGCAAAGATACCAACCTTAAAATTTCAATAGACATCCTCAAGCGTCTATACACGCTTAATCTTAACCCTCAAATTAAGATATGCCTTTAGATGAAATTGTTAAGACACTTGCTACTAATATTAAACAATTTCAATAGGAAATAAGAGTAAGCCTTTAAAATTTATGAAATCAAATCACTCAATTAGTCACCTTTATTAATAAATTAAGAGTGCAAGTATAAGAAAAATTACCTTCCTAAATATTGATGAATCCTAAAAAGAATATGAGTATACCAATGAAGATATTGGTTTATCAAATAACTATAAGTCAAATGCAATCTGCATGAGTGTGTAGAATATGCTTATTCTCTGGGCATCTTATAGATATGTGCCCCATATTCGAATAAGACTCCATTCAATAAGCTAATATAATAAGAGGATTTCCTGGTTAACTTAAAAAAATATGATCCATATTCTAGTCATTATTATCTGAGATGGAGAGATCACCAAATTTTAGCTATGAAAATCAAGGAGAGTAGCAAAGATATCAACCTAAAAATTTCAATAAACATCCTCAAGTGCTTAAACATACTCAATCTCAACCCTCAAATTCGGATATGCCTTTAGATGAAATTGTTAAGACACTTTCTATTAGTATTCAACAATTTCATAGGAAATAAGAGTGAGACTTCAAAATTTATAAAATCAAATCACTCAATTAGTCACCTCTATTAATAAATTAGGAGTGCAAGCATCAGTAAAATTACCTTCATAAACATTGGTGAATCCTAAAGAGAATATGAGTATACCAATGAAGATAGAAAGGTATGAAGAAGGAGAGAACAAAGATGAATTGTTAGCTTATGATGCAACTAAGGTAAAATATGATTTTTCTTTACCTATATCATATAATGCACGTGTATCTACTTTCCCTTGTAGGTTGGTTAACTAAAAGAAGAGAAACATACGACAGAGATCTTAGAAGCCTTCATAAAGGTGGAAATTAATATGCCACTTATAGAAGCCATCAAACAAAATCTAAATTATGAAAAGTTCTTGAAATAGATATGCAAAAATAAAAGGAAACTGAAGGATAAAGAGAAAATAATTTTGGTTAAGAATATATCAGCTATGATAAATAGGAAATTACTAGAAAAATGTAAAGATCCAGGTATGTTTGCACTTCCTTGTGTCGTGATGAGAAAATCAAAAGTGATATGTTAGACATAGGTGCATCTATTAATTTCATACAATACTCAATTTACCAAGCTTTGAACTTGAATTCTTTTTAAGAAACTAATGTAATTATTTAGCTAACTGACTGTTTTTATGCGTATCTTAATTGGTGTGATAAAGGATGTTTTGGTTTAGGTTAATGGTTGATATTTTTAGTGGACTTTTACATCTAGAAAATGGATAGAGATTGTGTAGAACATTCTGATTCAATTTTGTTAAAAAAGTCGTTCATGAAGACAACTAAAATAAAAATTAATATGGATAAGGTTACTCTTACGTTGAGTTTAATGGAGTATTTTTGAAACAATAAAGTACCATAATATTTTTTACTCTATTTATCATATGGATATTGTGAATTCAATTATGTAAGATATTTTGAAGAAGAAAGTGTTGGTATTAATTCAGATTTTAATGTTAAATTGGAAGTGAATAATCAAGTTCATAAAATTTATGAAGTTGTAAAATCATTATCAGTGGTTTAATAGAATAAAAAAACTTTAAATGCTGAAATTACTATAATGCATAAGAAAATCTTGCCTTCTATTTTTGTAGATTCCAAAGATAGAATTGAAAACCTTACCTAATCACCTAAAAATATGTTTATTTGGGTGAAGGAAAGTCATTACCTATGATCATCTCTGAAGGGATGACTAAAGGGTAAGAAGAAAGGCTAGCAACACTTCTAAAAGAGTATAGAATAGGGATTGGTTAGACCTTATCTGATGTAAAAGGCATAAATCTAACAATTTACATACATAGGATTCTTTAAGAAGAAAATTTTAATTCAATAAGGGAACCAGAAAAGAGATTCAATCCAATAATTAAAGATTTGATAATGAAAGAAATTATAAAGCTTTTGGATACATGTATAATCTATCTAATCTTAGATAGTGAGTAGATGAGCCCGATTCATGTTATGCCAAAGAAAATTGGAGTGATGTTGATAAGAAATTATAATGATGAGTTGGTGCTAATGAGGGTGTAAAATGGGTAGCGAACATGTATAGATTTTAGGAAGCTTTACTTGGTTACTAAAATAGATCATTTCCCATTGCCATTTGTAAATCAAATGTTAGAAAGAATTATTTTTAAATCATGTCTATTACTTTTTAGATGTTTTTTAGGGTAATATCAAACAACAATTGCTCAATAAGATCAAGAAAAGACCACTTTTACATGCCTTTTTAAAATATGCACCTTTCAACAAACGCCCTTTGGTCTTTGTAATGCTCTAAGTACATTTTAAAGGTGTATGTTGAATTTTTTTTCTGAGTACATTGAGATTACATTAAAGTATTCATAGATGATTTCACTATTTATAGATCATCGAAACAAATTTGGTGTTGAACTATAAAATTTTCATTTTATAGTTGATCAAGACATTGTATTGGGACATGTAATTTCGTCTAAGGGTATAAAAGTTGATAAGGAAAAAACAGATTTAGTTGTGAATTTACCTTACATTACAAACATTAAGGAAGTTCAATCCTTTCTTGGACATACATGATTTTATTGTAGATTTATTAATGAAATTTTAAAGATTGCTAAACCATTGTCAAAGTTACTTCAAAAAGATGTTCCATTTGAACTTAGGGAAGAATGTCACAAAACTTTTGACAAGCTTAAGGCATTATTGACATGTGCGCCTATTATTCCACCACCAAATTGGGATCTACCATTTGAGATCATGCTAACAACTATGTATGAGAGTTGTTTTAGGATAAAGGATGAGAAAGCAAAGTCATGTCATTTATTTTATTTTAAGGACATTGTATGCTGCATAATGGAATTACTCCATAACTAAGAATGAGTCTTTAGTAATTATTTTTATCTTAGATAAATTTAGATCTCATTTACTTGGCTCTAAAGCCATTGTTTATTTTGATAATATAGCTTTAGAATACCTTTTAGAAAAGGAGGAGTCTAAACAAAGTTTGATAAGATGGATTTTGCTTCTTCAAGAATTTGATTTGGCAAGAAGAGATTTAAAAGGAATGAAAAATTCAGTGGCAAGCCATTTGAGTGGGTTAGTAAGGCATGAAGATATTAATTATACCAATTTTTGAAACTTTTCCTAATAAGCAATTATTCCAAATGAAAGGTACAAGTTTTTGGTATGCAGATCTTGTTAATTATTTGGTTACTAGAATTGTAGCTAATTACACTAGTAAGTTTATGAATGACAAGATGAGGAATGAGGCAAAACATTACGTTTGGGGTGAATCGTATGTGTGAAAGTTTTGCTTTGATCAAGTTAACAGATGTTGAGTGTCAAACAGTGAATATCATTCTATCTTAGTTTTTTGTCACAATTACACTTGTGTAGGTCACTTTGGTACTAAATGAACTGCTAGAAAGGTTTCGACTAACAATTTGTATTAGTAAACTTTATTTAGAGATGCTTATATGTTTTATAAAAGTTACGACATATGTTAAAAGATAAGTATGTTGTCTTTTAGAAATGACATGCCTCAAACCCTTTTTCTTATAGTTGAGATATTTAATGTATGAGTTGATTTTATGAGTCCTAGAGTTGATTATACTTTAAAGTGTGTCGTAGCAAAAGCCATAACTAATGATTCTGCAAAAATTATATGTTTTATCAAGTCCAATATTTTCAACACATTTGGAGTTTCACAAGCAATTATTAATGATCAAAGGAGTCACTTTTGCAATAGAGTAGTAGCAATTTTGTTTAAAAAGTATGGAGTGCATTATCGAGTAGCCAACATATATCATCCACAATTGAATGGATAAGCATAAGTAAATAAAGCAGTGAAATCCATTTTGGAAAAGACAATGAATTTGAAAAGAAAGGATAGGAGTTTGCATCTAGTTGATGCTCTTTGGGCTGACTGTGTAGCCTACAAAACACTGATAGGAATGTCCCTTTATTGATTGGTTTTTGGCAAATCTTATAATTTATCTATAGAGATTGAAGATAAACCTTATTGGATGGTGTGACATTGTAACGTGGATTTGGACAAAGCTAGGGAGATAAGGAAATTACAATTGAAAGAATTAGAGAAGCCAAGGTTGGAATCTTTGGAGAATTCAATAATTTACAAAGATAAAACTAAATATATGAAAATATGATCTTAAGAAAGTAATTTGAGATTAGAAAGAAAGTGTTATTACAAAATTCCCAATTAAAGCTCATATTAGGTAAGTTACGTTCTAAATGGATTGGTCCTTTAATTATCACCAATGTATTTCATTATGGTGCAGTGTAAATAAAGATTTTAGATACTGGAAGGATCTTTAAGGTGAACGGACATAGATTGAAACAATTTTATAAGGGTATGACGATCTCAAGTTTGATGGATATTAATTTAGCACTTCCCTAATGTGTAGAAGATTGAGAAGAAAAACTCATAAGTATAATGATGTTAAACAATTGTGCTTTTTGGGAGACAACCCAAACACGATAATTTTTATTAATTCTATTTAGTTATAAATTTCATTTACTTGCTTTTGTGTAGTTAGTTTATTAGTTTAAGGGAGAAATTAGACTAAGTTCCATATTGCTAAAATTGATAAGGCAAAATCACGCCTAACACAACTTATCTTTCAGGATAAAAAACCTTAAGTTTAAAATTGCCAAAATTCATAAGGCGAGATATGCCTAATATAACTTCGGTTTATGGTAACATTCCTTTTAAGTTCCAGAATGCTAAAATGAATAAAGCGAGATCACACCTTAAATAACTAAAGTTTCTAGAATTAAACCCCTTAAGTTCCAAATTACTAAAAATCATAAGGTGAGATCACACTTTACGGATGTACTAAACTATTTTGTTTTAGGGACTAATTAATTTTTTTTGAATTTTTTAAAATTAAAATTAAAATTAAAAAATAACGAACACAAAACAAAAGCCTAACTTATTTCTTTTCTTTATCCACGTATTATTCATATGTTTGCCCTACATCAAGCTCCACTAACTAGTGAACCACAACTATAAGCATCCCTCTAGCAATAAACGTCAATGCATTAGCCAACCACACTAATGTTGCTCAACGCATCCACTGATGCCCTACAAATGCATAAATACTGACAAATTAGCTCCACTAGTAGCAACCACACCAATTTTAGGCTAGCAAACCTCTAGCAACAGTCCACCAACTCCATAAGTGATAAGCATTATACCAATGCTTGACATTTTTCACCACAATTAGCCAATCATTCTAGCACTCATCCAGCTTCTTACAGTTTATTGTTCCAAGTCGATCTTCTTCCTAGTAGGAACTTATTTGGTTTCTTTATTTATTATTATTTTTCATTAATTGTTGAGTTATTAGATTTTATTATTTTTCAATTAATTTAGTTACATTAGCTTTTCTTAGTTAAAGTTAATATTAGTTGTTTTTATTTTCATTGTTAATTTTAGTTATTAATTTGTTAATCTAGATATTATCTAAGATTATTTTTTCTTGTTCAAAGTTGTTGTAGAAAAAGAAAGAATGAAAGGAACTAATAAAACAGTTATAATAGCTAAATTTATAGCTAGTCCAATTGACACACCTTAATGTCCACCTACATCGTAGTGCATTTTGCTACAAATTCTCACAACTCAGGGGAGTATTATAATCTCTAACTTATTTTATGTTGATCAATTTTGTGGAATGTGAGCATCTTATATAGATAATGGGGAAAATATATGATTTATTTGTGGAGGAGAGTGAGTAATTATACCATATTTTGAATAGGTCTTTGTTTTTCTATGGTAAAAAATGTGATTTGTCAGGACTTGAAATCACATTAGGCACATGACAACCGCCGCATGTCCAGGCTAAGGATACTCACGGTACCCTTAACCCGACTATGCAAGGCTAACTGAATATCTTTAAAATATTTCGGTAGCACAACTACTGTATTTTGAAAATCCCAAAATGAAAAACACCTGTAAATCAATTTCAAACGCACTTCTATATTCACATTAAAATTTTACCACAACTTCTGGACTTTGAAATCTACTCAAGAGCAATCTTAACAACAGTAAAAAAATATTTATACATAAAATCATTTACAAACCATAAGACAGATAAGAGTCAATTTACAAAATTATAAAGCATATCAACAAATTCATGAGCCACTATATAACAAAAGTACAAAATAGAGAATACCCACGTGTGGTAAAGCCCCGAATATGTCAAAGACCGTATGAACCACTCAGAGCTTCAAACTCACCAAATTAACCTGCATGGTTGGAAAGCGGAGGGGGGTGAGTACACTATGTACTTAGTGAGTGGGAAAAAGACATAAATCACAAATAGAACCCGATACACACCAAAACGGTTTAAATAACCTAAGGACGGTTTTTACACATCTAATATACATATAACCACCTATGAAGTGAACATGCTTGACATAAAAACACATAGACCTAGTCTATGACTCATCTCATACTGGTTAGGAACCACATAGGCCTAGCCTATTAATCACTCATTCAGTGAACATAGGTTCTAGTCCCAATACACAAGAGCAGAAAAGCATCCCGTGTAAAAATCAAATCTCGTAAGGAAGCCAAATCTCATAATAAGCCAAAATAGTTATATGTGTCACCACTAGTTAGCTAAACTAGTGTGCACACCCACCAATCCTGGTGTTGGCTCGACTTTCATCTGTGGTGAGTCTAGACTACGGTCGACAAGAACGTCATAACCCTAGGTGATGACCTCGTCAGTGACCAGACCTGTAGGTGTGCAATCACTCATAAGTCTTGTAGAATGGTGTCGTTATAAGGGCTTGACTTTTATATACCAGCGTCAAGAGTATGAGGTCGCTTAATCTGTTGTGCCTAGCACACGATTGACCAATCGTTTCCTCACTAATCACAAAAAATCATATACAAATATTTAATACTAAAATCAAGTAAGGTACCATGCCTTTATTCATCGGTCCAATTGATAAAATAGAACCTTGCCATGGCTTTAAGCCAAAAGAGAACACATACATGCAGCATACATAACTCAATTATGCATATGTAAGTTCCAAAATGTTATTTCATGCAATGAAAGTCATCTTTTGCACTCCAAGTACAAAGTTACTCAACAATGTAGTTTCAAAAAATAAAAAAATGTCCTTTGCACTTCAATTGTAGGTTTGTTAAAAACAATATCATTCCTTAAAATACGAAATAAAAATATCAGTTTCACTCCAAGTGCAAAGAGTTATTCAAAACAATGTCATTTATTAAATAAATAAGTATACTAGCATCTATTTGAGATTCAATTCTACTATTTCTTACCTAGGTTCAAAATTCATATACAAGTCATTATGTATGTCTTGGAATGTCCTAACCCCATTTGAGAGATATGTTTTCCCCAACTCACCTCAAAAGAAGGTGTACACTCCTTTGACTTCAACAATCCTCAGTATGAGCTTCTTGATTCACAACTTCCGAGCCTTTATATATACAAATGCAATGTATTTACTACTCAAACATATATATCATATTTATACACCACCACATAAGTGTATAAAACACAATATCACAATTTTTAAGCTATAGGATTTGGCCATGAAGCTTCTCACATGGTTACTTCCCTTATTAGTCACATAAGCTTTCTTTTGCATTTTCCAAGGCATTTAATGCCTTGATCCTATACTTACACATTTCATAGCATAATTAAACACATTTTTATCCAAGTACATTAGGCCACTACTCATCAATCTAAGCAACAATTCAATTTTACTCTAAGTAAACATGAAAGCCTCTTTCCAATGCACACCATCAAAATCCTTAAATCCTAAGCCAAATTCATTTAGGCATTTTATTAAACACCTAAAGGCATAAACTTGAAAGCCTCCTTCTAATGTACTTCTTCCTCATTTTTCATCATCAATTCACATTATACATACACAATTAACATCATAGAGTTCATTTAAACCATCAATTTCAAAAGATATTCACAATTTCACCAACTTTCACTAAAGAGAGACCATTTCAGTTTTGGCTTAAAGAAACTTCTCCATGACTCATTTCATTCATCTAAATCATGTTTCATGCATATTTAAGCATGGAGAACAACATATCTTAACACCAAACTTAAAATCATAACGTAGAGAGAGATGAGACAAAATTTACCTAAACTTTCCTCTAGTGATATTTTAAAATCCTTTGAGAATTTCTCAAATCTAATGATATATTTGAGTTCCTTGACCCCAAATTAACTTATAACACCTTGATTTGGGTTAGAGAACCAAATAATGGCGGAAATTTGATGGTGACCGAAAATTCTTCTTCTTCTCCCCTCCTCCTTTCTTCTCTTTTCTTTTAATTAAAAACAAAGTGTTTTTAATGTTTTATGGTGGGATGCACGGCCACACAAGGAGAAGGGTATAGATTTTGACTCTTCTTTGACCAAATATAGTAAACTTACCTTTTTGTCCTTAGTTTATATGAAATTTCCAATATACCCTTCAAACTTTTCCTAAATTTACAATTAAGCCCTTATGTACATCAACCTTTCCAATTAAGCTTTCTAAGTGTCTAATAAATCTATAAATCATGTCTAATCAACTCTAAGACATTAGAACAAATTTAATTTGGCCATTATAGCCATATCCATCCAATGGACTCGATTTTACATATTTAGAAGCTTATATGTCAGATATCTCCAAGATTTCGCATACCGATGAAATCTAAGTTCATGTAAGGGCTTCTAACATTATATATCACTGATATATATATCAAAAAGGTTCAAATACATTTTAAAACTCATAGACAACTATGTATATATCAATATATAGTAGTATCTCTAAGTACATGCTAATACAAAAGTGCTCAAAGAGTCCGGAGTTACAAGTCCTCCCCCCTCTAAAGAGTTTCATCCTCGAAACTCCTAAGTCGAGGATACAAATAAATGCAGGGTACTAATGTCTCATAATCTCCTCCGACTCCCATGTTATCTCCTCAACCCTGTCGCTCTTCCAAAAAACTTTGACTGTGGGAACTTCATTGCTGCGTAACCTCTTTATCTGTCGATCTAGAATCTAGATTGGTTTCACCTCAAAACTCAGGTCTTCTCTTAGCTCCACTAGAGGTGTCCCCAAAACATGAAATGGGTCCGGTATATACTTCTTAAGCATCGACACATGGCACACATTATGGATCCTATCTAAGTCCAGTGGCAATTCCAACCGATATGCCATAATCCCGATGTGCTCTAATATACAGAAAGGTCCAACATATCGAGGGTTCAGCTTCCTCGGCTTTGAAATTAGATTATACCTTTCCATGGTGATATCTGAAGGAAAACCATATCACCAACTATGAACTCTCATGTCATCGCCTCTTATCTGTATAACTCTTTTGACAATCATGGACGACTTTCATTTTCTCCTAGATGATTTTTACTTTCTGAGTAGTAATTTCTATCAATTTGGCTCCTTGGACTTTAGCTGTACCAACCTCATCCCAACATAGAGGTGTCCTACACTTTCTCCCATAAAGTGCTTCATATGGTGGCATCCCAATACTTTTCTGATAACTATTGTTATAAGCAAATTCTATCAAAGGCAAGTGTCGGTCCCAGCTTCCTTGAAACTCCATCACACATGCTCTCAGCATATCCTCCAGCGTCTAAATAGTCCTCTTCGACTGACCATCAGTTTGGGGGTAAAAAATAGTACTAAACTTCAGTTTAGTCCCCAAAGATTCTTAGAATTTCGGCCAAAATCGAGAGGTGAATCTCAGATCCCTATCTGATACTATAGAAACTGGCACCCTGTGCAGCTTTATAATCTCATCAATATACAGTTTTGCCAACCTCTCCAACGAGTAGGTTGTCTGGATAGGTAGAAAATGAGCAGACTTAGTCAATTTATCCACTATAACCCAAATAGCATTGTGACCCTTCGATGTATGAGAAAGTCCAACTACAAAGTCCATTGTCATGTGCTCCTACTTCCATTCTAGAATGGGTAAGACTATAACATACCTGCTGGCTTCTGATGCCCTGCCTTTATCTATTGATAGGGAAGACATCTGGTCACAAATTCCGCTATCTCTCTTTTCATCCCTGGCCACTAATAGCTCTCTCTAAGTGTAACATCCCGTTTCCATATTACGGGTTGAACCATAGAAACGGGTAAACGTGAGATTAATCCGAGAGATTAGGAAAACACCTCTCATGCTCATGCATTTGTGAATAAGTGATCTTTGCACATGAAAAATACCTGTACA
>JAOQMS010000001.1:18433757-18453530 GCA_027563885.1 Erythroxylum longipes | reverse complement strand
TATACCATATTAAACTCCAAAAATTTCTAATTCATAAATTCTAATTTATTTCCATGCTTGATAATCTAATAAAATAAAATAATTAAAAGAAAATAAAAATATAAAAATCCTAAAAGTGGGATCCAACAGCAACTTCTAACTTCCAGCTATGTATAAATTGTCTCCTATCCGCATGCCTCTTCATCACCATTATTCTAATTGTTTCTAGCATGCTTATAATTGGCCTATCTCTAGCCGATAAGATCCATCTATTGAATTTTTTACTCATGTTGTTATCAACAACTAGACATTTAGATTCAAAGGATTGGTAACATCGTGCCCATCTCTTATTCAGATATTAAAGCAATAATGATGCACATCCAGGTGTGATTTTGTTCAATATTTTCAACTGCTTGTTAAAATCTTCTACGTTCATTAACCAAACACAATTCCAAAATTGCTTTCACAAATCTTTTCATTTCTAATTCATATGCCAATTATGGTATATGTACTTTGCACACATACGATGAGTGGCATATGGTATTGTCTCTTCTAATACTCTAATCAATCCCTATAAAAATAGAATAGATTAAGTTAATATATAATTGATACAATATAATAGGCTCACTAATCAGAGAACTACAAAATATCTTTTGCATATTTGATATTATTATTAGTCCTTCACCACTACCAAGCTCGAAGTTTGAAGCCAGCAAAATCATAAACTAGGTCCATAAATCAGTGTTCTCTACCTCGACAACTGCCCAAGCCAACAGATATATACCTCCATCCCTATCCCTCCTAACTACACTCAACAGTTGACTTTGGAATTTAGTCTTCAAAAACAGCGATCAAAGCCAAAGATTGGCTTCAAATGCCTCCATCCTCTTTTCATCGCATAATATGTATGAATTAATGAATAAAATAAATAAATAAATAAATAAATGTTTTAATTATCATGGTCAATAATATGTAAAACTTAATTTTGCATACCTGTAATAACCTAGTTTCTTGATTTCTAGCTAGTTTTAACTCAATTTTTAATCTAGGATTACCATTCCTCAACTCATGAGCATATCCTTTTAGCTTTGTATATTCATTCACATAATCATTAGCCCTCTCTTTTCTTAATCTCCTCTTGGCAGCTCTACACATACTTGAGTTGACAGATATATTGAGCTTTTCTTGACATTATTCAACCATCTTTGCATTCGAGACACTTTCTTAAGTATTGTCCCTAAAATGTCTCATTAGGAACTTAGCGGAAACTAATTTTGATTTGTTGGTCATATAACACCTATGCTCATCATTGTATGTAACTCTTTTAAAGCACTATTCATTCTTGTCACAAATGACATACAATTTCCATGGGCATCCCTCATTACATTTCACTCTTATCCTGTCTTTCACTTTTTTAAAACTTTACATTGTAGCCTGTCCGCACTGCATTATTTACAACAAACTCTTTTAATTCTTTTGTAGAGGCAAAATCCATCCCCAATCTCCAATTTGGTTTAGCATCGGATGGATTATGCCTAATAGCACTACTTAATCTTTGCAATGGCTCGCCAGCCTCTTCTCTGCTAGGATATTGATCACTACCAGTAGGACTACCAAAATTTGTCGACTCAATTTCAACTGATTCGTGGTTATCGAGCATCTAAACTGGTATAAAACCCTCTTCATGCTCATCATCTTCGTCCTCTTCATCAATTCTTTCATTAAATTCGTCATTAACTCCTAAATGAACACCTTCAGTACTAACACCTTCAGTAGCTCCATAAGTTTCCTTCTCACCCTCCCTATCTCCATCCTTTTCTCTAGATATAGCTAATATGTCAGGTACAAATAATGGGGTGTCTAACATATGAGTTACATATACATCAATCATTTGGTGGATTTTTGTCAGATTAATAAGCCTTAGACAACTTTCATTTGAATCAATCAACTTCAAAGACTCACTAAACTTAAAACCAGGTTCTCTGTAATAGGCCTTATCGACCTGAAGGTATCCTAACTCCTTCCTTATCTCACATATTTGCCTATAGCTAACAAAACCCAGGTTTACTTTATCAAAAATACTTGATTCCCTATCAACATATTTAAACTCTGGCTCTACAACAAACTTTCCACCATAAAACAACCTTATGCTTCCATATTCAGCCATCATACACCTGTTCATAATAAATATATAAAGGCAAGTGTATTACCAAAAAGCATAGATTTAAATGATATTATTAACAATATAATGGATACTATATGCATAATTATATAATTAGAGGATAACATAAGCAATCATCAGATCTACAAGTCTTACTTATTTGTAAGGAGGCTTCAATTCCGTAATTTTGTCTTTAATGGACTTCATGTTTCCTAAAGTGTTCATTTGTTGCTCCATTTAAATTTAGTAAAAAAATAATTAAAAGAAATATGAATAACTTCTCATAGACTGATAACAAATCTAATTATTAAAAGGATAAAATCAAGTGAAGTGATCTTTATAGACCAAAACATAAGGGAAGCCTAAGTATTCTTTCTATAAAGATGTTGAACAAAGCTTTTTTAGTCAAATAAATCCAAAACTCTTCACTAAAAGCAATTCACTTTTAGTGGAATAGATGCACTCTAGTTTCTTAAGGGAAAGGAGTTATTAGGAAATTAATCCTAAGTTGACAATTTCTTAGTCCTTGTAATGAATCATGAAATTAAGTAAAAGCATGGGAAAGTCCACAAAATTTATAATAAAAGATGGAAAAGGGATGTTTTTAAGCATGCCAATTGATATAATTTGAACCCATTATAGAATCTCATATCTATAAGATGATAAGATCAATAATAATAACATAAGGTTTATCCTTTAACATGAAAGTTAATTTAGTAATATCCATTACCTCACTCGAGCACTCTTACAAATCAAGAAATAAATTTTCTTCGTATTCTCCTCCAACTCTGCCAAAGAGAACCATTTCATCTTAACCAATCTCCTTTATCTACTATGTACTAACAAATCGTGTATTATTTCTAATGGATTCAAAGGACTGGTAACAATTTCATAATTGATCATATATAACATGCATACTGTATTGATACTTAACATGTAGTATATAAAGAAAATGATGAATATATAAGGAAAACCAATAAAATAATTCAAAATCAAGCCTATATTGCTTTCTTCAAATCATAGTATTCACATTAAGTTCTTGCCATGCCTTTTAAATAATTTTGAATTGAAAAAGAATATAAATGAGATAACTATTTGGTCTATATTGAACTACACACTAAGATTAAACTATTTTGTTTACATTGAAACTCCAGGATTACCTCTTTATTTTCTTCTAAAACTCATTGATGTTAATGAAGATTCCTTT
This sequence comes from Erythroxylum longipes, assembly GCA_027563885.1. NCBI lineage: Eukaryota > Viridiplantae > Streptophyta > Magnoliopsida > Malpighiales > Erythroxylaceae > Erythroxylum > Erythroxylum longipes. The sequence continues at coordinate 18,450,183 of JAOQMS010000001.1, read as the reverse complement.
TCCGTATGTGTCATTTCACAATTGAAATTGGTAGTGTCTTGATGAAAGTAAACTTATATTTACACTTTCATTTTTGGTTCCCCTAGTTTATACACAAGAACAAATTTTTAGATGACAACATTATTAGCATTTAGTGAGGCCTAAACTGGTAGACCAACTTGAACAACAACCATAGGGGACTACGACTTACATTTAATACCACAATAAGCATATGGGACCACAACATACAATCATATACAAACAAGCACACAAACAAGCAAATTTATGGGACCACACAAAACATAAAAGCCAGACAACAATGGACCTACCATGATGAAATGTCAACTTCTTGATTAAACACTTAAAGAGCATGTGAGTTGAGTTGCTTGGTGTGTGCAACAACAATAAGAAATGATTATGCTGCAATTATCTAAGGAAGAACACAATTACAACAATAAGAAATAATTATGGATTGAAGTTCATAGATGAGGGATTGTGTGAAAATGACGAAGATGGCATATTAGGGATTGGAGGAGGAAGAAGTGTCTATTTTTTTTAAAACACTGCATCGAGATCCTCTTCATACACTGCATTTAAAGGAGGAGAGTTGTGCCAATAAAATGTGGCGTTTCAATAGGAGACGCTGCATTTTGTTTTTCAAAGATGAGGTATCTCTTCCTCTTTAAAACAGAGTGCAATGTTTCACTTGGATGTAGGACCCATGTATATTAAAAATTTCAACGTCAGCTTCTGGTGGGTCCCATATCTATAAAATTAAAAAAAAATTATGTCAAATATTGTTAGGCCACATCAGCAGATAATTGACGTTGCCCTAACGCCGTTAGTGGTCAAGATTCAATCTAAACGTTTTCCAAATGTTAGGATTTATTTTGAAAATTTTACAAATATTAGGATTCAATTTGAACACCGTGAAATGTTAGAGGCTATTTTATACAACAATGTAAATGTTAAGGGCTAATTGGCCCTTTTGGCCCTTAAGGAAATAATAGTGGCTTTAGGTGAAGAGCTACTGGTGATCCATTGCAACCTAAACAAAAACTACCATTATCATTGTTTGTTGTACTCTTAAGTATTCCTATCCTTATTTGCATCCATTAAATCAAGACAAAGAATTAGAAGAGAATAAACTCATGACAACAATGAAGAAGAAGAAGAACAATATGAATCCAAATAATCACTAAATTAATCACCTTCTATACTTTGTTCCACTACCTTCCCATTATCTTTTGACTTAAATTTGATAATCTTATCAAACAATCCAACAACGCAAATAAGTGAGAGCCAATATCATCACAACTAAACTAGCTTTGGGAAAAAAGATGGGTAAGAACTTAGACTCATCTGTTGGAGAAGTTATTGGCATCATTAAGACACGAATCTACATATCATACTTGAATGCATGATGGGTTGAAACAAAATGATGACTAGGAGAGAGATAAAAAGACGAAGCAAATAACTAGTTGATGTTCATCGGAATTATTGTTTTGTTTGTTTCTATTAGCATTTTTGCTCATTTTCGTTTTAGGAATATTATGGTAAGACATAGTGATGTGAAGAAGAAGAAAAACATGAGAAAAAAGTAGAAGAAGAATTTCATTTTCACCTAGGTATGCAGAAGAGATTCATATATTGGAAATGGAAATGTCTAAGTACGTTTTAAAATGAGTGCTTATTTTCTATTTGCAATTACTTTTTTTAAAGTTTATGATTTATAAGGTTTTTGGGTTCAAATATGACTTGAGGGATTTAGGAGATCAGAGAGAAGATATATCAATGGCCTTATATAGTTGGAGGTCAAAGATGGAGAAGAATTTGAGGTTTGTAGGAGTTTTTTATGTTTTTATTTGTAGTTGTAACTTATTTTTCTAGATGATAAAGAAAGAGAGAGACTTTATCAATTATTTTTTAATTAGAATTATCTGTAATTAAAAGGTTTGGTATGGTGCGACCTATGACGCCAACATAACTTAATGCCCCTTTTAAACTTAAAAAAAAGGCCATATCAACATCTTTAAATAAAACCCTAACTAAAGTTTAGGGTTTCATCAGTTTGAGGTGCAATTAGTATGGTTTGAGAAATCTCAAAATCATGGGATTTAAGTTAAATTTTGGTATAAATTTTAGAGGTCAAAATATACATTTTTCCTTTAATATAAAGTAGGAAGTTAGTATTAGGAATAAAAGTTCTATCTTTGTAAAATAAAAAATAATACAATTATTTATTTGGTATAGTGAGAAAGTACTGGAATAATGCATTAATGGAAAAGACTCATTCATGCAAAAGTAAAACTTTTATTTTTTACTTTAATGCTTCCCTTTAATGTTTAAGGGCTATATATCAATGAACATTCATTAAGATATTTGTAAATGAACAAAAATTCATGGAAATATATTATTACAACTCTCAAATTTCATAAAAAATGTCCAAAAACTAAATACCCAAGTATTTATACCTATACTATTTCCAACATATCGTTAGACGAAAAAACTAACCATTATATTAATTGACCAATCTAGCACATCGGTTGACCAATACATCATATTAGTTGATCAATGTAACAACTAATATTATATACAAACTCATGGTACACAATTTTTTAAAATTCCTAACACATTGGTCAACCATACATATACATTGATCTACCATATGACCATAAACAACATATTGGTTGACCACATTTATATATTGATTGATTGGTATGTCTAAAATAGTACATTAGTCACTTGGTGCGTCTAAAAACATGTTTTCAAAGATTCTTTTAAGTTCTTCCAAACATTAAACCACATTTCTTTAATTAAAACTTGAATCAAAATGTTTTCAAATTTTTCTAAAAAGTGTGTTAAAGATCAAAAGTTTTTCTCAAAAATAAAACATTAATTCTTCTTGATAATAGAAAAGATTTATGCATTAAGATCAAAATATGATATGCTTATGCATGAAAACCCTTAAGCATTAAAATAACTAAATAAGAGATACAAGAAAAACTACGTGAATTTTTGTAAACTTATTGTGCCTTGATCTTCTTCTTGACTGAAATGGATTTGGTCTCTACAAAGTATTTTTTTTACTTCAACTCATGTTAGTTTTGTTTAAAACATTAAAGAATAAATCATTAGTAATAAATATGTTTTATTATCATAAAAATGTATTGTAATCTCTCATGGTTCAACAATTTCCCCCTTTTTAATAATGATAGAATATGTTATGATAATAGAAAGCCCATAACGAAATCAATTATTTAAGCATATACAACCTCCCAATACTAAATCAATATGAATATTTGACTCCCTTTTAATTCATGCATCACAAAACAAAATCTCAAATGCTAAGAGATAAATTGTTTGTCATCCATACATAAGTATAGTCAAACAAAATAAGAATTTAAGTTTAGTACAAAAAAATAACAACTAATAAGTACAATGTCAATAGACATTTAAAATCAAACACTAAAGATAAATACAAAGTCAAAGTAAATCTAAATGATCTAAATAAAATCAACTAGTCTCTCTGAATATAATAGTTGAACTTTTTGAACATGTCCAATATGGAAACAACCTCTCTATTAGTTAGGGGTAAGACTGCGTACTACTAGACCCCCCAAACCTCGCGCCTTAGTAGGATTTATATTGGGTGTTGTTATTGTTGTTGTTGTTGTTGTTGTTTGAGCATGTCTAATATCACTAGCACCCTTTACCCTTTTTAGAAGATATAAAAGAAAATCAACTGGTGGTAGTGTGAATAGGTCCATAATGTGATCTCTAAAGAGTAATAAGTCCTCAATTCTATCTTAGATGGATTGAACATCACCTTGAAGTAATGTAACATGGGCTTTAAGAGTATGAAGGGAGAATCTAATTCAAAATCATAACGTAGTTTGGAGGTAACGCCCTCGTCATTTGCAAGCAACTAAATAGTATGACTGAAAAGAGGCTTATGAATACTAGTATTATGTGAAGGAGCCTCATCATTCGATTATTGCTATTAAATTTGTTGTCACTAATGAGGTCTAATTATTAGATCATTAACTAATTGGTAACTATGCAAGAAGAGTGGAATAATCTAAGAAGTTGAAATCAAAGTCATCATTAGTGAAATGAGTAAGAAGGAGGATACACTGAATATGTAAAAGTCATACAAATGCTCTAAAAGGGATAATGGGACAAGGGTGTCAATTATTCAAAGAGCTAATGAGCAACCTATATGAAAAACACTTTAATAAACTTCTGAAATTAAAACTCTATTTGTAACGTTGGACTCTCTAAGCCCTTTTATATTGGAATGCATTTGAAGATACCAATGTATATTGATATATACGTGGTTGTATATGAGTTTAAAAATGTATTTGAATCCTTTCGGTATATATGCCAGTGATATATAATGTTACATGCCCTTACATGAACTTAGAGTTCATTGGTATGTGAAGTCTTGGAGATTTCTACCATATAAGGTTCTAAGTGTGTCAAACCAAGTCCATTGGATAGATATGGACATAGTGGCCGAGTTAAATGTGTTCTAATGCCTTATAGGTGATTAGACATAACTTATAGACTTATTGGACAATTAAAAAGCTTAATTGAAAAGGTTGATGTACATAAGGGCTTATTTGTAAATTGTTAAAAGTTAAGGGATTTAAATGTAATTTTTCAATTCTTGGAGGACTAATATGTGATTTTATAAAATTAAAGGGCTTAATTATTATGTTCAAAAGTTAGGAGACCAAAATGAAAGTAAAAGTTTTGGTCATTCTCAAATTTTGGGCTTAATTGCAAATTTAGGAAAAGTTTGAAGGGTATAATGGTAATTTCACATAAGCTAAGGGTAAAAAGGTAATTTCACCAAGTTTTGTCAAAGAAGGTCAATATTCTAGAATCTTATTCTTGGCGTGTATGTGCACCACACCATTTAACATTAAAACACTTTGTTTTAATTAAAAGAAAGGAGAAGAAAGAAGAGAGGAGGAGAAGAAAATGTTTCGGCCATTACCCAACTTTCACCAATTTTTCTTATTATTCAACCCAAACCAAGGTGTTCTAAGTTAATTTGAGGTCAAGAAACTCAAATCTATCATTATATTTGAGAAATTTTCAAAGGATTTGAAGATATCACTAAAGAAAAATATAGGTAAATTTTGTCTCATCCCTCTCTACATTATGATTTTGAGTTTGGTGTTAAGATATGTTGTTCTCCATGCATGAAACAAAGTTTAGATGAATGACATGAGTCATGGAGAAGCTTCCTTAAGCCAAAACTGAATTGCCCTATCTTTGGTGAAAGATTGTGAAAATTTGAATATCTTTTGAAATTGATGGCTTAAATGAACTCTATGATGTTAATTGTGTATATATAATGTGAATTGGTGATGAAAAATGAGGAAGATGTTCATAAGGAAGGAGGCTTTCAAGTTTATGCCTTTAGGTGTTTGATAAAATGCCTAAGTGAACTTGGCTTAGGATTTAAGGATTTTAATGATGTGCATTGGAAAGAGGCTTTCATGTTTACTTAGAGTAAAATTGAATTGTTGCTTATGTTGATGAATAATGGTCTAATGTGATTATATAAAAATGCGCTCAATTATGCTTTGAAATCTATAAGTGTTAGATCAAGGCAATAAATGCCTTAGAAAATGAAAAAGAAAGCTTATGCGAATAATAAGGGAAGTACCCATGTGAGAAGTTTAATGGCTGAATCTTACAGCTTAAAAATAGTGATATTGTGTTTTATACACTTATGTGGTGGTGTATAAAATATGAGATACATGTTTGAGTAGTAAATGCGTTGTATATTGTATGTAGCTATGGATCAAGGAACTCGTACTGGGGATTGTTGAAGTTAAGGGAGTGTAAACTGTTTTTTAGGTGAGTTGGGGAAACTATATCTCTCGAATGAGATCTCTCGAATGAGATTAGGACAACCCAAGAGATGTATGATGACATGTATGTGAATTTTGAACCTAGGTAATACATAGTAGAATTGAACCTCAAATGAACAATTTTGCACTTGGATTGCAACTGATGACTTTATTGAATGAAATAATGTTTTAAAACTTACATATGTATAACTGAGTTATGTATGCTGCATTTATGTGTTCTCTTTTGGCTTAAAGCCATAGAAAGGGTCCATTTTATCGGTTGGGCCGATAAATAAACACATGGTGCCTTACTTGATTTTAGTACTTAATATTTGTATATGATTTTTTTGTGATTGGTGAGGTAACGATTGGCCAATCATATGCTAGGCACAATAGATTAAGCGACCCCTGTACATTTAACGCTAGTACATAAAAGTCGAGTCCTCGTATCGACACTTTACTATAGAACATGCGAGTGATTGCACACCTAGAGGCTTGGCCACCGACAAGGTCATCACCTATGGTCATGAAACTTTTGTCGATCGTATTTTGGACTCACCACAGATGAAAGTCAAGCCAACACCAGAAATCAATGGGTGTGCACACTAGTTTGGTCGACTAGTGGCTACACACATAACTATTTTGGCCTATTCTGAGATTTGACTTCCCGATTAGATTTGATCTATACATATGATGTTTAATTGCTCTTGTGTACTGGAACAAGAACCTATGCTCACCGGATGAGTGATAAATAGGCTAGGCTTATGTGGTTCCTAACCAGTATATATTGAGTCATGGGTAGGCCTATATGTTTCTATGTTATGTATGTTCACTTCATAGGTTGTTATGTGCATACTAGATGCGTGAAAAACTCGTCCTCAATTTATCTTGACTGTCTTGGTGTGTACCGGGTTCTGTTTGCGATATATGTTTGTCCTACTCATTAAGTACATAGTGTACTCACCCCCTCTGCCTTCCAACCATGGAGGTTAATTTAGTGAGCTTAAACCTCTGAGTAGATCGTGCAGCCTTTTGACATTTTCGAAGCATTATCGTACGTAGGTAGTCTTTGTTTTGTACTTTTGTTATATAGTAGCTCATGATTATGTAGATATGCTTTATGATTGTATAAATTAACTCTTGAGTGTCTTGTGGTTTGTAAATGACCTTATGTATGTATGAAACTTTTTTACTATTGTTGAGATTGCTTTTGAGTGGATTTAAAAGTCCAGAAGTTACAGTTGAGTTTTAATGTGAATATAGAAGTGCGTTTAAAATTGATCTACAGGGGTTGTAATTGAGTTTTAGGAATTTTAAAATATAGTCATTGTGCTACCTAATTTTTTTAGAGGATATTCAGTTAGCCTTGCATAGTCAGGTTAAGTGGTATCGTGAGTATTCTTAGCCAGGATATGCAGCTGTTGTCATATTCCTTATGTGGTTTCAAGTCGTGACAATTAAATTGGTATCAGAGCAAGGTTTTTATGTTTTTAAAAGTGTTATTACCATTTTCAAAAGATTCATGAGCCTTAGGAGTTAAGTCTGGGTCTCGAAAGTCTTTGGTCGAGAAGTTAACTCTCAGATCGTTAAATTGACATCCTTAATGGTCGGATGTTTTTGACCTCAGTAAAAGTACTTGTTGACATTCCTTGGGGTGTTGGGACATCAGATAAGCTAGGCTTAGTCTGATCTATTTTATTAAATAATGTCTTTTTCTTTGACTTTATAGTGATAACATGGTTGGACGAGGAAAGGGAAGTCGTCGCAAGGTTAGACCTTTGCGACTATTATAACGCATGTTCCGTGTAGTACTGGTAAACTCTTAAATAGTATGAGTTACTAACGTATAGTATTATTAGGTGTTATGTGTGTTCTCGGTGGAGATGCTAGAGTTTTGATCGACACTAGCACGCAAAGGTCCTTTGTTAGTGTGACCTTCACCGAGAGCATTAGTCATCCCCTGAAGCCTTTAGAACCCCCTTTTATTATAGTCACTCCTCTTAAAAAGCAACTGGCTCATGATGAAGTATATACGACCTGTAAGGTAAAGGTCAGTGATGTTGTATTAGAGGCAAATCTTATTCCCCTCAATCTCCAGGATTTTGAGGTAATATTGGGGATTGACTAGCTAGAAAGGCATCGCACCAGGGTTGATTGTTATAAGAAAAAGGTGGAGTTTGACACTCAGGTGGAGTCCCGATTAAATTTACTAGTGACTGATGGGTGTTCCCGAGTTATTTGATATCGGTGGTTAAGGCTAAGAAGTTGATTCATCGAGGATGCCAGGCATACCTCACACATGTGATTGACACTTCAGCACAGAAGGTCGAACTTAGAGATGTCCCTATTGTATGCGAGTTCCCCGATGCCTTTCCCGAGGAGTTACTTAGATTGCCACCTAATCGGGAGTTTGATTTTACTATTGACTTGATCCTTGGGACAACACCAATATCTATACCACGATATCGTATAGATCCAGCAGAATTGAAAGAGCTAAAGGTTCAATTGCAAGAGTCATTGGACAAAGGCTTCATCAAACCAAGTCATTCACTGTGGGGAGCACCAGTATTGTTTGTCAAGAAGGATGAGACTCTCTGCTTAAGTGTTGATTTTTGCCCGTTAAACAGGGTTACCATAAAAAATAAATATTCACTCCCAGGATCGATGACTTATTTGATTAGTTGAGAGGAGCTACAATATTCTCAAAAATAGATATGAGGTCTAGGTACCATCAGTTGAAGATTGTTGAAAGTTATGTGCACAAGACTGCTTTCCGGATGAGGTATGGACATTATGAATTTTCGGTGATGCCGTTCTGATTGACAAATACACCTGCAACATTTATGGACCTCATGAACATGGTGTTCCTTCCTTATTTAGATCAGTTTGTCATATGCTTCATTGATGACCTTTTGATTTATTCTAAGGATGGGGAGGAGCATGCTAGACATCTCCGAATTGTGCTACAAATACTTCGTGAAAGAAAGTTGTACGTGAAGTTTTCAAAGTGCAAATTTTGGTTAAAGGAGATAGGATTCTTTGGGCATGTGGTATCAGGAGAAGGTATTTTTATGGACTCAAAAAAATTGGAAGCTATACTTGAGTGGGAACATCCCAAGAATGTGACAAAAGTCCACAGCTTTTTGAGGTTAACTAGTTATTATTGGAGATTTGTTAAGGGTTTCTCAGTACTTGTAGCCCCTTTGTCAAGGCTTACCTAAAAGGGGGTAAAATTTTGATGGGATGATAAATACGAGGTGAGTTTTTAAGAACTAAAGTGGTGATTGACTTCTACGCCAGTGCTTGCTCTACTTACTCCGGGGGTTGGGTATAAGGTATACAGTACAGTGATGCCAATCACCAAGGACTTGGCTGTGTGCTTAAAGTCCAAGCGAGTGATCGCATATGCTTCTAGACAGCTGAAGAAGCACGAGCTAAATTATCCTACTCATGGTTTGAAGCTCGCAGCAGTGGTATTTGGAATCAAGATTTGGAGACATTATCTTTACGGGGAGACTTGCTGTATATACACTGACCACAAGAGTCTGAAATACCTAATAACACAAAAGGAGCTAAACCTTAGACAAAGGAGATGGTTGGAATTGATTAAGGATTATGACTTAGTGATTGATTATCACCCGGAAAAAGCAAATATGGTAGCCGATGTACTGAGTCATAAGTCCTGTTCGGTAATAACTATTAGGTAAAATCCCTATATAACTCATTTGATAAGTATGCAGGGCTTTGGGGTTGGACTCTTAGTGGTTGAGAATGACGGAACATTACTAGCACGGTTTGAAGTTTAACCAATACTATTTGATGAAATTAGAAGATTACAAGCCGATGATCCCAAGTTAAAGGTCATTTGAGAGAAATTGCCATCAAAAGAGGATGAGGGGTTCGCACTAAGAGAAGACAAGTTGTTAGTCTTCAAAGACAGAGCCTGGGTGCCAGATGACCATGGTCTCAGGTAAGCTATCTTGGAAGAAGCTCATAGTTCAGTTTATGTTATACATCCTGGTAACCACCAAGATGTATCAAACTCTTAGGAAGAGTTATTGGTGTCTAGGGATGAAGAGAGAGATAGTGGAATTTATGGCCGGATGCCTTAGTTGTCAATAGATAAAGGCAGAGCATCAGAAGCTAGTGGGTATGTTACAGTCTTTGCCTATTCCGTAATGAAAGTGGGAGTATGTGACAATGGACTTTATAGTTGGACTACCTCGTACATCGAAGGGTCACGATGCTATTTGGGTTATAGTGGATAGATTGACAAAGTTTGCTCATTTTCTGCCTATCCACATAACCTACTTGTTGGAGAGGTTGGCAAAGTTGTATATTGTTGAGATTGTAAAGCTGCACGGGGCGCCAGTTTCTATAATATCAGATAGAGATCTAAGATTTACCTCTTGATTTTGACCAAAATTTCAGGAATCTTTGGGGACTAAACTGAAGTTTAGTATTGCTTTTCACCCCTAGACTGATGGTCAGTCAGAGAGGACCATTCAGACGCTGGAGGATATGTTAAGAGTATGTATGATGGAGTTCCAAGGAAGTTGGGACCGACACTTGTTTTTGATAAAATGTGCTTATAACAATAGTTATCGGAAAAGTATAGGTAAGCCACCATATGAAGCACTTTATGGAAGAAAGTACAGGACACTTCTATGTTGGGATGAGGTTGGTACAGCCAAAGTCTAAGAAGTCGAATTGATAGAAGTTACAACTCAAAAAGTAAAAGTCATCCAGGAGAAAATGAAAGTCGCTCAGGATCGTCAAAAGAGTTATGTAGATAAGAGGTGACAACTATTAGAATTTGCAGTTGGTGATATGGTTTTCCTTCGGATACCACCATAGAAAGGTATAATCTTATTTCAGAGCCAAGGTAAGCTGAACCCTCGATATATCGGACAATTGCCACCAGACTTGGATAGGATCCATGATGTGTTCCATGTCTTGATGCTTAAGAAGTATATACCGGATCCATCTCTTGTTTTGGAGACATCTCCAGTGGAAATGAGAGAAGAACTAAGTTTTGAGGTGAAACTAGTCCAGATTCTAGATCGGCAGATAAAGAGGTTGCGCAGCAAGGAACTTCCCACAGTTAAAGTTCTTTGGAAGAGCGACAAAGTCGAAGAGATGAAATAGGAACCTGAGGATGCTATGAGATGTCATTACCACCGTTTATTAAGTTGAGCATACAAATAAATGGGGGTACTGACGTCTCATAACATCCTTGCCTTAGGAGTCTGAAGGGGGGAGGACTTGTAACACCGGACTCTCTGAGCCCTTTTGTATTAGTCTGTACTTGGAGTTACTACTGTATATTGATATATACATGGTTGTATATGAGTTTAAAAATGTATTTGAATCATTTCGGTTTATATTCCAGTGATATATAATGTTACATACCCTTAGGTGAACTTAGAGTTCATCGGTATGCGAAGTCTTGGAGATTTTTGCCATATAAGCTTCTAAGTTTGTAAAACCGAGTCCATTGGATGGATATGGCCATGGTGGTCAATTTAAATGTATTCTAATGCCTTAGAGGTGATTAGACATGATTTATAGACTTATTGGACACTTAAAAAGCTTAATTGAAAAAGTTGATGTACATAAGCGCTTATTTGCAATTTGTTAAAAGTTAAGGGATTTAAATGTAATTTTTCAATTTTTGGAGGACCAATATGTGATTTTATAAAGTTAAAGGGCTTAATTATAATGTTCAAAAGTCTTGATACCAAAATGAAAATAAAAGTTTTGGTTATTCTCAAATTTTGGGCTTAATTGCAAATTTAGGAAAAGTTTGAAGGGTATAATAGTAATTTCATATAACCTAAGGGAAAAAAAGGTGATTTCACCATGTTTTGTCAAAGAAGGGTCAATATTCTAGACCCTTCTTCTTGGGGTCTATGTGCACCACACCATTTAACATGAAAACACTTTGTTTTAACGAAAAGAAAGGAGAAGAGAGGAGGAGAAGAAGAAGAAGTTTTGTCCATCACCCAACTTTCACCATCTTTTTTATTCTTCAACCCAAACTAAGGTATTCTAAGTTAATTTGGGATCAAGGAACTCAAATCTATCATTATATTTGAGAAATTCTTAAACGATTTGAAGATATCACCAAAGGAAAGTATAGGTAAATTTTGTCTCATCTCCCTCTACATTATGATTTTGAGTTTGGTGTTAAGATACGTTGTTCTCCATACATGAAGCATAGTTTAGATGAATGAAACATGGTTTAGATGAATGAAATGAGTCATGAAGAAGCTTCCCTAAGCCAAAACCGAATTGCCCTATCTTTGGTGAAAGATTGTAAAATTTTGAATATCTTTTGAAATTGATGGTTTAAATGAACTCTATGATGTTAATTATGTATTGTGTAATGTGAATTGGTGATGAAAAATGAGGAGGATGTTCAATGGAAGGTGGCTTTCAAGTTTATGCCTTTAGGTGTTTGATAAAATGCCTAAGTGAACTTGGCTTAGGATTTAAGGATTTTAATGGTGTGCATTGGAAATAGGCTTTCATGTTTACTTAGTGTAAAATTGGATTATTGCTTAGATTGATGAGTACTGGCCTAATGGGCTTGGATAAAAATGTGCTCAATTATGCTTTGAAATATGTAAGTATTGGATCAAGGCATTAAATGCCTTGGAAAATGCAAAAGAAAACTTATGCGAATAATAAGGGAAGTAACCATGTGAGAAGCTTAATGGTTGAATCCTATAGCTTAAAAATAGTGATATTGTATTTTATACACTTATGTGGTGGTTTATAAATATGAGATACATGTTTGAGTGGTAAATACATTGTCTATTGTATGTATAAAGGCTTGGGAGCTATGGATGAACTCGTACCGAGGATTGTTGAAGTCAAAGGAGTGTACACCTTTTTTTGAAGTGAGTTGGGGAAACTATATCTCTCGAATGGGATTAGGACAACCTATGACATGCATGATTACTTGTATGTGAATTTTGAACCAAGGTGATGCATAGTAGAATTTAACCTCAAATGAAGAATTTTGCACTTAGAGTGCAATTGATGACTTATTGTATGAAATAATGTTTTGAAACTTACATATGTATAATTGTGTCATGTATGTTGAGTGTATGTGTTCTCTTTTAGCTTAGGGCCATAGCAAGGGTCTATTCTATCGGTTAGACCGACAAATAAACGCATGGTGCCGTACTTGATTTTAGTACTTAATATTTTTATACGATTTTTTGTGATTGGTGAGGTAACAATTGGCCAATCGTGTGCTAGGCACAACAGATTAAGCGACCCTCGTACTATTGACGTTGGTATATAAAAGTCGAATCCTCGTATCGACACTTTGTTACGGTACTTGCGGGTGATTACACACCTAGAGGTCTGGTCACCGACGAGGTCATCACCTAGGGTTATGACGCTTTTATTGATCGTATTCTGGACTCAACACAAATGAAAGTTGAGCTAACACCAGAAATCGGTGGGTGTGCACACTAGTTTAGTTGACTAGTGGCTACACACATAACTATTTTGGCCTATTCTGAGACTTGACTTCCCGATGAGATTTGATTTATACATTTGATATTTTTCTACTCTTGTATAGTGGAACTGGAACCTATGTTTACCAGATGAGTGATAAATAGGCTAGGCCCATGTGGTTCCTAACCAGTATATGTTGAGTTATGGGCTAGGCCTATGTGTTTCTATATTATGTATGTTCACTTCATAGGTTGTTATGTGTATGCTGGATGCGTGAAAAACCTGTCCTTGGGTTATTTTGATTGTCTTGGTGTGTATTGGGTTCTATTTGTGATATATGTTTTTCTTGAGTAGATCATGCGGTCTTTTGACATTTTCGTGGCATTACTGCACTTGAGTAGTCTTTGTTTTGTACTTTTGTTGTATAATGGCTCATGATTATGTAGATATGCTTTATGATTATATAAATTAACTCTTGATTGTCTTGTGGTTTGTAAATGACCTTATGTATGTATGAACTTTTGTATTGTTGTTGAGATTGCTTTTAAGTGGACATAAAAGTCCAAAAGTTGCGAATGAGTTTTAATATGAATATAGAAGTGCGTTTAAAATTGATCTACAGGTGTTGTAATTAAAGTTTTGGGATTTTCAAAATACAGTCGTTGTGCTGCCCAGTATTTTTTTTAAGGATATTCAGTTAGCCTTGCATAGTCAGGTTAAGTGGTACTGTGAGTATTCTTAGCTCGGGTATGTGGCAGTTGTCATGTGCCCGATGTGAATCCGGGTTGTGAAGCTATTAACTTCAATTTATATTCATTCTCAATAAGCAAAGTTCACTCTACGTATGCAAATTCACTATTAAAAAGTCTTGGATTATGCATATTTGACTAAAAAGTCATAGTTAAAGTAATTTAAAACAATATTGATAAAATTCATTAAACTTAATCAAGAAAAAAGCTTAATTGAACCTTTAATGTTTCAAAACAAATGTTAAATAGGTTCAATTGTATGCAAATATATCTAATTTTACTTAATCTAAAAAATCCCAATTTTTATTATACCTAATTAATTTTTCAATTAAGGAATGAATTGATGAATTTTGCCAAAAATTGAATATTGGAATAACTCAAATATATTCCTAATTTTATTAGTCAACCATAAATTTCACAAAATATTGTATAATTTTGAGGAATTTCAAAATTTGTAAATTACAATTGTCAAAACTTCCTAAAATAAAAGTCAACCAAAATTAAGGATGACCAAACATAATTAGGTATTAAATAACATTGATTCAACCTTCAATTTAACTTAGAAAACATTAATCTGAATAAATAATATAAAATGAGCAAACAATAGAAAAATCCTTAATTATAAAACCCTAGCACTTCCAATTTTGCAAATTGATTCAATTTGATTTTAATTTCATGAAACTAAATGCACAAATATATTTGAATAATATGAAATTAATTGAAATTAATCAACAATTGAAAGAAAAATCATCAATCTAAAAAAATTAGGACTTACCCTAAAAGGGATTGGATGAATTAAAGTTTAGAGTTGATGTAATATGGTTCTAAAGTAGTAAGAAAGTCCATTAGAGCTTATTTTGTTGTCTGAGATTCACTAAAGATTGGAGAGAAAAGGGAGAAGATGTTGCCAAGAAATCTCAAGGAGAGCTCATTGATTTGAGTGGAAAAGTTGGAGAGTAGAGTGATTAATGAGTGTGAAATGGTGTGCCTAGGTAAATGGGTTAACTATTATATTAGTGAGATGTGTTTTACTGAGAAAATAGATATGGGTGTCCAATGAAACAAATGAAGACAAGGGAAAACTTGTGTTTAAAACTTGAACATGTTGGTAAACCAATTTATTATATTAGTCAACCAATATAAGTGACCAAACAACCAACAATATCACTATATATAATTTATTTGGAAAGATAGAAACATTGGTCTACCACTATCTGACATTGGTTAACCAATGTGATGTAGCAGATGACCACTACACAGATTCGTGGTCTTACAATCTCACAACACACCAAGTTTTATGAGATTCTAAGGATATTGGTTGATATAAATGTAACTTGAAATCAAAGATCTCAGTCCAAATATCCTCTAAATAAATATGATTAACACTTAAACATATAATAATTCATGGAAATATTAATCATAGGTAAATATAAGTGTCAAAGGAGATTATAATCAAATATAATCTTAATCAATCACGCCCAATTCTCTCCTTTTAGTACAAAATCTATAATCACTCATAAGTTTAGTGAAAATATTAGTAAATTGATTTAGTGCATCAATAAGTTCTTAATATCCCCATTTTGCATATGATTTGGAATGAAACGATATTTAATTTCTATAGCTTGGTTCTAGAGTATTGAATAGGTTTCTTTGTAAAGCAAATGACACCAATGTTATCACACTTAATTGGTATCTTTATAAGGTCCATATTATAGTCTCTAAGTTATTGTCTAAGTCTTATAATTGATGCGTAATAACTATCAACTAAAATATATTCGAATTTCACGGTTGATAAGAAAACTGAATTTTGTTTCTTACTAAATTATAAGAAAATGCATTTTCCAAGACTTGATAAGTATTTGATGTGTTCTTTCTATCTAAAAATACTATTGACATGATGTGCATCTAAATAACTAACCAAATCAAAGAATATATATTTAGGATACCAAAATCCTAATGATATAATATCACATAGGTACCTAAGTATGCACTTAAAGGTTAAAAGATAAGACTGTTAGGAAACCAACTTTGATCAAATCATGGGCACAGTGAAAAATAATTTTTTATATTTTCTAATCAGATCATAATAATTGAATAACTTAAAAAACACAAATCATAAAATATGAAATTGTACCTAATTCAAAATTCCTACTAAGATCTTTTTGAAACCTTTCGATGTATCTACCATGATCTGTTCACATGTTCAACCTTTAATAGTATCCACAAAGTAATAAAAAAATTATTTAACTCTTTGAGAGAAAATAGTGAGAGTGCTAACACCTTTACGCTTATTCCTATAAATAGAAAAAAAAACATTAGGGTTTTAATTTTTACTATAATTAAATATTTTAATTA
>JAOQMS010000001.1:18411240-18433657 GCA_027563885.1 Erythroxylum longipes | reverse complement strand
TAGTTAGAGTTTTAATTTAATTTAAATAAAATATCTTATATTCTATCCTTAAAGTTTCTCAAACTTTATAATTAAGTCCAAATTAATTGAAATTGGTTTTTCTCTTTTAAACTGCTCTTTATGTGTAACCCATTAGTTATAGTTAGAGTTTTAATTTAATTTAAATAAAATATCTTATATTCTATCCTTAAAGTTTCTCAAACTTTATAATTAAGTTCAATTTAATTGAAATTGTTTTTTCTCTTTTAAATTGCTCTTTATGTGTAACCCATTAGGTTCCTAATATGTTAACAATGATTATAATTATAAATAAATTAAAACTCTTTTTAATTTATCTTTAATTCTCCAATTGAACAATTTACAATCATAGATGAAGTTTGACATCTAGTAATATATCATGACCATCTAATATTAGGAATGTCAAAGTGGTTGGACTTAACCTATCCATGAATGGTTATGATGTAATTCAATCCTTTCTTCATCTAGTGATCTAATTGGACAGAGTATGAATATAGTTTATGCTCTTTTGAATCTAATCATATTCGTTCTTGATAAATTAGTCATTGGTTTATAAATGATATTTAAAAACACCTTTTTAAATGTCAATTCACTTTGGCTAGATAATTCCTTAAATCACTACTAATCTAGAACAATAGAACACAATCTTTAATTACTTTAGAGTGACTAATCCTCGATTGACTCACTTAACTATCTCTATATGTTTCATACTGCATTTATGTACTACCAACTGAGTTACCCTAAATAGGATATGTTATAAGGAGTATCAAAACATAGTAATTCCTATATAAGATACCTTAGTAATCTCAAGTACATAGATCAATTATGCAACCATTATAATGAGGTAACTCGTAAACACACAAATAATATTCTATATGGAATCCTTATAATTGGGTCAGTTCAGTGAACTTATTCTTTAATAAGCACCCAAATTTTTGTTTAATTATCTACATACTTTAATTTATGAGATCAATTAGTTTCTTCATAAAAAAGAAACATAACATATGCTAGTTTTTACCATTTCATCAATATCTTGTTTTGATGAAATTATAACTAGGAACAATTTGAAAATAATATATAAATGCAAGTTGAATCTTATAATTATGATCTCATCATAATTTCAATCACACATTAATTATTTCAAAGATTTTACCTTTATTATTAAAAAATCAAATAATTAACATAATACATGAAGATAAAATTCCTTTATTAATTAAAAATAATTTCATACATAAAATTGCAGCTAATCGATTGGATACATAGGCATAAACTAGCAATCTTCCATTTACATTAAAGCCAATTTCCTGTCTAATAATATATCCATACATATGTTGGTCATATCTCTTTTGAGACAATAACTTAGTGAGAGGATATGGAAGATTCTTTTCAATAGGAACTCGCTCCAATATTATGTCTTTCCACTCCACTATCTTCTCACTCAAGTGAAACTTTCTAAGCATATGTTTGGACCATTAATGAGACCTTTTTTCCTTTGCTTGTACAATGGCACCATTGTTATCATAATACAATACTATAAGTTCAACAATACTAATAACCACTCCAAGTTTAGTAACGAACTTCTTAATCTAAATCACTTCCTTTGCTACCTTTGATACTAAAATGTACTCTACCTTAATCATAGAATCTATAATGGCTGGTTGTTTAGAACTCTTCCAACTTACCGCACCAACATTTAGAGTGAAGATGTGCCTTGATTATGGTCTACTATCATCTGGATCTAAATAAAAACTAACATTGAAGTACCTTTGAACTCTCAATTAATCTCCTCCATAAACCAAGAAAACATCTTTAGTCATTATTAAGTACTTTAAGATGTTTTTCATAATCGTCTAATGACCATCACCATGATTGAATTGAAACCTGCTCGTTATGCTTAAATTATAAGAGACGTCTAATCTAGTATATAACATAACATATATAATTGATCCAATTACCAAATCATATAGAACACAATCCATTTTATCTATCTCTTTTTGTGTCTTAAGACACATACTTTATAAAAGAGACATCTTATGCAACATGAGCACCTCTTAAAATTCTCTATTCTAAACCTCTTTAGCACTTTATCTACGTATGTGGATTAAGATAAGCCAAGAAACCTCTTTTATCTATCTTTAGATTCCCAAGGTGTAGGCTGCTTCTCTTATATCTTTCATAGAGTAGTTCTTACATAACCAAATCTTTACAAACTGGGGTATTAGTATGTCATTTCCAATCAATAATACATATAGAACCAGCAAGACAACTGCACTCCTACTAACCTTGTTATAGAAACATGGTTCATCTATATTTTTTATAAAATAAAAATCAATACAAATATAGTTGATAAGATCCTTATGGATTTAAACATAAATACTAGTGAAAAGGTTTCACCAAAATTAACTCCTTGTTTTTGTTTGCAATCTTTAACCATTAACCTTACTCTGCATATATATATACATTACCAGCTATATCAATTTTTCTCTTAAGAACTCACTTGCATATAATAGGTATAATAGCATCAGATGTATCCATCAAAGTCTATACTTGGTTAGTGTACATTGATTCCATTTGAGATCTCATGGCTTTATGCCATTTTACAAAATCAATGTCAAACATTTCTTTTTTAAAAATATTAGGCTCATCATCTACAAGTGATACATTTTCCTCCCCCTTTTCAATATATAAATCTAACCTAATATAGGGTGAAGTATCCCACTAATGCATCACAGATTATATGTCTTTTAAAACCTTGTTTGTACATCTAGATGTGAATTTATGGCTCTTAAACTTTTGTAAGTTCTACATTAGTTCCTCTACTTTCCTTAAGAATAAATTCTCTTTTAGGAATGTAGCATGCCTGGAAACAAACACCTTTTGCTCAAAAGGATGGTAAAATTGACATTTGACTCTCTTTTGAATATTTACCAAATTTGCACTTATTTGATTTAACTTGAAGCTTTTCAGATGTTGCATGCTTCACATAAACGACACATCCCTAAATCTTTAGGTATAACAAGAGTGGTTGTACTATCGTTCCATATCTCATATTGAATCTTATCAACTGATTTGGATGGACTCTATTTAGAAGGTAGGCAATAGTTTTAAGAGCATATCCCTAAAAGGATACAGGAAGGAATGCATAACTTAACATAAAATGTACCATATCAATAGAGTATGATTTCTCTACTCAGACACCCTATTATGTTGAGGAGTTCCAAAAGAAGTGCATTATGAGAGAATCCCATTCTCTTTTAAATAACCAAGAAACTCGTGGTCCAAGTATTTACCACATTCATTAGATCTAAGTGTTTTAATACTTTTACCTGTTTATTTCTCAACCTTAAGTCTAAATTCTTTAAACTTTGACAAATGATTCATACTTTTTTTCATTAAGTATGCATAACCATATCTAAAATGATCATCTTTGAACATAATGAAATACAAAAGTTCACCTTTAACGAAAGTAGAAATATGGTCATATACATCTGAATGTATAAGCTCTAGTAACTCACTGACATGTTCTCTCTTTCTACTAAAGGGTAGTTTGGTCATATTTTCAAAAAAACAAGGTTGAAAAGTTTCATATGGTTCACAATCAAAAGGATCCAAGTAACCTTCTTTATATAACTTTGCGATTTTAGTTTCGTTGATGTAACCTAACTTACAATGCCATAAATAAGATGAATTTTGGTCACCCAACTTTCTTTTCTTGCTACTTATGTTAAGGATTAACCTTTCAAGTTCTAATTCCTACAAATCATTTGTAAGTAATTTAGATCTATAATAAACATTATCTTTACTAAAAAGAACAAATCTTATTTTTAATAATAAAGAAAATTCCATTCAACTCTAAATAATAAATAGAGATGATATTTCTAGTAATAACTAGAACATAATAACAACTATTTAGTTTTAGTTCAAGGCTAAAAGGCAATGACATACTATAAGTTCCTATAACTAATGCAACAACTCTAGCTCTTTTTCCAACTTATAGGTCCACTTTGCCTTGATCTACTCCTTGTTAACATCTGTATGTAGTACAAAATACATCCAATATCTAATACCCAAGAATATGGAACAAAGTAAAAAGATGGATCCTAATCATAAAAACACCTAAAGAAATAACTTCTTTAAGCTTCTTATCTTTCAGGGTAGTGAGATAAGCTGAGCGTTTCTTTTTCCAGTATCCATCAACTCTACAGTCAAACATGTGCCCTTGTCATTGCTCTTCTTCTTAACATTTTACTACTCTACCAGCAGCCTTCTATTTCTTGTTATTATTCTTCACAAAGCCATTTTTCTTGATCTTAAAAGAATCTATAACAAGAACATGCCGGGTTACTTCTTGAGGCACCTTTCTACAATCTTGACCATAATTAGCAGTTTAAGAAATGACACATTCTTTTAATTTACATGAGAAACACCATATCAATTTCAATTCATGGCCTATGAAAAAACCTAGTTGGCGTAATTTTTCAATATAACCAATCATCTTCAGCATGTGTAGCCCACTTAGGATCCTTTTTTCCATCTTGCAATGAAATAATGCTTTAGAGAATTGATACCCCTCCACCCTAATTCTCATGTTACCTCTAAAGCTCCAGAGACACATTAGCCAAAGGCATATATGTAACCTATTGAATGTCATCAAGATAACACTGATATCTCTCTCAAATCTCATCAGTCACATTTAAACTAGGCTTTAGTGGCATAGCAGTGTCAAGAATATATAATTTCTTTTCTTGCCTAATAATAATTCTCAAGTTGCAAAACTAGTCTGAGAAATTGAGTCCAGTTACCTTGTTAGATCCATGATGATCCTTACCATCATATTGGCACGCATCTTCTTTTGACAACTGAAAGACATAAACTAGCAAGTATTAGTTTGTTCCATAAAATCAACTAAATTAGGGACTTTAATAAATATTTAATTACTTAAACAACAATAGTAATAATAAAACCTAGCGAGAGTCTCGCTGGAATGCATGTCTAGAGAGGTCCAATAGTACACAACCTTACTCCTACATAGTAGAGAGGTTGTTTCTGATAGACAAAAAAATTTAATTACTTCCACTATTTTATTCAAAATAATATCCCATATTATTAATCAAGAAATTATCAAATAACTCCTTAATGGGCTTGGATCCCTTTAAAGTAAGTTAATCTAGTCACTCAATAAACCATCTCAATTTGAATTAGCTAGATAATATCTTTATCAATCACATCTTATATAACTCCCAAATTTATTGGGTGACAACGCTTTGCCAAAATATAATTTATATTTTATTGCTAAGCTTGCCTCTAAATTCATATTGTCATAAGCCACTCATCTAAATCATACAAATTAGTTAAGTAGAACTCATTAATTAAAATAATATATTAGGGTTAAGGGGGCCTTCAATCACTTAGTGAGTCTTATAATAAACAAAAGTCTGATTTTATTCGTAGAAAAGAGAAAACAAAAATCTTGTTAATGTGTACATAATATGAAATTGAGGGATTTGAAATTTCAAAAAATTTTGGTCTTATCAAAATAATATAATCTTATTATATTAATAATTGCTAATATAATCTAATTACGAAAGAAATCCTTGAAAATTTTTGCTTGATTTGAGTTATTGAATTAGTGACTAATTTAATTTAATAATTCAACTCTTTAAAAAATTAAACTAAATTTTAAAATATTCTTAATAAAAATAAACATTTGAAGACAAATTTTAAACATTTTGAAAAGTACTTTTTTACCATCACCCCCACTTTTGGTTCGCACCTTCAACAATCGTCACCTGGATGTTCTCCATCACCATTTTGCTACTGTCTTTGATGCATCTTCTATTCTGGGAGATTTTTCACCCGTCATTCCCTGGGGACTGTCACCCTTTTTGGGCAATTTTTCGATTTCACCAATGGCTAGAGAGCCACTGTTTCCATCGTTTTTAGCAACAGAGAAGCTACTCCACCAATGGCTAGCATCGCCGTTGGTGAGACCCATTACCTAGAAGTCAATTGCACACACATAAATACCCATTCGATCACAAAAACTCTTAGCCTAATTAGAAGCTATGGTAGTAAACATCTTAATTTTCTAGAATAAATAAACAGTATATCATGCTTCTGAGGGAACATGCAATTGATTTGTTTTCAGAAAACAAAAATCAAATAGGCAATGCGATGAAATTCACAAGCAATTTCCATAAGCATAATAACATGGGAGGCATGATCTGATTCCAAAAAATTAAAAATAAAGAGGTAAAATAATTCGGGTTCCAGAAAGCAAAGAACAAACAAAAGAGTTACGAAAGAAAAATGTTCAAAAAATATATTCAGGAATTAATAAAATAATAAACTCTAATTCATTAAAACAATTTTCTAGTTTTATTTTTTAAAATCAATAACGATTAGGAAATCTAATCAAGTTAAACAATTAAAGAAGGCCCTAATACCATTATTGAGAAACCAACTGTGATCGAATTATGGGTGAAGCGAAAAATAAAAATTTTACAATTTTTGATCGGATCACAATAATTGAATAACTTAAAAAACCTGATTCATAAATATATGAAATCATGTCTTATTCAAAATTCCTGTTGAAACCTTGTTGATATGTCAACCATGAGTTGTTCATGCATACAACCTCTAACAATATCTATATAACATTAGAAAGATATTCAACCCTTTGAGAGGAAATTAGCAGGAGTGTTAGCTTCATTATAGTTATTCTTATAAATAGAAAAAGCATTAGGCTTTTTAATTTTTATTTAAATTAAATATTTCAATTATAATTAGAGTCGAACTCTAATTATAATTTAATTTAATTTTAATAAATTCAAATATCACATATTTGATCCCTAAAGTTTTTTAAACTTTACAATTAAGTCCAACTTAATTGAAATTAATTTTTTTCTTTTAAACTGCTCTTTATATGTTACTCATTGAGTTCCTAATATATTAGTAATGACTATAAATTATAATTCTAATTTAAAATTAAAATTAGATAAATCAAGACTTATTTTAATTTATATTTAATTCTCCGATTAAACAATTTATAATCATAGATCAAGACTGACATCTAGTAATATGTCAAGATCACCCGAATATTAAGAATGTCAAAGTGATTTGACTTAACATGTCCATGCATTGTTACGATATATAATTTAATTCTTTCATCATCCAATGTTCCAATTAGACAAAGTATGGATATAATGTTTACTTTTTTAAATCCAATCATATTCATTCTTGCTAATTAGTAATTGATTTGTACTTGATATTTGAAAACATCTTTTCAAATGCTAATCACTCTGGCCAGAGAATTCCTTAAATCACTAAGAATTAAGAACAATAGAACATGTTCTCTAATTCCTTTAGAGTGAAAGATCGTTTATTAACTTACTCAATTATCTCTATATGGTTTATACAACATTTGAGTACAACCAAATAAGCTACCCTAAATAGGACAAATCATAAGTAGTATCAAAACACAATAATTCTCATATAAGAAACCTTGGTAATCTTAAGTCTAAAGATCAATTATACAACCATCATAATGAGGAAACATATAAGTAATATTTCATTTGAGATCCTTATAATTAGGTCAGTTCAACGAACTTATTTTTTAATAAGCAACCATACATTTTTGTAAGTATCTCTATACTTTAATTTATGAGATGAATTACTTTCTTCATAAGAAAAAAAACATAATATGTGCTAGATTTACCATTTCATCAATATCCCAACTTGATGAAACTATAACTAGAAACAATTCGGGAATAATACATAAATACAAATTGAACCTCATAATTATGATCTTATCATAAATTGTATTACAGAATAATTATTCTAGGGATTTTACCTTTAGTATTGAAAAATCAATTGTAATTAACATAATACAGAAAGATAAAGAATGCCTTTATTAATTAAAATAATAATATCATACATAAAATTGCAACCAATTGATTGGTTGCAATGGTATAAACTAATAGAGACTCCCTATGACTTGATTGAAATATAGTACACAAGCATGCACTAAACATAGTCTCAAGGCCTACTTATAGGTACGTAAAGTAAACTACCCATCATACGTCGGTAGAGCTTCACATTAACCAGTTTGTCCTTTTCATCCTTGTTCAACTTAGTTATGATAGTAGTGGGTGTCCTGATTCATTCAAAAGTGTTTAAGTAGCTATTTGATGTACTTACCTTGATTAATGAAAATAACCTCCTTCATTTGTTTGATTCTAAATCTAAGAAAGAAGTTGAGCTGTCCCTTCACACTCATTTCAAATTCCCTACTCATGTTCTTAAAAAAGTCATTGCAAAAGCTTTCATTATTTTCACTAGAAATAATATTATTAATATAAATTTAAAAAATTAAAATTTCATTCCTATGTTTTTTTTAATTAAAGGGCTATATCAACCTTACCTTTATAAATTTATTTTTTAAAAGAATTCTCTTAAAATACCATATCAAGCTTGAGGAGCTTATTTTAAACCATATAAAAATTTAAAGAGTTTACAAACATGGTTAAGTGGATCATAAAATTTAAAACGAGGAGATTGATCAACATAATTTTTTTGAATAAAAATATTTAAAAATACACTTTAGCATCTATTGAGATAATTTGAAATTTATGTAAAATGCAAATGCAAGTAACAATCCAATAACTTTTAATCTCTATCAATGCAAAATTTTCCTCAAACTCTATAACCTCCTCTTAGTTATACCCTTTAGCCATTAATCGAGATTTATTTATCATAATGCTACCTGATTCCTCTATGCTTTTAAACACCCATTTGCTACCTAACATTTAGGGGTCTCTAGGTCTAGTACTAAAGTCTACACCTTCAGTTAAACTGGTTAAATTCTTCATTTATAGGAAAAATATAATTTTCATCACTAAGTTCTTCTTCTATAATCTTAAGCTCAATTTATGAAATAAAAGTAAGATGTAAATCTATAAAATGTGATATAGTGATTACCCCTTATTGAACATCATTTACAATTTGATTTGGAAGATAATTCTTCTTAAATTTCTAATCTCTTATAAGCTACTCATTATTCTTATCCTCTTCACTTGTTTTAATAATATGATCATTAGCTCTTGTAAGGTGTCTTAGTGGTCAATCTTGTTCTCTTTAAGGGATAATTTCTCCAAATCATTTAATAAACCTTCATCATCATCGGTACAACTTGTTATGGATTTAAAAGGGTAATATTTATAGACAATAATATAAACTCTTCAATAACAAGATTCTTCCTATTAAATACTCTATATGGTTTACTAGTTAAAAACTAACTAAGAAAAATTCCTCCATTCACTTTTGAATAAAACTTTCTCAAGTTATCCTTAGTGTTTAAAATGTAGAACCTATAAATAAAGACTTTAAAGTAAATAATCTTTTGCTTCTTTTCATGTAAAAGATCATAAGTTTTTTTCCACAGTTGGTTATATATAGACAATATTAGAGATTTGACATGTAGTTAATATAAATTTTGCTAAAAATATTTTGTGAGGTTATATTTATTTATCACAATTTTAAACATATCTTTCAGTGTCCTATTTTCTTTCAACAACTTCATTTTTTAGGGTCCTTGGAGTAGAGAAATTATGAAAGATAATATTGAATTCACAAAGGCTTCAAACCTTTTATTCTTAAACTCTTTGTCTTTGTCACTCCTAATTAATGTAATACGAAGTTCCTTTTCATTTTTGAACACTGTTAACAAACTTAATGAATGACCTAAAGCATTTATATTTGCTAACTAAGAATAAAATTTAAGTGAACCTACTAAAATCATCTGCTATAACAAAAGCATAAAATCTTTCATCTAAATTTGGAAATCTAGTTAGGATAAATAAATATATATAAAGCAATTACAAAATTCTAATGGAATTTAACAATTTTTTCTCTTGAATGAGATCTTGGATTGTTTTCCTATTTAGAAAGCTCTACATACCATGTCTTTCTCAAATTTGACATTTGGAAGTTCATTGACAAGTTTCTCAGAGTTAAGATTAGAGATTAGATTCATGCTTGCATATCCAAGCCTCCTATTCCAAATCCACGCATCTTCACTACTAGACATTAAGCACTTTATATTTTGGTTAGAGAAATCAGCAAAATTAACTGCATAGATAATCCCTTCTCTCTTACCAAAAAATTCAATTATATTATTAACTACTTCAAATATAATGCGTGAATTTTTCTTGAAATATACTTTTTTGTCTTACCACATAATTGCCTTATACTTAATAAGTTATGCTTCAGTCCATCAAATAAAATTACAATATCAATTATAATGTGATCTTCCTTACTAACTTTGTCAATTTTAATTATCTGACCTTTGATATTGTCTATAAATGTGAAAAATCCTCCATCTTTGTCTCTAGGAGTTGTAAATTCATATGCCTTAAATATCTCCAAATTCACGTGCCTTAAGAATTTCTTATCCATATAAAATTTTCTCTTATTTTTCTTAAAGACATACAAAAAAGGCAATCAATATATTTTAGGTATTTAAATAAAATTTGGTGTTGATTATTTGACTTTGTCTTCTTTTTAACTTACTTTCTTAAGAGTTTAATCATTAAGCTTTGCTTTATGAAACAAAACTTAACACTTTGCTCGTATTTACTACAAAAATTATATAACATATTATATTAGTAATATGGAATGCTACTAGAATAATGAGACTTATGAATCTGATTCATAAATGCATTCCTTAGTCTTCTATGTATATATGACCCCTACTTTAGATATTGAAGGAATTGAATACTTTTTTTAGGTAGTGAAATGACCTAGCATAATTGTATGTATAAGACATGTTTCTTTGATTATATTGATGCTTATAAAGGATGTAAACATATGTCAAGACATTATTCCTAGTATGAGGTCTATTATGAATAGAAGTTTGATGCTTGCTTCTAAGTTGATATTAAGGCCTAAAAGAGTGTCTGTGAGATTGCATATTATCATGAATTTTTTTACATAGAAGTTGTGCCGATTCTTTGTTTGGGAATTTTAAGCTTTAAACCTATATTGAGATCCATACATGAAAGTATGAGATTTGGTTTTAGAGTAATGCCTAGTAGATGTAGTACGTGTATATGATATATGTGTATGCTTATATATGGATGCACCATACCCATTTGTCATCTTAAACAATGATTCTTCACTATGTAATTATTATTTCTTGATAAATTTAATTTGGTATAAGTCACTTTTATAGTTATATCTAATCTTATGCCTTTTATTTGAACTTTTTGAGCTCATAACATGCTTTCAATTTTCTCACTTCCCTTAGTGAATTTAGATGGGAAGCCTTTAAGATCATTAACCTCTTTTTTAAATGTCTCATTCTCATATATTAATGCATCTAAGATATGAGTGTTAATAATTGTCATACTTTTAGATGATTTAATGCTATGCAATTCACTCTTCATCGTTTCATTTTCACTTATGCATGCATATAAATGCTTTCTATCCTTTTTAAGTTTAGAAGATAACTTCGTCCTTTTTATGCTCATAATTTCAACCAGTTCATCATATGACAATTCAGAGATTTCCAGTTAAAGGCCTGTCATTAACTTTAACTATAAAACATATATAAACTACTTACTCTTTACAAATTCTCAGTTTTATAATCATTTATTTCATCCTAAATAGAGGCTTTAAATATGTTCTTTTTATTTTTTCCATCTTATCATTCTTATCATTTTTTTCATATTTGTCATTGTCCTTGAGGAGAGGACATTGAGATATAATATGACCCAGTTTTCTACATTTAAAATTTTTGATGCTATTTAATTTGAATTATAAATCTACTTTACCTTCAATGAAGTCCTTTCTTTTGAAGATGTTTTTCCTTTTAAAAGACTTATTAAATTTCCTACTTATAAGGGTGATGTCTTCCTTATTGCTTTCATTAGTTGATGTCTCTTCTTCTTCACTTGATTGCTCCTTGAAGGCTTTGAAAGCTAAGCTCTTCCTTCTTAGAGTCATTTTTACCTTCTTAATAAGTGTCCTTAAGTCTCATTTCGTAAGTGAGTAGTGATTTAATGATTTTATCCAATCGTAGAACATTAGGCCCTTTGCTTCTTGACTTCCGAAACCTCTAACAAAGACTTAAGCAATTACGTTACCATTTTAATATTAATATATGCCTTCCCTAGGCCTCTAAGAGCATTGATAATGTCAATAAATCTAGTGTACATATCAGATATGCTTTCATTATATTTCATTTAAAATAATTTATATTAATGTTTTAACGTGCATTTTGCTCTCCTTTACTTAATTTGTTCCTTTATATGTTAATAACAAGTGTTCTAAGTTTCATGAGCCATTTCACACAAGGACACTGCATTAAACTCATTCCTTTATAATGTAAAAATAAAATACAAATGGCTTTGCTATTTAATGAAATGAGTTTCTTACCTTGGGGATCCTATTTTTTCTTAAGTTTGGGAAATTTTATATGATATGTGACTTTAATAGGGATGAATGGACCATTAGAAACAATTTCTTACAAATTAACACTTTTAGTCACCAAAAGAAAGTTCATTCTACTTTTCTAATGGAGATAATCATTTTTAACAAAGAAAGGACCCCTACTAATATTTTGGTCCTGTTAGCTAGGTGAAGATGACCTAGATATACCATAAAGATATTTTCTCAAAATTTTATTTGAAATTACAATAATGAGACCTGCTTTAATAACATTTCTTAGTTCCTAATGAACCCAGAGGGATGAATAGGGTGCTAGTCAATGTAAGAAAACTTTTGCCACTTAATAAAGACCTTTAATTGATTTCAAATTGAATGATAAAATACAATGAAAATTTAATTAAACTTAATCAATCAAGCAAGAGTAAAGTGAAAAGTATAGGGAAGAAAAGTTGTCAATTAATTTTTACAGTAGTTCAACAAACAAACCATACCCACATTCACTGCTCAAGTCTCTTTTGGGATTTAACTAAACTCTTTTTTAAAGGGGAAACTCATAACAATAATCTTAGTTCAATAAAGTGGAACTCTTGTACAAACTTTCTTCAAGGTAAAGAGCAACCTCACTAATTCTTAGAAAACCCAAATACAAGAAAAACTAGTCCCAATTGATTTTTACAACTAAAATGAACCTTATTTTCTCACTTTAATGCTCAATGGCTCTTAATCAATAAAAAACCAATGAATGCTTGTAAATACTTAAAAACTCTTGTAAATACGTTATTTTAATTATCAATGTTATAAAAATGTTGAACAACTGAATACGCAAGTATTTATAGCCATACTAGCTCTAAAATATCATTAGACAAAAAAATAATTGTTGTAATATTAGTGACATTTATATTGGTTGACCAATCTGGCATATTAATTGACCAATGTTCTATATAAAGTCACAGTAGACATATTGATCAACCAATGTGTCTAAAGTAGTACACTGATTGACCATACCTGTACATTGGTTGACCAATGTGTCTAAAAACATGTTTTTAAAGATTTTTCAAGTTTTTTCCAGGATCAAACTACATTTATTTGACTAAAACTTATTCTAAAAATATTTTAAATTTTCTCTAAATAGTATTTTAAAGATTAAGAGGCATTTCTTTGAAATCAAAACTTTGGTTCCTCTTGATAATAGAAAAGATTTATGCATTACATTTAAAACATGATATTTTTATATATAAAAGCCCTAAAAATAGTAAAATAACCAAGAGAAAGAAGAAAAATTACATATGAATTTATAGACTTGTTGTGCATTAATCTTCCTAATTGTTGATCTTCTTTTTTACTTGAATGGATTTAAACATGAGTCTTCCTTTAGTGTTGATCTTATTTTTTACTTGAATGTATTTAATCTCTATAAAGTGTTTATTGGCTTTATTTCATGAGATTTTCTTTTAAAATATGAAATAATAAATTTTTAGTAGTAACTAAATTTTGTTCTCATCAAAACATAGATTATAAAGTTTGTTAGTTTAATAAAAAGTTTCGAAGGAGGAGGAGATGATGGTTCAAAAGATAAGAAGGAGATGATGTTTTGATAATACCTTATAAGCTAATTATTCTTTTAACAATTTTATCATCCTTTACTTATTTCATATATTTTGTACATAAAATTTGGCTTAATTACATTACACTCTATGTTAGTAACCTTAGCGATATAATAAACAATATGTTGCTTTTGTAACAAATTACAACTTTGTAATTTTGATTAAAATAATTTATAGTTCTAATTGATGAACAAGTTGTTGAAGCCTTCAAAATTAATCTCCCATTCTCTAAATGTTTTTTGTAGTTATGGAACCAAATCTAATCTCAAAAGAACTAAAAATTTGTTTTTATAATTTCAATTGATAAAATAGAATAGGGAGTTAATGATTAATTAACTAATTATTTAAAATTAATAAGGAATCAAATAAATCAACTAAGTATAAAAGTGAGAAATTCAATTTTACTTAACTATGATTCAAAGGAAGGATCTCATCCAATTGTAACGTTGATCATTAATCTAAGAAGAATAAATTTTTACAACTCGAACAATTATTTTAAAACCTATTAAGATAGCTACAATAAGTCTCAAGTTTTCTAAATTAATTTATTCAAACCTAGCATTTAAATCAAAGCTTACCATTAATTGATTGGATATGATAACATACCATATCAATTAAATAATAAGCTTCATGAAAAAGACTAAACCCTAAATTAAATAATTAAGATATCTCTAACTATTCAATTTACTTTTCTTGTTTCTCATAATTTAAATATACAAATACATAAATAACCTACTTGTTACTTATACCAATCATTGATGATAATTATATATCACTAAACTCATAGGTACTAATAAAATAATCCTTATCAAATTAATTTATCAGATCAATTAATATCAATTACTTATGAAATAAAAGAACATGAAATAATAATATTAAATTGAAATAAAAATCTAGCTTTGGATACAAAACATCCTTAGGTTATAGCTAGAGTTTTGATTCCCCTTGAATCAAAAAACTCATATTTAGCCACATATGACTGTAGTTCCACACTAAAGATAGATGAAAGAAGAAAACAAAACAAAACAAAGACAAAAGGGATTAATGAAAAAATGTGTGTGTAACGTTCTTCTCCTTTTCTCCTAAAAAACTAACTTCTTTTGATAATATTTTTTAAAAAATTCCCTACATAATAGGGTTGGGAACAAGTCTCTTAATTGAACTAAACTTATTTGAGTGAATCTAGCTCTAGGCATGATCTTGTCTTATCCACTTCAATAATATTGCATCTTCTTCCTTCCAAAATTTGTGGCTTTGACAAATGATGCTCTAATGAGAGGTTTTAAGCTAAATTTGGTCAAATTTTCACTCGTCAACTACGAAAACAAAATAAATATTAATTTTACCAATTAAGAACTAAAATCAATCCAAAATAAAAGAGATAAGTCCAATTAATATGAACAAATTACATCTTATCGAATTCCCCCCATGCTGGACTCATGCTTATCCTCAAGCATACATCAATTCAATATATCAATCATTCTCTTAATGGACTCTCATCCTCTTTCATTTTGTGCAAAAATATCTCAAAAGTTAATATGCATTAAAGGTTTAAGATAAAAATAACAATTAAGAGAACAAACACTCATAGGGAAAAAAATTAGAATGAAAACATAACATCTCATCAATTCCATCAAAATTAAATGAAACAAGACTTGACTCCCTTTCATGGATTGCACTATATTCACTCAAAGTGTTTGGGGTTCTTTAAGCTCTCAAATCAAAACAAAACAAAACATGTTATTTCCTGAAATTTCCTCATTAATCATATTGCCACCACTAATAAGTGTGAATATAAAGCATAAATCTAAGGTACTTGATAAATTTTGTAACGTGACGTAGGACAGGTGTGGCAAAAAGAAGTTTTTAGGTTTAACAAATTGAAGGAAAACATATTAACTTATCCACACTGGTTTTGAATCAAATTAATACAAATTTCACTTTATTCAAATTGCATCCTTTCAATCATCTAACCATTTTTATTTATTTTTCATTATTTTATAGTAAGAAATATCAAAGAGGAGGTTTTTATATCTATATAATTGTCCCCCATCCTATAAAAAAAAAGAAGTCAAAACATCGTAACTTGAATCAACTGATTTACTTTTCATGAACGTGGTTAAAATCTTATGCAAATAAGCTTTATACAATTCTTTCAATTTAAGGGCCAAAAATTATTATGGAAATAAATGAAAAGAATGGTAAAATTGGCGTGTAACAAGGTTAATATGCAAGACAAGAAAGGTTCAGGATTAAATTGGTTCTCTAGGGTAAAAATTGAGGTAGGCTTTTATAGATCAAAAATAGTTACACCTGTCAACAAAATGTCTACAAGAGCTAGTTTTAGTATAAACAAGTCATGTTTACTAACACACATAACAAAGAAAAATGTATGGGCACAAATGTGAAAATTTTTTCTTAAGCTCAAAAACTCACACAGATTTCAAAATGCATCAAGTCTTGCATATTTTTATTCAATAAAACCAATAAGATACTCTCCTTTACATTAAAATTTAGCTTAAATTAGGGACTATTACTAAGCAACAATCATAAAATTTTAGGTTTCCATGAGGAACAATTAACATATGAATCATAGTATTCGTAAGTGTAAGAATAAATCATGTAACGCCAGACTCTTTGACCCTTTTGTATTGGTCTATTCTTAGAAATACTACTGTATATTGATATATACATGGTTGTATATGAGATCAAAAATGTATTTTAATCTTTTCAGTATATATGTCAGTGATATATAATATTATATACCCTTACACGAACTTAGAGTTCATCGGTATGCGGAATCTTGGAGATTTATGACATATAAGCTTCTAAATGTGTAAAACTGAGTCCATTGGATGGATATAGCCATGGTGGCCAAATTAAATGTGTTCTAATGCCTTAGAGGTGATTAGACATTATTTATATAATTATTAGACACTTAGAAAGCTTAATTGGAAAGGTTAATGTACATAAGGGTTTAGTTGTAAATTTAGAAAAAGTTTGAAGGGTACATTGGTAATTTCACATAAACTAAGGACAAAAAGGTAAATTTCACATGTTTGGTCAAAGAAGAGTCAAAATCTAGACCCTTCTCCTTGTGTGGCCGTGCATCCCACCATAAAACATTAAAAACACTTTGTTTTTAATTAAAAGAAAGGAGAAGAAAGGAGAAGAGAGGAGAAGAAGAATAATAATTTTCGTTCATCATCAAATTTCCACCATTATTTTGATTCTCCAACTCAAACTAAGGTGTTTTAAGTTAATTTGGGATCAAGGAACACAAATATACCATTAGCTTTAAGAAATTCTCAAAGGATTTTAAGATATCACTAGAGGAAAGTTTAGGTAATTTTTGTCTCATCTCTCTCTACATTATGATTTTGAGTTTGGTGTTAAGATACGTTGTTCTCCATGCTTGACTATGCATGATACATGGTTTAGATGAATGAAATGAGTCATGGAGAAGCTTCTTTAAGCTAAAACCGAAATGCCCTCTCTTTGGTGAAAGTTGGCGAAATTTTGAATATCTTTTGAAATTGATGGTTTAAATGAGTACTATGATGTTAATTGTGTATGTATAATGTGAATTGATGATGAAAAATGAGGAAGAAGTACATTAGAAGGAGGATTTAAAGTTTATGCCTTTAGGTGTTTGATAAAATGCTTAAGTGAATTTGGCTTAGGATTTAATGATTTTGATGATGTGCATTGGAAAGAGGCTTTCATTTTTACTTAGAGTAAACTTGAATTGTTTCTTAGATTGATGAGTAGTGGCCTAAAGTACTTGGATAAAAATGTGCTTAATTATGCTTTAAAATGTGGAAGTATAGGATCAAGGCATTAAATGCCTTGAACAATGCAAAAGAAAGCTTATGTGACTAATAAGGGAAGTAATCATGTGAGAAGCTTCATGGCATCTTATAGCTTAAAAATTGTGATATTGTGTTTTATACACTTATGTGGTGGTGTATAAATATGAAATATATGTTTGAGTAGTAAATACATTGCATTTGTATGTATAAAGACTCGGAAGCTGTGAATAAAGGAGCTCGTACCGAGGATTGTTGAAGTTAAAGGAGTGTACACCTTCTCTTGAGATGAGTTGGGGAAAACATATCTCTCAAATGGGGTTAGGACATTCCAAGACATGCATGATGGCTTGTATGTGAATTTTGAACCTAGGTAATGCATAGTAGAATCGAATCCCAAATAAATGCTAGTATACTTATGTATTTAATAAACGACATTATTTTGAATAACTCTTTGTACTTAGAGTGAAACTGATGTTTTTATTTCGTATTTTAAGGAATGATATTGTTTTTAACAAACCTACAATTAAAGTGCAAAGGACAATGTTTTATTTTCTGAAACTACATTGTTGAGTAACTTTATACTTGGAGTGTAAAAGATGACTTTCACTGCATGAAATAATGTTTTGGAACTTACATATGCATAATCGAGTCATGTATGCCATACGTATGTGTTCTCTTTTGGCTTAAAGCCATGACAAGGTTCCATTTTATTGGTTGGATTGATAAATCAAGGCATGGTACCTTACTTAATTTTAGTATTAAATATTTGTATATGATTTTTTGTGATTGGTGAGGAAACGATTGGCCAATCGTGTGCTAGGTACAATAGATTAAGTGAACTCCATAACCTTGACACTGGTACATAAAAGTCGAGTCCTTGTAACAATACCATTCTACAAAACTTGCGGGTGATTGGACACCTAGAAGTCTGGTCAGCAACGAGGTCATCAACTAGGGTCATGACACTCTTATCGACCGTAGTCTGGACTCACTACAGATGAAAGTCGAGCCAACGTGGGGATCGGTGGGTGTGCACACTAGTTTGGCCGACTAGTGGTGACACAGATAACTATTTTGGCTTATTCTGAGATTTAGCTTCCTGACGAGATTTGATTTTTACATATGATGCTTTTTTGCTTTTACGTACTAGAACTGGAACCTATTTTGACTAAATAAGTGATTAATAAGCTAGGCCTATGTGGTTTCTAACCAATATAGGATGAGTCATAGAGTCATAGACTAGGTCTATGTGTTTCTGTGTCATGCACATTCACTTCATAGGTCATTATATGCATATTAAATGTGTAAAATCGTCCTTAGGTTATTTAAACAGTTTTGGTATATACTGGGTTCTATTTGTGATATATGTCTTTTTCCCACTCACTGAGTACATAGTGTATGCTCACCCCCTCTGCTTTCTAACCACGCAAGATAATTTAGTGAGCTTGAAGCTTTGAGTGGTTCATGCGGTCTTTTGACATATTCGAGGCTTTATCGCATGTGGGTAGTCTCTATTTTGTACTTTTGTTGTATAGTGGTTCATGAATTTGTTGATATGCTTTATAATTTTATAAATTAAATCTTGTCTGTTTTGTAGTTTGTAAATGATTTTATGTATGAACATTTTGTACTGTTGTTGACATTGCTCCTGAGTGGACTTCAAAGTCCAGAAGTTGTGGTAAAGTTTTAATGTGAATATAGAAGTGTGTTTGAAATTGATTTACAGGTGTTTTTCATTTTGTGATTTTCAAAATACAGATGTTGTGCTGCCGAAATGTTTTTAAAGATATCCAGTTAGCCTTGTATAGTCAAGTTAAGGGTATCATGACTATCCTTAGCCTAGGTATGCAGCAGTTGTCATGTGCCCGATGTAGTTTCGAGTCCTGACAATTAAATTGGTATTAGAACAAGGTTTTTATATTTTCAAAAGTGTTATTACCATTTTCAAAAGATTTATGAGCCTTAGGAGTTAAGTTTGGGTGTCAACAGTCTTTGGTCGAGAAGTAAAGTCTCGGATCATTAAGTTAAGGTCCTTAACGGTCAGATGATTTCGACCTTGGTGAGAGTACTTATCGACATTCTTTGGGGTGTAAGGGACATCAGATAAGCTAGGCTTAGTCCAATCTATTTTATTAAATAATATCTTTTTCTTTGATTTTATAATGATAACATAGTTGGACGAGGAATGGGAAGTCTTCGTAAGGCTAGACCTTTGCGACCTGAGCCAAAGGAACACAATGTTGAAGCAGTCGCAAAACTAGCGGTTACTAACGCGTAGTGCCATTAGGTGTTATATGTGTTCTCGATAGAGACGCTAGGGTTTTGATCGACACTGGCACACAAAGGTCCTTTGTTAGTGTGACCTTCGTCAAGGACATTGGTCATTCCCTAACGTTGTTAGATCCCCCTCTCATTATAGTCACTCCTCTTGGAGAGCAAGTGGCTCGTGATGAAGCATATATGGCTTATAAGGTAAAGGTTGGTGATGCTTTGTTAGATGCAGATCTTATTCCCCTCGATCTCTACGATTTCGAGGTGATATTGGGGATTGACTGGTTAAAGAGGCATCAAGCTAGAGTTGATTGTTTTAAAAAAGAGATGGAGTTTGACACTCAGGGTAGAGTCCTGATTAAATTTGCTGGTGACCGATAGGTGTTCTGAAGTTGTTTGATATCAGGGGTTAAGGCTAAGAAGTTGATTCGTAGAGGATGCCAGACATACCTCGCACATGTGATTAACACTTCGGCACAGAGGGTCAAACTTAGAGATGTTCCTATTATATGGGAGTTCCCCGACGTCTTTCTCGAGAAATACCTAGAATGCCACCTGATCGGGAGTTTAATTTTGTGATTGACTTGGTCCCAGGGACAACACCGATATCTTTACCACCGTATCGCATGGCACCAGTTGAATTGAAAGAGCTGAAGGTTCAATTGCAAGAGTTATTGGACAAGGGCTTCATCAGACCAAGTCATTCACCTTGGGGAGCACCATTACTATTTGTCAAGAAAAAGGATGGGACCCTCCGTTTATGCGTTGATTGTTGGCAGTTAAACCAGGTTACCATCAAAAATAAATATACACTCCCTGAGATTGACGACTTATTTGATCAGTTGAGAGGAGCTACAATATTCTCAAAGATAGATATGAGGTTTGGGTACCATCAGTTGAAGATTACTGAGATTGCTGAAAGTGATGTACACAAGACTGCTTTTCAGATGAGGTATGGACACTATGAATTTTTGGTGATGCCGTTCGGATTGACAAATGTACCTACAGCATTTATGGATCTCATAAATAGGGTGTTCCATCCTTATTTAGATGAATATATCATAGTTTTCATTGATGATCTTACGATTTATTCTAAGGATGGGCAAGAGCATGCTATACATCTTTGGATTGTGCTACAAATACTTCCCAAAAGACAATTGTACACAAAGATTTCAAAGTGTGAATTTTGGTTAAAGGAGATAGGATTCCTTGGGCACGTGGTATCAGGAGAAGGTATTTATGTGGATTTTAAAAAATGGAAGCTATACTAGAGTGGGAATAGCCTAAGAATGTGACTGAAGTTCGTAGTTTTTTGAGGTTAGCTGGTTATTATCGCAGATTTGTTTAGGGTTTCTTAGTACTTGTAGCCCCTTTATCGAGGCTTACTCGAAAGAGGGTAAAATTTCAATAGGATGACAAATGCGAGGTGAGTTTTCAAGAACTGAAGAGATGATTGACTTCTGCACCAGTGCTTGCTCTACCTACCCAAGGGGTTGGGTATGATGTATACAACAATGCCAATCGTCAAAGACTTGGTTGTGTACTTATGTAGGCTGGGCAAGTGATCGCATATGCTTCTAGACAATTGAAGAAGAATGAACTAAATATCTTACTCATGATTTAGAGCTCGCAGTGGTGGTGTTTGCACTCAAGATTTGGAGACCCTATGTTTATGAGGAGACTTACCGTATATACACTGACCACAAAAGTTTGAAGTATCTAATGACATAGAAGGAGATAAACCGCAGACAAAGGATATGGTTGGAATTAATTAAGGATTATAACTCAGTGATTGACTATCACCCGAGAAAAGCAAATATGTAGCTAATGCACTGAGTAGCAAGTCAAAATCCTTATATGACTCATTTAATGAGTATACGGAGCCTTGGGTTGGACTCTCAGTGGTTGAGGATGACGGGATACTACTAGCACAGTTTGAAGTTTGACCAACACTATTTGATGAGATCAGGAGATAACAAGCTGAAGATCCCAAGGTAAAGGTCATTCGAGAGAAATTACCATCCAAAGAGGACAAGGGGTTCCGAATGAGAGAAGATGGATTGTTAGTCTTCAGAAACAGAGTGTGTGTACCAGATGAACAAGATCTCAGGTGAGCTATCTTGGAAGAAGATCATAGTTCGGCTTATGCTATACATCCTAGCAGCACCAAGATGTACCGAACTCTTAGTGTAACACCCCACTCCCGCTGGACCCGAACCTGATATCGACGGTGATATCCGAGTCCGTGCCCCGCGAGGGTGGTGT
>JAOQMS010000001.1:18370930-18403157 GCA_027563885.1 Erythroxylum longipes | reverse complement strand
ATACCAATTATGCCCATATAAGATTCAATATCTCATATTAATCCTTATTTATTAAATATCTCATATTTAATCATAAAATTTCTCAAATTTTACAATCAAGTCTAGCTTGATTAAATTAACTTTGCTCTCTTCAACCCATTCTATATGTGAGACCCATTAGATTCCTAAATATATTGGCAATGGTTATAAATTATAATTATAATTCATAATTATAATTAGATAAATTAAAACTTCTTTTAATTTATCTTTAATTCTCTAATTAAACGCTTTATAAGCATAGATCAAGATTAGTGTCTACCAACACATCATGACCACCTAAATATTTAGGAATGTCAAAGTGGTTTTCACTAACCTTTCCGTGGACAATTTTTCCGTATAATTTAATCCTTTCATCATATAATGTTACGATTTGACATAGAGCATGGAATTAATGCCAACTCTATTTTGAGTCTAATCATACTAGTTCTCCGCCATTAGTTGTCGATTCAATTAATGATATTTGTAAACTATTTACAAAATGTCATTCTACTTTGGCCAAGGATTTCCTGAACCAATACTAATCGAGAACAACAGAATATTCTCCCTAGTTACTTTAGGGTGATGAATCCTATCTTGATCACACAACTATCTCCATATAATTCATGCTACATCCAATGACTACCAATTAAATAGGTTATAAATAGTATCAAAATGTAGCAATCCCTATACAAGATAACTTTAGTGATCTCAAGTCAAATGATCACTTATACAATTATCATAATGAAAATTCTATAGACATACAAGTAATGTTTTAAATAGATTTCTCATATTGGGTATGGTCAGTGAACTTGTTCTCTAACAAGCACCCACACGTTTGTTAAGTATCTCTATACTTTAGCCTACAAGATCGACTACTTCCTTCATAAGGAAAAACAAAATGTATACTAGTCTTTTTACATTATATTAATGTCCAATCTTAATAGAACAATGACTAGGAACATTTAAGAATAATACATAAATGTAATATGAATCTTATAATTATAATCTCATTATAATTTCATTTGCAATGTATAATTATCTCATGGACTTTATCATATACATCTAAACATGTACAAGATAAAGAATGTCTTTAAACAATTTGTCACTAAACTACAACCAAAGCAATTGGCTATAAGGTATAAAACAACAGTACGAACTCAATAGGACTCCTCAAATCAGACAAAAAAAGAAAAACGGAGGGGTGCCCCATTGAATTCTTAATAACGAATAAAGTCTTATTCGTATAAATGAAAAATAGATTCACTTTTTTTCAGCGATTTTAAATATTTCAAAAACTCCATTATAGTTATACTGGGTGGCGGTTTAAAAAACCTAACTTCATTAAATGAATCAAAACGTTTGTTCCTTAATAGGATACTATTAAAGTTATCAAAAAGAAAGAATGCATTACTTGATGGCCTTTTCCTGACGACATAATCTTGATAGATATTTTATCTATTTTTATGGATCCGATATCATGCCAATTTTCTCCATTAAAAAATTTAACGTCAGCTTCTGGTGGGTCCAACATTTACAAAATTAAAAAAAATCCATGTAAGATATTTTTGGGCCACATCAGTCGATAATTGACGATGCCCTAACTTCGTTAGTGGTCAAGATTCAATCTGAATATTTTAGAACGTTACGGTTTAATTTGAACATTGTGAAACGTTAGGAGGCTATTTTGTACACCAATATAAATGTTACGAGTTAATTAGCCCTTTTGAGTAAGCCTCCATCAGTTAAAAATGGTAAGAAAATGTATGTAAATCGATCTGATTCCAATAAGTTAGAATGGTGATTTTAATGTGGATTAGTCGAGCATGAAGTTTGTTTAAGAGTTAGCTTGCTCGATGGGTGTCACTTAGAATGTAATCTTTTCTTCCAAACTTAAGAAAATGGTCACATCAAGGTCTTAAATAAAATCTTAACAAACATTTAAGATTTTGTTATTCTAAAATTTAATTAATATGATTTGATAATTATAACGTCTTTTTTGAACATTAAAAAATATTAAAATTCAAATTAATATTTTAGACAAATTTTAAGAATCAAAATGTAAGTGAAAAAAGTATGTAATTATTTTTAGAATGACATTATTTTGAACGATATTTAAACTATTTAAGCTAAAATTTGAGCAGCCCTCTCGACTTGACTCAAAACTCAATCTACACGAACTTCAAAGCTTCTGGTCGATTTACCTTAAAGAGAAGAAAACTATAATTTTTAAAGGTTGAATTTGCAATTTAGCTTATTGTGCCGTAAACGGCAAAACTTTTATAACTTTTCCCAAATATGCGGGTGACCCGACCCTGAATTATCGACCCGGGCATCTATTTTCGTCACACTCATCACATCTATCTTCTCTATTTTAATCAAACCGGCCCCTATCAAAATCGGCAACCGCCGGCGACATCTCCGACATGAACAAAACTGTCCGCTCAAGTGAACGATCGGCGGCCAGCATGACGATTTCAGATGATGAAGACGCTTGCTTGGCCCAATTCCTGGAATCGGAGGTCCTCTCTGAAGTCTCCGACCAGGTAAGCAATCCCTAATTTCTTCCTCTCTTTTTTCTATTTTCGATTCTTTTTGCGTAAAAAATGTCATCTTTGGACCAAATTGATTTAATTTGTAGGACGAGGAAGAGGAACCTAAGGCCAAGAAAGAGGAACAAGAAGGCGATGATAGAGGCAAGGAGAAAATGAAGGAAGAGAATTTGATTGGTAATAGTAACCGTGGAAGTGGCAGTAATGGTAAATTGGCCAGGTTAGATGGTGGGATTTTCAGCAAGATCCCTCATGAGCTCTTTCCCCACATCCTCAAATTTCTTTCCTCCGAGGTTAATTTTTGGTTTTGTCTTTTAAAAAAAAAAATTGTTTAGGGTGTTTTTTGGATTTGGGTTTTAGATATGAATTTTTCTTTTGTGATTTGCGAAACAGGATCTCGTGGCATGCTCTCTGGTCTGTAGATACCTTAATTATGCTGCTTCTGATGAGTCCTTATGGCGTCGCTTGTCAGTACTTGTTCTTCTTCATTTCCTTTCTTTTCTACTTCTAATAATTATTTTTGTTGCTTAATTCTGTTTGTGCTTTTAAAAGTGTTTTGCTGCCTCAACATTGTCGTCTCTGTTTGAATTTTAATCATTAGCCTTCAGAAATGATTAAAGCATTTTTGTAGTTTGGTTTATTCAGCTTTTCATGTTTTAGAGACCTTTGTGTCTGAATTGAATGACCTGTGTGTATGGGTGGTCCTTAGTTATGTCTGCCTTTTCATCTGATTGTTAATTCCTCTGTTTTTGAAAACGAACATTCCTATGCCAACTTACTTCTTATGCTGAAATTGCCAGATAAGTGCTTTAGATTCTACAAAATTTGTTGAACCATGCCTCATTTGTTTCTGGTGGGCAATAGGAATTCATGCTTCAAATAATTGGATGTTAATTTATCAAATTTGACTTTGTGCAGGTACTGCATGCGATGGGGTCTATTGCCTCCTTCCAAAAAGTTATCCGAATGTGCTTGGAAGAAGCTTTATATTCAGGTGGCGATTCACTTTAAAATTCTCTCTCTCTCTCTTTCTCCTTTGAGAATTATTGTGTGAAAACCTGTAGAGGTTACAACTCTTGTGCGAGTGTTATGCTGATTCAATACTGCTTACTTTTGTACGTGCTAAAGGATGTTGTTCAGTAGTCCTCCTACAAGAATTCGATTATGTAAATGTTAATTTATGACTATAAAATGGATGGTATGTGCAATCTCAGACTAGTTGGCTGACAATGTTACTTTTTTAATGTTTTCTTCGCTGTTCAATATCATATTGTTCATAAGACTTAAAACTATATTAAATGAGTAGTTTCAAGCAATATCCTATTGCAGCGTGATGAAGAGGACATGGTTAAGCTTGTTAGGAACAGTCCACCTGAGTTTAAAGAGTACTACATCCAGATGCAGGCCGCAAAGAGGAGCCAAGCACCTCTTCCTTCACAGGTATTACTTGTCATATTTTTCTCAGGGTTGTATGCGTTATTGGCATAGAAGTTTGTTTTGTGTGTCATCTTGTCATATTTTTCTCATAGTTGTATGCGTTATTGGCATAGAAGTTTGTTTTGTGTGTCATCTTTATACTTGTTACTAGAAATTTGGGTTATAGAAGCAGAAGGTTTTGACCATTTTTGCTCAAGGTATATGTATTTGCCAACAATTTGATGAAAGTTTATAGTGTTTCTTTGTTGTTTTGAAGTTGATTGTGTTGTTCAAGCTTTCAGAATGGCTTTCGGGATTTTGGTCACTGTTCTAAATTGAATATCTGCGTATGACATGTACCAAGGAATAATTCTGCTCTTAAGCACATGTTTATAAGATTATTGTCTGGATTGAAGGTGAAAGATGATCGAATTATTCTTGACAAGTCAGTTGCTGATCAAGTTTCTATTTGGAAAAGTAGCAGAGGCCTAACCGACAAAGTGTTTGCTGACCACGCTTGTTCTGGAGAGACCTGTTCCTACTACCAAATTGGAGATGTATTCATCTGTGAGAAGACTGGGAATGTTCATGGTGGGAAAATTCCGTGATTATAGATGTGCAACTGAGCATTAGATTGTGGATGTTTGGAGACTAATGCATGTTTTTCTTGCTTCTTTTCAGTTTGTGATGATACATGCAGAGAAGTTATTATGGATCCTGCAAATGAGCTGTTGGTTTGTACAATATCTGGACGATGCTTTGACAGGTTGCTGTCACCATCTGAAATGGAATCAGATCATGTAAGTGCATTATTATATGTGGTGATTTTTTTTTTCGGAATGCGTTTTCATTTTGTATTCACCCTGAAGAAGACCCTTCTTGCATATCATTGGAAAAGGAAGTTGCGTATAGTTGCGTAAGTTTAACTTTCATTGGTGATTAATTTCATTTTTTTCTTCTGGATTCAACTAAAGTTCTTTACATTGGCACCATATCTATGGTGGCTTAGTGTAGTCGTACAGCTGTTTGTCATACAATGAATAATTTGACATGCACTTAATGTTTCCTTCGTCTTCCGAGACTGGACATGATATGAACTTATAACTTATCCTGTAG
Organism: Erythroxylum longipes; assembly: GCA_027563885.1. Taxonomy (NCBI): domain Eukaryota; kingdom Viridiplantae; phylum Streptophyta; class Magnoliopsida; order Malpighiales; family Erythroxylaceae; genus Erythroxylum; species Erythroxylum longipes. The sequence goes on along the minus strand of JAOQMS010000001.1, from coordinate 18,398,058 downwards.
TAGATTTAACTGATGCTTTTTATGCTGCTGCTGTGTCTGTAATTTCTCCTTTGGATTCTAATTGATGTCCATTTCAACGCTGCACAATGTTTTTCTGATCGCAACAGTTCATCCATTTAAGTAAGAAAAAGTCTGCATGATCTAATTTCCTTTTCACCTCCTTGAAAATGTACTAGGACCAGCTACAAGGCGGCGTGACAGATGAAGCAGAACCATTTATGGGCTCTGGACGTTTTGGTGAGTAATTGTACTTAATTTTCTCGTTCATTTGTTTATATGATACTATATATATGTGCATATGGATCTAAGTCTTTGTGTTGTTTATTTGTACTCGCAGCACGAGCTTACCAGTTAGGATATGATTGCGATGACGAGAAAGAACTAGAAGCTGCTTTAAGGTTTTGCTAGGTCCAAATGCTGGTCTGTGTATGGCATGCGAAGTGATGTGAAATTTGAGGGATATAACTTTAAAAGAATGTTTCACGTTAGAAGCTCCGTATATGTATGCTTGATTTCCGCCACTTGAAAAGGTTATTAGTATAGAGTTTTTTTTTTAATTTTTTATTTTAGGGTTAAACCACCTGTGATCTGGCGCTATATGGACAACCCACTAATCCAGATTTGAGTTGGGTAGGACCTTTTGGCGGCAAAACCTTCCCTCACTAGTTTTAAAGCGACTCCATTCCTTCGATTCAAATTCAAAACTTTAGGTAAGGATGGAGGGGCTCATGTTATTCCACTACAGCCCTCGTGGGTAGTACAGAGTATTTAGTGATGCTCCTTTTTTTCGTCCATCTATCGAGTTTTTTCTAGACAAAGTTTACAGTGTAATGAATTAAGGCATTCATGAAAGGAGATGTGCACTGTTTTCCAAGGCCCTGAAGCTGAAACTCTGGTCTTCATATAAGCCCCCGAAAAACTAAATTGAAAGAGGTATCGTTAGGATTGGCAACTTGGGTTGGGCTGCGAGTATAAACAATGTCATTTTGGCGTTTTAATCATGTCGATTTGGATGGAATCAGCTTGGAGCTCCTGAATTTGAGGGGAAAAGGGCTTATTTCAAAGTCAATGCGATTACGTGATAGACATTTGTATTTGCATTGGCAATTAGACCTTGTAAGCAATGAGTTATGTGTCATCAGAAACAAGGGTAAACATGGAATGCAGCAGGGAGGCAATTTTGGGTCGATTCATGGATAAAAGTTTGGGCTTAAATTAACTTGAAATTTAATTATTTTAAGTAAAATAATATCATTTTATTTTTAAAAATTAAATCTTGGATAAGATTGGACCTAGATAATTCAGACTCAGATTTAATTAAAAAATTAAATTATTTTATTTTTTAATTAAAAAAACTATTTTTAAAAAATTGCTGAGGACTATCTACGAGTCAACTTATTGTTATCCCTGACATGTATGTAGCTAAACAGCATGTGAAGGAAATAAAATAGGGTAAGAGGTTTAGTAGAGAAATTTGCAAATATTCAGTGGAAATTGCCAATTATGTTATACATGTATATGTTAACAGAGAGAATGAATTAAAAAAAGGTATCAGTTTGAGTAAGTCAAAAAAGTGGACAGGTGGTGGTACAGTAATTTCGTGGGACTCCTGCTTTTCTGAAATTACCAAAGCCTGTTCTGGTTCCGTAGCTTTTAAGATTTGTGTATTTGACTGTTATACCATATTGAGCTAATACCATTGCTTTTTTTAATATATATATTATAAAAGAATAACTGTTTAAAAATATTATCTCTAACCTTTTAAAATATGAAGGAAAGAAGATGAATGTAACACACTACTCATATATAATAGGTACTAATTAAAAAAAGATAAGTGAATTAACTTTTAGTGTAAAATTAAACATCGAGATATTTCTTAAAAATAAGCTGTTTATTAATTAAGAAAATTTTCTAAATGATAAATTTACAAAATTTATTTCTTATGCGCGTTAAAATACGCGTTTTGCGTTTTATCTTTCTATTTTATTTTTCCTGTATTCTCTCTTCATTATATAATAAGCTACACAAACAGAAACAGAGTAATCAAATCAAGCGGCAAAAGCTCCAATCTCTCTGTTTCTGTTATTTGTTTCTTGTGGGAAAATCGCAAAGATTATATTGGTAACGTTATCTGTTTATCTCTTTCTCTGTTCTGCTTTTCTTCTCTCTCTTTCCAGCTTTGTTCCTCGTTGAAAGCTTATCTCTCTGTGTATATTGCCTATATAATTCGTCTAACTAGCCAATTATATAATTTCAGCAAGTTTATTCAGATCTAACGTTCACGTTTCGCTGCTTGAATCGAGCAATTGCACTTGTTTCTTTGTTAAGTGTTCATGTTTCGTTGCTTGGATCGATCAATGCTTTTGCAATTGTTTCTTTGTTAAGTGTTCATGTTTCGGTGCTTGGATCGATCAATGCTTTTGCACTTGTTTCTTTGTTAAGTGTTCATGTTTCGGTGCTTGGATCGATCAATGCTCTTGCACTTGTTTCTTTGTTAAGTGTTCATGTTTCGGTGCTTGGATCGATCAATGCTTTTGCACTTGTTTCTTTGTTAAGTGTTCATGTTTGGTGCTTGGATCGATCAATGCTTTTGCACTTGTTTCTTTGTTAAGTGTTATGGGTAAATTGCCGTTTGACTTGGGACGGGAATTGTCTTGATTCCCGTACCAGGCTTCGTCTAGCAGAAAGATTGTGGTTTGATTGTGGATTTTTCCTAACTTTCCTTAATTTCAAAGGGTTGGAAACTTCTAATTTTGCTGGTCCCGGGTCTCCCAACTTCATGAATCAGGCGTGGTTTAGACTGAGTCCTTCCATAATCGAGTCATTGCTTCGTTAAAATAAGTCCAAGCACTGCAATTTGTTTCAGAGATTCGTGCATGGATACAAATTTTGATAATTAGCTTATGATTTTTATCTTTCTAGTTGATGGCGGCTTACCATATATTACACTTTATCACGCAGATTTTGTGCTTTGTGAGGAAATATGGGAGGTGGAAAGGACAAACATGATGAGCATGACAAGGGGCTATTTGGACACGGATATCCTCCTGGACACGGATATCCTCCTGGACAGTATCCACCCCCTCCCGGAGCATATTATCCTCTTGGTTATCCTCCAGAACACGGATATCCACCTCACGGATATCCTCCCCAGGCATATCCCCCTCAAGCTTACCCTCCGGCAGGTTATCCTCCCGGTTCATACCCACCTGCTGGTTATCCTGGCGCATCTGGGTCTCATCACCAAGGTATACTTGCTGTAACTAACGTAACATAGGTGTGATTGTTGTCAAGTTAAAAATTACCCTTATCTAACTCTATCTTGCTGTCCATTACTATTCTTTCTTTTCCATTTGGTAGTGTTTTTATTGTCCTGTACCAAAAAGAAACCAGCAATAGCAAAATAGGAAAAACGTTTAAGGAAGTTAAGTGAACGATGATTTCATTGATGCAGAAAAAAACAGTAACAAGCCTGTCTTTTTATAGTTGAAGCAGGGTTATCAATTACAAAAATCAAGCAGTATCATTATCTTTGCAGATTTCCCAACAAACATTTAAACAAACAGCTGATATGCATCTTATTTAAGACAATCTACTCCAAAATACTCTCTAACTAAATTTCAAAAACACAATCCATCTCAAATACTAAAAATATTCTGAATTATCTAACAGTTTTTTCTGTAATGGTCATCTTTAGTTGACTTTTGAGGTTTGTATGGTATGCTGGTTCCAGTGTAAGTTACGTGATTTGCGAATCTTTTCTTAATTTTGTAACTATTTTTCCTGAACTTTGTTGTTGTTCTTTCGAAATTTTGATAAGTCTGTTTATCAAGTGTTGGTGCACTAAGAGTAACCAAAATTTCTTGATATAACTTCAGGACCTGGATTAGGAGCAGTAATTGCTGGTGGTGCTGCTGCAGCCGCAGCTGCTTATGGTGCTCATCACTTATCTCATGGATCCCATGGTTATGGAGGATATGGGCATGGCTATGGAGGATATGGGCATGGGCATGGCAAGTTTAAGCATGGGCATGGCAAGTTTAAGCATCACGGAGGAAAGTTTAAGCATGGAAAAGGTGGCAAGCATGGAATGTTTGGAGGGAAATTTAAGAAGTGGAAGTGATAAGCTTGCATGTCTACTGAATCTGAATGGAAGTTTCAACAACTACCAAATTGCGAAAGCCCCTGTCTCTTAATCATAATCCATACAATTAATGATTTTTCTTCCGGCAAAGGCATTTAGTTATCTTTAACAATAATCTATACAACTAATGATTTTACTTCCGGCAACGGCGTTTAGTTTTCTGATGCCATTTATCGTATCCATAATATGCCTCTTGGCTTCTGCTATATATGTTGCACTTCTATATTACGCAGTATTGTGGTCCTTCTATATTGGAGATAGTCACTAGATGTTGCCCTTTTCCAAAAGTGGGTGAATCTGGTTCGTCACCGGATGACTTATTTTAGAGTACTTGGTTGTACCAACTATTACACCTACTATATCAATTACAATGTCAATTCAATTGACTAACGTTCTTAAACACCGCTCGAGCTTCACTTCCACAACGAGCCGTCGTATCCACCTTTCCTCCGTCAACTAACTTGTGCTCCATCGTTTATATCGTAACAAGGGGTAAATACCGGCTGGTTCTGTTTTGTTCCACAAGTTGAACTTTTGTGGCTGTCAGCATGTTCAGGAACCTTTTTTCCGCTGTGCTAAAGACAGAAAAGTGTAACTTGTGCTCCATCCTTCGAAACATCAAACATATACTTCTAAGGAAAAAGGTGAAGATGGAGAAAGTGGTTCTGATGTGGAATATATTGACAGTCTTTGAGTTTCCTCGAAATCTATAAACTATAACCACTAGTCGTCTTTCTTTTCTGACGGGAAGCATCACACAAAGCCAATGAAGAACTCAAATGTCCAACTTTGAACAGAAAGAAGAGGAGTGGCGATTGGCAAGCGAGTAATAGCACCAATCTTGATTGCCAAGTAATGCGCAATCACCAAGGCGTTGAATTGCAGTATCCAAGGAGATCAAAAACAAACGCAGGCATTGTTATTAGCACAACATTGTCGCTTTGACGCATTTCGTCTAGCGAGAGAAGCATAATTGAGAATACTAAATGAGGCAAAGTATGGGATAAATTCTGGGAAGAAAAGGTTACATGTGTTAGGGTTAACTTGGGAATTTTCTAGTTTGATGTGATCATGCTGAGAAACAATGTGAAAAGCAATAACGGGTAAATTAGGAAATTCAGGTTTTATGTGATCGTATTGGGATAGGAAATTTCATGAAGAAAACAGATACTAATAAAACCAAGGTTATAACTTAAAAACTTTAAGCTTTATGTTTTGGTGTGCAGTACAGAACCTTAGTTTGTGAGATGAAGCTATATCAAGATATGACAAGAAACGTACATGCTTTGATCCTTCTAACTTCTTATTTGGATTTGGAACGCATGATAAAATTGGTCGAAAGAATTCTTGCTAATGTTACAAAGATTGAAGGAATCCCATCAACCTTTCTCTGTTTAAAAAATTGGACTTTCAACGTCAATAGTAGGTTAGCACCCTTTCCATCTGTAAATTTGAGGTACAGACATCTTCCGTGTGTTAGGAATTAAACCAGAATATGGTATCTTTTAATTTCCCTGGATCTCTTCTGTATAAAGCATTGTTGGATGTCTTCTTTGATATATGTTTTTGTTCTCTGGTAGTGTCTTGAATACATGGCTTGAAAAGTTGAAATCAGGCATCACCGTGGTGGGTGGTCATCTTCTGGAGTTTGAGGTGGTATTGGCTTCCAACTAGGTTTCTCATCCCAGTACATGTCATAATATACATGTCCGGGAGTGTGATCCGCTACACAACACCATATACCAACGTATCGCTTCACACGTTTCCTAAACTTCTCTTCTCTTTCCTAAGTATATATTTAACAGGGCATTAATACATAGAGCCACCTTCAAACTTGAATCAAATCCAATCAGTACGAGAGCAAGAGGCGGGACTTACGTTGTCATTGAAACCTGAGAAAGCATCTTGCATTGAAGAGAACTGAATGACTTTGACATGTTTGAATGATGAGAATATTGTCTTGAACTGCAAATTAGAAAGAAAGCTCAAGCTGGTGAGGCAAGCTGGCGGCACTGGGTGGTTGCCATCGGGGGAGGGGTGTAACTTGGCTAGTTAAGTATACAGCCAAAAAACCATTCAACAATTGAACGAAATAACATTTTAGTTCCAGCCCCAACACTAACTACTACAAAATAGCACATGCTCAACAGATTGTGTTCAATTTTGTTTGAACTGGTTTTCATTTCTAGAAACACTTACCACAGGAAATAATAAGGTCTATACTGCTCTAATACCATGTTCTTTAGGATATGAAACTGAACAAACAGTACGCAGGTAGATTCAAATGCTTGAAAAGGAATTTCATTACCGTTTCTTCATTGCTGTGTTTTGGGAATCTTAGAACACCTGATGATCCTGTATTGTTTGACCCATGGCAGTCTTGGTTTCCACCTTGACAAAGCTGAACATTAAGCCATGATTGTTTCACCTACAAATGTTTGTGGATTGTTAATCCTGCACCACCGACACCATAAATTCTTTTAAAGAGATGTAACTTCATTTCTTTACTTGGGAGGGCAGCAATGGATTGTCTAAAAAGGAGTACTCCCTAATGCCGATTCCAGGGCCAAACTCCTCGACTGGCAACTCTTTCAACATTACATTTACCTGCAGTTCAGTTGATATTTCTTTCATTAAGACAGTCATTGGAAAATGTTCAGGAGAAAACAGTTTACCATCTTTTTCTAGCAAACCAATGTTGGATAAGAACTTGTTATTTTTGCATGTATTGCAATGTCCTTCAAAGGCTAAACCCAAATTTATGTGGCATTTATGAGGAAACAACTAAAACTCCTAAAAGAACATTGAAGGCAAAAGAACAGGGATTTACAGAAATAGATCTAAAGCTAATGCTAAAGGTCAAGCTGGTGCAGAAATTAAGTAAAGAAGGCAGATAGATGTCATAACGCATCCAATTAAGTAACTGAAGAACACACTGCTTTGCTATGGTTATGAAGCAAATAAATTGAAAAGGGTTAAACTACAACAGTAAGTTCATAGTATAAGGAACTACAGCTAGTAGCTTATGTTCAATTAGTTTTGTACTTCCATCATGAAATACAGAATGGGACCATAGACACAAAAGCAGATCAGTACTTTAGCTAAATAATAAGTGCCTGAATAATTAAAACAACTAAGCTATAATTCCCACCTCCCCTCCCAAAAAGATCTTCATATTCAGCACACTTCAATTTTGGTTTCTAATTACACAATGCCAAAGCACAACTAAAGAGGTAAAACAAGAAAATTTATGTTGGATGAATTTTTTCAAAAGTAACTTCTGGAGAAAAACTTTAAAAGACACAACTTCTGAAAACTAAAACTTATCCAGATTTCTTAATGTGCTTGAAGTCAGGCAGGTCAATTAGGATACAAGTTGTAGAGCCTAGAGCTTCATCCCAGTTCAACCTGGTCACTCCGCTGCAAATGGAAATAAGCATAAATGCATTGCACACTGGAATGGCGTGATAAGTACTTAATATTGCATGAATCGAAGTCTTATACAAAACATGAAAACCAGTTGTGAATACTTTAGCTGTATGATTAAGAAATCCACCGATATGCTGCTGCCTTTTGCACTATCAATGGCATCACTAGCAACTTAAAACATATTTAAAGAAAATTGTTTCTCACAGATTCTGGGAGCTGAGTACAAGCACACTAACATTTCCAAGCACATAACAAATAAACATTTTCTTAGGCACAAAGTAGCTGACACTTCAGGTGAAAAAAGAAAAATAGTAGTTTGTCACATCAGCTTCAGGATAAAAAAAGGCACCTCAAATACATGGTCCAATGGGCAGAGAAAAGGTTGCCTAGTCATAGACCCCTCCAGAACTCCAGGATGGGGAAACCATAGCCTATCCAATCGGCACCATAATGGAGGCATGATCTGAAGTTTACACAAAGAAGAAATCAACAAACAACCATTAGAGATTTTCAAAATGAGAAAGTGATACGCTTCACACAGTTTTAAGGACAGTAGAATGCAGCATGTTCGATAATTTAAATTATGACAGGGATATATATCACTTGAAATATGTTACCAAATTGTAAAAGGGAAAGCATGCTCAAGAAAGGAATTACTCTCACCAGGGTGCGATTTAACAATGATGCAATTGCCAGTGCTGTCCTTATTTGCTTCATCTGAAGACAACAGAAATTATTGAGAACCAGGATGGTATTAGACAATTGAAGAACTCAAACTATGTTAATTGGTGCATACTTGATAATTAATTACAGCAAAGTGTGAATCAAGATCATGCTCCCCATCAAGTAACAAACTCTTTGGAATAGATGGCTTAAATGACAAAAAGCCTCCTGCATAAATTCAAAGGGATGTTAAACAGCAACAATTATCTTAAGCAAGGACAAACTGCAAACATCAACTACAAGCAGATGCAGTGACCACAGCAAACATTAAGTGTCAATTGTTGAAAATTTTTCATTAAGAAGGCTGAGATGAGATTTAATGCTCAATTTGGTTTTTCTTTTTTCACTGATCACTTGCCTGGTTGAAAGAACAACAAAGAAAATAATTGAAGATAACAGGAGTAAATATATAGTTGTTGCATCTATTGATCTTAAAGTGTCAAGTTCAGACATTCTGTTCACAAAGAACTTTAGATGATGCTAAATAAATTGAAATACCTAGTGGACAATAAATCACCCTTTGGCTATGGCCAGATGTAATACTTATGTAACAATGCCAAATATTCTGGAAAAACAGTGGGCAAGTGTAGCATGCTATTACCTGGTGCATCATAGTATTCTGGTGGATCATAGAAAACCATGGCTTCTCGCAGTCGATGGCGCTTTCCTTCAGTGCCTGCATACTGAAATGTTGTATGCACTGCATATGGCTCCAATCTGAGTTGCTGATATATGGCCTACGAATATATCCCCAAGAGTCAGGGCATATAGTCTTTTGATGGCATTTTCAAGGTCCAAACAAGAAATATGGAATTTGACAAATTCTTTATGTCTAGATAAGAAGCATATAGATCTGAGTCTAAAAGCTAGAAGGAACAGATAAAAGATGCTACCTGCACGAAATAAGTATGTCCACTGCAAAATATACTTGCTGGTAAAATTCCAAGCTTCAAAGTTCCATCAAATGCATATACGAGACCACCCTCCCCATCAACAGAAGGTCCTAATTGCTTGCGCACAACATCATTGAACCCATTCTGATCCCATATATTGTCATCAGCCAAAAGCATTTCTTTCCATTCTTTTGCCAACTTTTTTGAAGACTCTGTTGGCCGCCAATGAAATATTCCTATGTTATAGGCACCACTGACTATCAAAATGAACAAATGAGTATTAGTAGAGCGATCATAAAGAAAATTAACAAAATTTCAAACTAGCATACTAGAAAAAGATACAAATACAAACCAAGTTTATTAAAAACCAACGGGACTTGACTGGCAAACATTTCAGGCATTATTGTTAATGTACTACACAACAGTCTGCATGGATTGTGTGTTGCAATTAAAGTTTAGATGCAACTAATGAATCAAATATCCCATTCCCATGAAGATGCAGCAGTTTGTTGGCAGATTCAAAAAGAAAACAAGTTATGAGTACAAATTTTCCCCTCCCATTGCACACATATGTATAAATGTTTCAGCATCATAACGGCTCTTTCATTGCTTTTCCAGCAAGAATAAATGGACCATCCCTCCTCATGAAGACCCCTCCCCCCATCCTTGCTCCTATTTAGAAACAAAGCGAGGAAAAGGAAGACTGGCCTAATCAGGTATCAGATTCGCAATTTTTAGATTCTATTACTATTGACTGGAAGGACATAAAGTCTCTACACAGTGCCTAAGCAGTTGTCAGGAAAAGGTAGATAATTTTATAGTCATTCTCAAAAGTTCTTAACCTTCAAACCAATCAAAAAGGGAAATTGTGGAAAAATGCAACAGATGATGCAGGAGCCTTCAGTTTAACAGCCATAATGCTGTGCAAAGGGGGACAGAGTGCAAGAAGAATTAATCTAGTGAGCATTCACCTTGTTGCCAAATGTCCAACCTGTCATCAACAACTGTTGGTACAACTTGATCACTTGAGGTTAAAACATCTGCATTTGGATATCGAGCAAGATATGGGAGTGGATTCTGTTCGAGGACATAATATAGTGTGCAATGAACGATTTATTAAGTGATTGAAACGATGATGCAAAATAACAGGAAATAATATTATGAAGAAGATTTTCATAAATATGTCATAAAACATTTGATTGTGTGCATAAAAGTATCACAACAACACAAGAAATCAAGTACAGAAATACCAAAATAAGAGAAACTTTCCTGTCTCCACAAATTTGTATTTTTGTGCTACACCAATTTTAATCAGTTGGTAAGAGAAATTTTTGGAAAATTAGAAATGCGGCACATAAAATTTGTATCACTCCCTAGGTTAGATTAGGTAGATACCATCAAATGATACAGTTTTTCTTTTCTTTATTATTTACTTTTTTTGAGAAAAGAAATGATACAGTTCATGGCTTCCAAAGGTATGAGACTCATGATAAATCTCTTCAAGCAAAAGAATGCTGAATTGTAGGATTCTAACTTCTCTTTTTATTTTGCAGTTTCAGAAATTACCATCTAAAACCTTGTTTGTGTGGGATAACTCTGAAGTAATACCTTCCATCTCCAGCTTTTAGTTTCAAAAACAGCTACCATTCCCACAACAATTCTAAAGTCTCATTAAAAATATAAGATACTACCAAATGAAAGAAGCAAACAAGAAGAAATATATGCAAGCATGGGGATAATCACGATGTTGAATTCCAAAAGAAGCAAACATATAGATAGAAAAATACCTTTAACCAAACCATATCAGTGTCACACATCAATAGCTCATAGCCAAAAGGGAGGATTGCATCAATCAGAATAACTTTTTCTCTCCCCATTTTATGAAAGGTTGGTGACCCCCAGCCAACATCTGCTGTGCTCATGTGACTTCCCATGTCAAAAACAGGAATACCTTTCCAGTACAGAGCTTCCAAGAGCTTAGTATCCATGGCACCTATTGTACCATAATTTTAATATTTTTTCCGTAACTGAAGTCCCATTGAAAGAAAGCTTAAGTAACTGAGACTGTCTTGTGAGGTGACTTACCGACAAGAAGATTAGAAAGCCCCAGATCTGTCAAGTGTTTAACCCATGTAAGGATGAAATCCATGAAGGCATAATTACCGAAAGTGACAATTATGACATTATCTTTGACCCTCTCCTCAACAAGTTGTTTGGTGAGCATAAAATTCTTTTGAGGTGGCATTTTGGCATTTCGTGGGGGAGCATCCCAAATTGGTTTTATTTCTCTGTTTGGAAGCTTTGATGTTGGCGTCAAAGGACCAGCAATTATTGCTGATTGAGAAAATTTTGATGATTGATCCAAATAAGGGGAATCCACGTCTGGAGAAAAATGAGTTTGTCGAGGAGGCAAGTCAATGGTAAATGACTAAAAGCAATTATAAATGGCTTGTTTGCATAATTATATGTTTGCACAGAGACGAAATTGCACTGGCCATACAAGACAAGGCAAGCATCCCATGATAAGGAAGGAATCGAAGACTAAACAAGTCCATTAGCAGCAAATTTATTGACACTGGAATGTTTTCAATTTAGCTCCATTATTAACAAATGTAGAATGCAGATCAGAAACCAAGTGTTTGATGCCATCTAGAGAATGACGACGAATGAAACCAACACTTGTCGTAGAAAATCATAACAGGAGAGCTGTTTAACTTTAAAAAATTGAAGTTCCATTATGTCCCAGAATACCATCTGGAACAAGTTTCCAGGTTTATGACAAAAAGCGCAATCTTTTAACCAAAACTATCAAGGTAAACAACACTTCCAACAACCAAAACCTCAATAACAATGAAAACTAGAAAGAGATAGAATTAAATTCCCGGTAGCTAAAATTGATAGCAGAAATTGCTGCACAATCACTTGGTGGTTCTAAAAGGTTGGTCCAAAAATATAAAAGGTCAAACTTGAACTACGGGACGACAAAAGACGAAGCGAAAAACCCAATTCATTCTTGGACAAAAAACGCCCATCCGAAACACGACTTCTTTTACGCACAAAAACGAAGGAAAAGGAAAAGAAAGCAAAACGCATACGAGACGTGATTGGAGGCGGAGAAGAGAGCCATGAAGTGAAAGAGGAGTTGTTGGAGTAGAAGGCAGAGAAGAGGTAGAAGGACGAGAACACGACGCCCACCACCACAGTTGCGTAGATTGTTACGAACAACGGCTTCCAATTCGTTACCTCCTGGTACGCATGTCTCCATATTCTCATCTCTCTCATTTTTCACATCATTCAAATTAATCCCAAGCCATTTTCTACTCTTCCCTAGTCGCTTGATCAATCCTTATTGTTTATTCCTTCCTCTTGTATTATTAGTTTATTCCCGTTCTCTTACATTTTCATGAGATGCGTTAACTTATTCCAGCTAGAATGGTGTACTTTTTAACATCAAGTTGCACAAACATAAATAAATCAGTAGATCTATACTCCTATCAATTGTAACATTATTATACACACATACACATGATACCAAATACTTGGTAATTCCTAAAAAGGACACTTTCTCTTCAATCTCTTGGAAAAAGGGTTTAATCCATTTTCTATTTCTTTATTTGGGAAAGTTGATGGGAAAGTTGAGGCACAATTATAAATAAATAAGTACAATATCCCGTCTTTGTTGCATGTCAACTAAAACTAGTCAAATTATATTGAAACAAGTCCAACGATCGACAGATAATGTAACCCAAGGAGTGTTAAGTATGGGTGGGACTAACTTGCAAGTTCTTGCTTTTCAATGTTTAAAGAGTCCAATTTCGGCAAGTATTGTTCTAACAATCATTGCGGCTCCGGAGTTGAACGAAAGTCTCACGGTGCAACCACAAGAGAGTTGACAAAACCAAAAACAAGAAAATAATATTATTAATGACCCATTTCACGTCCATACCATGCTCGATCCATAAAATCTATGACGAGCTGATCAATGGGTTTACTGTTATTAATTTATAACGAGCTGGTCAATAGGTTTAATGTTATTGTTATGTGATCATGTGGGTTGTTTCGATTCTCCAAAAAAAAAGTCCAGAAAACCTTTCATGGAGAAATGTAAGTTTTTCCAACTCTTAATAATCAAACATTAAAGACATACATCATAAATAAATCATGAATTATACATAAATCATTCGTGCTTATTCAGATCTTGAAAATAATAATAACCACATAGATTAAATAAATAAATCATTTACTTTGAGCGGAATTCGTCACGATGTAAAGAAGAAATTTTTTATCGATTACGAACTAGTTTTTCTCTCTTGACTCTCTTTCTATACGATAGCTTAATGAATAGCCCAATGTACAAATACCTACTCTTTATGTATTTGTGTTTTGTCTATACTTGATTAGGGTAGAGAGATGACTAAATTATATACACTTCTTTATTGACATTAAATTTTATACGTCCATCAAGTATTAAATTAATGGTTAAGATTTAATATACTATTAAACTATGAAAACCCTAAACCAAGTTTAATATGGGCTTATAGAAAAGTTGGGCTACAACATCAGGTCATATTTCTTACATTCTCCCACTTAGCCGGATGTTTCATCATTACATTTAATAGTATAACATAAGACTAGCAAAAATTAAATCTTATAAACTGTTAACATCATAAGCACCTCAACACAACAAATCACATAATGTGCGTTATGGCTGTCATACACAGTATAGTCATATACTCCCTTTCACATACCACTACATTAAGAACTTATTATGTTTAGGTTCATAAGTTGTATATAAACAACATACAATCCACATGAATGTTATGAAAATATATACAAATTTCTTATTCAAACATTTATGTATACATAAACATAATGAATTAGAAATATATAATTCAAAAACATATTATTATTGAGCTCAAGAGTGCTAAAACATCATCATAAAACATTTTTATTAATCATCAATACAACCAAGACTCATCATAAGCACATGTTATTTAAATGTCTTTGGTTGTAAACCTTTAGTTAGAGGGTTTGCTACCATAAGATCCATCCTAATATATTCTATATGCACTTTTTGTTTCTAAATCTCTTCTTTAACAACAAAATACTTTAATTCTATGTGTTTTGCGCCTCTAGAGTATTTGTCGTTTTTAGAGAAGAAAACTATTACAGAATTACCACAATAAATTTTCAGCAATTTGCTTACTGTGTAGACAATCCCAAGTCCTGAAATAAAGTTTCGCAACCATAATGCATGAATTGTAGCCTCATAATAAGCTACAAATTCTGCTTCTATAGTGATGAAGTAATGATAGATTGTGTGGCACTTTTCCATGATATTGCTCCTTTAACTAATAAGAACAAATAGCCAAATGTTGACTTTCTACTATCAATGCACCTGGCAAAATCTGAATCTAAATATTCAATCACTTTTAAAAGATTAGACCTCTTATAAGTGAGCATGTAATCCTTTATTCCTTGAAGATATCTCGTCACTTTCTTTGCAGCCTTCCAATAATCAATACCAGGATTACTTTGATATCTGCCCAGCATCTTTACTATAAAACCGATGTTAAGTATAGTACAAGTTTGTAGGTAAATCAAACTGCCCACAACAGAAGCATATGGAATTGTTTCCATTTCCTTACGTTCCACATCATTCTTTGGACATTTCATAAGACTAAACTTATCTCCCTTTTAAATAGGGACTATACCTATTGAGCACTTGCTCATGTTAAATTTCTCAATATAGGCTTTTTGAGACAAACCTAATAAACCTTTTGATCTGTTACGAAATATTGAAATTCCAATCATATAAGATGTCTCTCCCATATCTTTCATTTCAAAATTCTTAGAAAGAAATTCTTTAGTCTTATGCAACAAACTCAAGTCATTAGCAGCAAGCAAAATATCATCAACATACAAAACTAGAAATATAAACTTAATTCCACTGATGTTTCGGTAAATACACCAATCAACAATAATTTCCTCAAAACTGAAAGAAGTAATGGTATTATTACTTAATATACTATTGCCTGGAAGCTTGTTTAGGTCCATATATTGACTTCTTTAATTTACACATCATACTTTCTTTACCTGTAATGGAAAAACCTTCAGATTGATCCATGTAAACTTCCTCCTCAAGATCTCCATTTAAAAAGGTTGTTTTCACATCCATCTGATGTAACTCTAAATCAAATTGAGCCACTAATGCTAAAATTATTCTCAATAAATCTTTCTTTGAGATAGGTGAAAATTTCTCCTTATAATCAATATCATCTTTCTGAGTGTAACATTTGGCAACAAATCTAGCTTTATATCTTTCAACATTGTCATTCAAGTCGCGTTTGGTTTTAAAGACTCATTTATAGCCAACTCGTTTAAAACCTTTTGGCAAGTCTACAAGATCCCAGACATTGTTTTGAGCCATTGATTTCAACTTTTCTTTCATAACATCAATCCATCTTTCAGACTTACACTACTTATAGCTTGTGAAAACGAAACAGGATCATTATCAATGCCACAACCATAATCCGACTCTTGCAAATAAACCACATAATCATCAGAAATGGCCGACCTTCTAACCTTACAGGTTTATTTAAAGTTATAACAACTGATTCACTTACATGAGCTGGTGGTAAGTTAGGTTCTTCATAGGGTGCTTCTTTATTATTTAAATGTTGTTCTTGATTATTTTGATCTTTCAAAGCAGGAATAACGTTTGTTGTAGTTGTGGGTTTAAGAACATTTATAGGTAATGGAACATCAACCTTTATTTCATTAATATCCACAACTTGATTTTCAGCACTCCCACTGACCTCACCATTCTCTAAAAATTTGGCATTGGTTGTTTCAACAATTCTAGAGCTATGGTTCGGAGAATAAACCATGTACCCTTTGGATTTCTCTAGATAACCTATAAAGTAACCACTAACTGTTAAAGAATCCTATTTTTTTCATGTGGATTATATATACGTGCTTCTGCTGGACAACCCCAAACATGTAGGTGTCTTAAACTTGGTTTCCTTCTAGTCCATAACGTGAAAGAAGTTTTAGGAACTGCCTTACTAGGAACCTTATTTAGCAGATACATAGTAGTTTTAAGTGCATACATCCACAAACTTTTGGCTAATGAGGAATTATTCATCATACTCCTAACCATATTCATTAATGTTCTATTTTTCCTTTTTGTCATACGTTTTGTTACGGTGTGCCTGGCATAATTTACTATGCACATATACCATGACTTTTGAGGATCTTAGCAAACAAACCAGGACATTATCCAGATTCATCATACTTTCCATAATACTAACCACCTCTATTAGGTTTTATAATTTTCACTTTTCTATCTAATTGCCTCCCAACCTCTTTTACAAACACCTTGAGGGTATTTACAACTAGAGATTTTTCATGCAGCAAATAGACATATCCATACCGTGAAAAATCATTTATAAAGGTGTTAAAGTATTTTTCTCCATTAAAGAAAGGAGTGTCAAAAGGTTCGCAAATGTCGGTGTGTATAATTTCAAAAAGCTGATTGCTTGTCATGGCTCCTTTCTTAGTATTTTGGTTTGCTTGCCGTTAATGTATTCCACACATAAGCTAAGATTAGTAAAATCTAGATTCGGTAGAACTTATTTTTTACTAATCTTTCTAACCTTTCTTTGGATATATGACCCAAACGGTTATGCCAAAAGTAAGCAAAATGTTCATTCACCAGACTACGTTTTATTCCAACATTATAATTGACAATAAATAGGGATTTAGAAAAAATATCATCAAGTTTCAATTCATATAAATCATCTGTAAGCATTTCATAACCAATAAAGGAATTATTTTTATACAAATTGAAATAACCATGTCCACCTTTAAAGGTATATCCACTAGCATCAAGTCTAGAAACAAAAATTAAATTTCTAGAAATTGAAGATACATAGAGAGTGTTCATTAGATCCAAGTAATGCCCTGTATCTAATGTCAGCCTGTAAGTCCCTACACCTTCATTGGGGCCTTCATTCGATTTCCCATAAACAGAAAGTTGCTAGTTGAGCTTATGGTTGGGATTGTAAGGAATTCCTGAACAATATTGGAAACATGAGTAGTGTCACTAGAATCAAATCACCAAGTATTATAAGGAACTTCAGATAAGTTTGATTCAAAGTATACAGAAATATAATGTATACCTTTTCTTTTGAACCAAGCCTTACGTTTTAGACAATCTTTTTGATAATGTCCTTCTTTCTTGAGAAGTGGCTTTATCTAACTTTTGTCCCTTCCTTTCACCTTCGGCAACTTGTGGAACTTTAGCAGGTCCTTTCTTCTTACAATTCTTGGCCTTTGGTTTGAGTTTCTTTCTAGCTCCTTGACCAACTAGGTTAATAGAATGAACTCCTTGTTTCTTTAATCTCGTCTCCTCCTGAATAAGCTTACTGGACAATTCATCAATATTTTACTTATCATTCAATGTATTATAATTGATGTGGAACAGTCTATATTTAGTAGGAAGTGAGTTTATGATAAACTGCATTAAGAAGGAGTCTTCCACAGCCATACCCATTGTCTTAAGTCTTACTGCGATATTTGTTATATCAAGGACATGTTGCTGCATACTCTTTGACCCATCAAACTTCATGGTCGTGAGTTTAGCCATAAGTGTCCCTACAAGTTCCTTATTGGCAGAACCGAACTTATCTTCCACAAGCTTAAGAAAATCTTTAGCATTATGATTTTTAGTGCTAGGAAGAGTAGACTTAATGTTGTTGGCAATCCTCATTCGCATAAAGTTCAAATATAGCTTGTTAGACCTTGTCCATGCTCTATAATGTGCTTTTTCAGCCTCTCTACTGGTATCATTAAGTTCAAAAGGCTTTTCTTCTAATAGTGCCAAGTCAAGATCCAAAGCACCTAAATAGAAAGTGACTTGTTTGCTCCATTCAGAGAAATTCACACCAGCGAACAAGGCAACAAAAGAAGCTTGAGAGTGAAGGCAAATAACTGCAAACATATAAAAGCTCACTAAATAACAGATTCAAAGAGGACGCACATACATTAAATATATTGTAGGTTTCCTTTAGGTAAACACAATAATACATATTATGACCATCATTAATATTCTATTTAAACTTTATAAGAAAATTAAATAAACTTCATCAAATACATCTAACATCTTTGGATAACTATACATATATGACAAGAGTATATCAATTTTCTCCTTAATATTTAGTAGTTATAGAACATTGATTTACCTTTGGGTAAAGTCCTTAATTTCTATCAACTAATAAAATTTTCATAACAGCATTTCATAAAATACATAAATTATACGACCACACATTCAGAACTAATTTGGCCACTTTGGTGACTAACAAATTAATTTTAATCATAAATTTTAATCATACTATCATATGTATAAAATAATAATAACAATAATCATAATCATAAGACGAAACTAAAATTAAAAGTTTGATTATAGGTCAAAATATCATTAATATCACCAAAGCGTAAGAAATCAAAACTTAAAAAACAATTTATTCTATTGTCAAAATTCATGGATCAAGGCTGTAATTATCCGATTGAAAACACAATATTCACAATATGGATATTGGCACAAGAGCCACCTATTGAAACACACACAAAGCATTTAACAGATGAACAAAATCCCCAATATTCATTGTAATATTAAAGTAAGATGGTTCTTTACCTTGCGGTCTTATGCTAAATCCAAGGTATCAGATGGTTCATGCAATAACCAACAAATAGACATGAATAAAAACAAAAGCAACATGGCCTCCCTTCATTTTTTTCAAACTTCTGTCACTCTCCACATGGTGCCATTAACAAGGAAAGTAACGGCATAAAAGATGTGGGCCTCGTTGCCGTCATTAATAACATTGTAGTCCTTTGAACTATTTATGCATACACTTCACTTTTCAAGAAACATGAAGACGTTACGCACACCAACGCCTAAGCATATGCTTCTGCCTAACCATTGTTTTCATAGTTGTCAAGTTCTTACGTTATTTTGGAATTTATCATCCGGTATACGGCAACAACTATGTACAAAACCCTAAAATCATTTTTTTGTAAACATCTTAATAAAACAATCATCAAATCAATAATCTGAGGATTATTATCTATTCAAAACCCTAGGCTCTGATACCACATGTAAGTTTTTTCGGTTCTTAATAATCAAATATCAAAGACATAAATCATATAGGAATCATTCGTGCCTATTCAAATCTTGAATATAATAATAACTACATAGATGAAGCAAGTAAATCACTTACCTTGAGAGGAATTCATCATAATGTAGAGACGAAAACTTTTTCAGATTACGAACTAGTTTCTCTCTCTTGAGCCTCTTTCTATACGATAGCTTAATGGATAGCTCAATGCACAAATACCTACTCTTTTTGTATTTGTGTTTTGTCTGTACTTGATTAGGACAAAGAGAGGACTAGTTTATATACACTTCTTTATTGACATTAAATCTTGTATGTACATCAAGTACTAAATTAACGGTTAAGGTTTAATACACTATTAAACTAAGAAAACCCTAAACCAAGTTTAATATGGGCTTATAGAAAATCTGGGCCACAACATCAGGCCATATTTCTTACATCTCGGTGCCATTTTGGTAGTGATTATTGTGGTAAATGTTTTGACAATTTCCTTGAGGAACAAGTAACACGTGATGGCTTCAAAAGAAAATATTTTTATTATCTACAGAAATGTGATAAACATCAAGATGTTGTGATAAGTTCCTATCTTGATGTCATAAGAGCTTATGCATTAATTTGAAGAGCTGAAGATGGCAACGAGGGAATTTCAGGTTTAGCTAGGAATCGTTGATATTTGGTGTATCCTGCAAAATTTAAGATTGAAGATTTGGAGCTATAAGAGAGTGATGGAGCATAGAGTTGGCAACAAGATTTTTTTGGAAAAAGTTTTGGTTCTATCCAAGATTTCTCATCCTAAGTTGATCCAGCTTTGATTAAGCAGACGGGATCCTCTGTCTAACCTTATTCTATCTAACTCTGTCCAACTGAAAAAATGTCGTCATTTCTACTTAAATTTTACAAACTCTATTAATCTTCCAAATTTCACCGCTTATGAGTCGAGCCGATCCCCAATTTGGCATTGGAAGTTATGCAAGTTAAGTCATAACTTTAACTTGCATGACCGTGCAAGTAAGTCACGACTGTGACTTAACTTGCATGCACGGTCGTGCATGAGTGAGTCACAGTCGTGACTTACACACCCCTCTTATGAAGTAACTTTACAAGAAGAAGATAGGTAACACTTGTTTGAACAGAATAGGGATGAGAAGATCACGAACAATAGAATTAGAAAAGTGGTGTTATGGGAACTTTGAATCATTGAAACACATAATGAAACAATCGTATGTCATTTTTGTTATGACCATGTTGATAGCTTAGAAAGGCTCGTTCTTTCATTAAACCCTCAAAATCCCAGAATACTAATAAACATAAGAACATATAACCTATTGTTTCTTAACATTTTGCACTAAATGCATGACCTTCTACCTACATTTTTTAACAGCAAGATTTTGATTCTGCCTGCAAGAAATGCTTTACATAAACGTCGATGAAAGAATGATTTGACATTTCTTAGATAGTCTGAAATGTTTCACGTAAACTCAAATCAACTAAACAAGCTCTTTCTAAGGTTCCAAACTAATTAACACTACTAACTCCTGTGATCCTTTAGTGATTTATTAAACAGAAATTAAAGTAGTTACAGTCACCATCCATGACTGATGACATCTTTTTAAACAAAACTGAATTTGTTTTACAACTCACGTAGCCAATGCTCACTTATTAAATGTGAAGCACGTTATATATAAATTGAAGTTTCTTCATTAAAATCCATCAGCATATTTCCAAATTGGGAACAATAAATAGCACCATGTAATAAAACTAGTACTACACATAAGTAAAACAATAAAAGCTTTAAAACTCATCAACATATATGAAGATAGATATTGAGAACTACTGATAGCTAGCGACACTTTCATCTGCTTCACCTAGCTTTGAGACATCAACTCCCCTGTTAGCAATTATGACTGGGGAGTGACAGGTGTGACTCTCAGTCATACCCGTGACTGTAACTCCCCAATCACGAATGTGACTAGGAGAGCCTTGCAGCACTTTAAATAACCCCCTCTCCCTAATTTGGATGCATGCTTATCTTCGTCTTTTCCTTGTTTCCAGATCAGATTATAAGTTCTTTATCTTCTCCACCTGCAGCCGCCATACAATCGCCGCTCCTCACCCAGTCTCCAGCCGTAGCCTTAGCCGTAGCCGTAGTCGTAGCCACCACGTAGTCGAACACCCTTACACCCAACTAATTGTACCCCACCGCCCTTCTCACCTGACTCTCTACTTTTCACCTTAACCACCGTGCACACCTTACCAGTGCACGCCTCGCTAATGCAAGCCCAAACGTGGCTCTTCATCCTAACCATCGTACACGCCCTCATACCCTGCCGTATTGAACAGGCACACACCCCTGCCCCCACACCTTGACCAGCCCACAATCGTTCCATCCTTACCGTCACTCCACTCAACACTGCACACCCGTGCATTACCTCCCTCAGCACAACGCATGCCCGTGCGTCCACTACACCAACTCAACAGGAGAACACACTCCGCTGCAACTAGATTTGTCTCTAAGAATGAAACAATCCAGAGTTCCCTCGTCTCCACCACACGAGCCAAATTTAGGTATCCCATGCCTCAACTTTCAAATTAGAGAGCACTAGTAAAGGTATGCATTTCTTAAAGATTGTCAAATTTTTTGAATAAATTTTTAGATCATCAAGCACTTGTTGAATTGAGAATATTTGATTGAGTCCACGAGTTGCTATGAATTATAAGCTAGGAATAATTTTCTAAATTTAAGAAAATTTTGTATTTGAAATTGATATTAGAGTTTCTGACCACTTTAGAAGTGATTCATGAAACTACTGCAAAGGACACTGCAGGTAGTTTTAAATTTCAATTAATGAATGCACATCTTGTGATTACTTTAGAAGTGCCAAATGCTATTTTGGCTTTCCAAATAATGATTTATATGAATATCCTGAGGATTTTGTGGCTAGCGACTTTTGGTCATAAGTGGCCAATTCTAGAAAAGTGTTTTGGCCCAGTTGGTCTAAATCATCTGCCATCGTGGACTCTTCCCTTCGCTATCTCCATCAATTTTTAGCTTTTACACTATTCGATAGAGGAGATAGCAATGGGGCAGTTTCTAAAATTAAATTATTTATTTTGTGGTGTATGGTACATGCCAGGCCTTTTAATGCCAGAAGTTGGTTAAGTGTGCATTTAAATGAAGTGGCTGAATCTAGTACAAGTAAAATAGTAGTTGGTGCATTCGTGACTCGAATTGCAGAACATCTTGGCTTGCTAATCGAGAGAACACCCATACGGCTAGTTTCGGGCAATTTGACTTTGAGCAATTTCACGCTCGCTATGTTCTTATCCATGATGAGATGGGGGAAGCTTCAAGCAGCAAGCGAGCTCGAGTTGCGAAAATGGAAGTTACACAAGAAGATGATGTTCCACTACCCAAAGAAATGCATCAGACTTATCCAACTACTTCTGTGCAGTACCAATCACTGCTAAATCAATTGATAGCATTTGAATGACGAACAAATGACTGGCTCCACAACATTGAGGCTAGCATGGCAGAGATCTGAACTTTCATGGCCAATTTGAATGCTCGCTTTTAAACAACCTCCGCCCTCATCTTAGTATTGTTTTTCTATCCTTTCCCTCTTGTGCATTTGTTTTCCCATTTGGTAGTTAGAGATGCATGGTTATTAAATGAACTTGATCTAGATTAGAAATGCATAATATGAGTGAATGGGTATACTTTCATGCTTAGACTAATTGACTTGGATTACGGTTTAAAGGATATTAGCTTGTTGTGATAGATGAATGACACTTTTCATTTGGTAAGATTTTGAGCCTTTTTGAAATATTAAACACCAATTCAAGTATTCTTTGTTGAGAGTGTTTGATAAGTGTAAATTGCATCGTGTTTTAGGGCATAGTTTGATATGTGTTTAGCTGTTAATTCAATCATTTAGTAAGTGTTTAAGTTAGAATTGTGTTAGTTTGTTAATTATTTACGTTTTAAGTGTTTTATAGGTTAGTACAAGTCTTTGATATTAAATATTATATTTTTGAGGTACTTTGAAGTGTTTGTTAGTATTTCAGGGTTAATATCGAAGAACAAATGAGTTTCAGAGACATTCAGGCCGAAACAACGGCTCACGATCGTGACAGAAGCTTTATATTTGGCCCGCGATCGTGGCCTACATGTCATCTTCATAAAAGAAGCCCAGGGAATGGCCCACGATCATGGCTTGCATCAGCCAGACGCGCAGACACTTACAAACGTCAAATTTCGATGAATTTTTTAGACTTTTCGAACCCCAAAAAACTCCTAGGGTTACCTAAAACATAAGAGGGTATAAAAAGAACAAAAAGAGGTAGAGAAAAGAGATTTTCATAAGCCACCTTGAGAAACCTTAGAGAGAGATCATCGAGAGATAGAGGAAGAGAAGAAGGAAGAGAAAAAAGGAGAAGAAGCTGAATTAAAGTACTTCTCAGATTAGCAGGTTTCCCGACATTGCTACCTCCCGTCATCCATTTTAGATTATATTTCCTATTATTTTCAGTTTTATTATTGTATAGAATTGGATTGAACAGTTGATGATATGATCTAGAATGTCGAGGGTGTTCTAAACTCACCTTCGGAATTTTATTATTGAATTAATGAGAATTTGATTGTTTATATGTTTATTGGATATTGTTGTGGTTTGATTATGTTATTGCATAATTTGATAATAAACTGAGATGGTGACTCGAATGAAAAACGATTAAATTAGGCTAACGAGAGTTAGGTGATTTAATAGAAACCATAATTAAATCAAATCCATAATTTGTGAGAAGAGAGATCTCGTATAGATTTATGATAGTTTATTAGAGAACTTCAAAACTAATTAAGGTTTTAGATAAGTTGTGAATTGAGAGATTGCAACCTCCATAATTTGATTAGGGTTTATGATTTTAGGTTAATAATTATAACTCGAGAGAGAGTAATAAACCCTAGGATAGTCTAAAACTAACAATCCAATAATTAATAATCATTTAGGTTAGCATTAAGGATAGGTAAATTTCCCTTTCTCTTAATTGGTAATTTCCTTATGTTGATTCATAGGTGTGTTGCAAATTACTTAATAACTAGTATTTTCGTGTTTGATTCTTAATTTGATTGATTGAATTAAGTTCTCGTATTAGGTTCGTTACATCTTGAATTTCTATTATTTGTTTCTGGCCTTAGATTTTAGGATTAGATTAGTTCCCTCCTCTTGGGATCGACACCTTTGGCACTACGCTAACAAACTATGTGCTTACGAATTATCGAAGGTTAATAATTAAAACTTACACATAACCAAACCTCAATCAGTGTTCTTTCATGATCAAAGAACTCTATAACTTACTTGCAAATACTAGTTGAGATCACATAATCTTATGCAAATGTTGAAATGATGAAGGCGATTAGGATTTACCCCTTTTGCTTAAAAGGCCACCATGATGTTACCTTTACTGCACCATGATGTTACCTTTACTGATCCCCCTTTGAGCTTAACATGAAACCTTTTCTTTCTTTAAACCCAAATATGAGTCTTAACCTTGATTATTTATCCTCTTCACTGTACCTACTATAAGGCAAGTTGAGCATTTGAATGGGTATAATTAGGTTTAGGGAATAAGTGTGGGGGGATCATAACATATAACTGACTATTGCATTAGGGATGGGTATGGTTGTAGAAATTTTTACTTCTCCTCCATATTTCTCTTCTCTTGATTTCCTCGTTTTAGATTCATAAATAAATAAATAAATGAAAAATATAGTAAAAAAGAAAAAAATCAAAAAAAAGAGAGGAAAAGAAGAAAAAGAAATAGAAAAGAAAAGGAAGGAAGAGAAGATGGCCAAAAAATGAAAAGAAGAGGAGAGAAGTAAAAATGGGAAGTGTTAATTTTGTTAAGTGAGAGGAAAGAATTGAGTTTTTTAACTTTATTATTTTGTATTATTTTAAATGCTTAATTTTTATTGTGGTTTTAAAATGCAAATTTTCTTTTTCCTACCCTTAACCCTTCCTCATTATAACCTAAATAAAGACCTTTGTATTGATGCTTATGTTTGATATTAGTGGTGGAGATTGGATTGGTAAGCAAGCTTATGCTAGATTCCTTACATGAAATGAACGATGAGTGAATACATATCCCACCTTTGAATGCTTAAGAGGATAGAGAGTGGAGTGAGTATCTATCACACTTGGTGATGGTTCTTTAAATTGAAGTGCTTTTTGATTTTGGCTAAATATGTGAAGAGTAGCTTGTTCATAAAGTATTATAAGTTTCAAGTACTTAAGTTGTGTTTATTGAAATGGTTGTTGATATCTTTGACTATTATTTGAAAAAAATGTTATTTCCATTATTTGTTTTTATAGTCTAGTGTTCTTTATTTTGTTTGAGGACAAGCATAATTTAAGTGGGGGGAATTGTTGTATTGAATTTTGTTTAATTTTACTTGTTTTTATATGTTGGTTGCAATTTAATTCAAAATTGATATGAATTGAGTGAACTTGGTGTAGATGTTGCATGAATCTTAATTGGATTAATTTGTGAATGTGGCATGAACTTAAACAAGAAGAATTGTGCATGAAAATGGCCATTATACATTTGCATATTTTGACCATTTCACAATTGTGCAAGTTAAGTCATAGTCGTGACTTGCATGCACGGCCTTGCAAGTTAAGTCATGGTAGTGACTTACGCACCCCTTCATAAGGTAACTTCACATGAAGAAACAGGTCATAACACTTGTTTGAACAGAATATGGATGAGAAGATCACAAACAATAGAATTAGAAAATTGGTGTTATGGGAACTTTGAAACATTGAAACACAAAGTGAAACAATCGTATGCCATTTCTGTTATGACCATTTTGATAGCTGAGAAAGACTCGTTCTTTCATTAAACCCTCAAAATCCCATAATACTAATACACACAAGAACGTATAATCTGTTTTTTCTTAACATTCTACAATAAATGCATGAACTTCTGCCTGCGTTCTTAAACAGTAAGGTTTGAACTTCTGCCTATGAGAAAAGAATAATCAAGGAAAAGTCATCAACTCTATATGACTATTATCATTTCCTTTTTCACTGATGGATGAAAGAATGATTTGTCATTTCTTGGATAATTTGAAATGTTTCACATAAACTTAAATTAACTAAACAAGCTCTTTCTAGGCTTCCAAACTAAATAACACAAATAACTCCTGTGCTCCTTTAGTGATTTATTAAACAGAAATTGAAGTAATTACAATCACCATCCATGACTGAGGACATCTTTCTAAACAAAACTGAAATGGTTTACAACTCACATAGCCAATGTTCGCTCATTAAATGTGAAGCACTTTATATATAAATTGAAGTTTTTCATTAAAATCCATCAGCGTCATTCCAAATTAGGAACAATAAATAGCACCGTGTAATAAAACTAGTACTACACATAGATAAAACAACAAAAGCTTTAAGGCTCGTCAATACATATAAAGATAGATTATCGGGCCTTAAATTTTATTTTTATTTTATCTTAGTAAACATAATTTGAATGAATTTTGGTATTGTTAGATAAATTATTTTTGATTGAGGGTTACTATTATGTCAAGTTTAGGAGGATTTAATTCATGGATTGATGGAATTAAAGTGTTGATGTTGTAAGATGCATAAGGGCATTTTTGGAAAATGACTTAAGGTTGAAAGAACCTAAGTTATAAGGAAGGGTAAAGTGGACTTTAACATTCATTAAGGGTAAAAAGGGGAAAGTAAAATGTTG
>JAOQMS010000001.1:18317413-18339329 GCA_027563885.1 Erythroxylum longipes | reverse complement strand
TGTGGTTATTATTTATATGTGAAATATTTGAAAATTATTGTTATTTCATATTAATTGTGATTATTATTTATTATTTTTATTTTTGGAGACAGGGTTAAAAATATACAGTACAACTGTATAATATGACAATGGACTATTTTGTAATTTTTAAAAAAATTTAGTGACTATTTTATAAATTTAAAAAATTACCCGAAACGGCATCCGGTATTGACTGGTACCGGTACAGTACGGTACCATAATCCAATCTGGTATGGTATTCGTAACATTATTTCTTACTCTCTCTCTCTCTCTCGCTGAGATGCTGATTAAACGATGCAAACAAAGCCTCCTCAACACTGTGGCTTCAACTGACTGGATCATTATTGTTGATGTTAAGGAATCCGAAAGTTATTTTCGAGTGAAATAAAGATTCTAATAGAGTTCAAGTTTGTTCACCCTACTGTGTTATTTAAGAGTATTAATTGTACAGAGATAATAGATAAGGATAAGGCAACTTGTCTATAAGAGTGCCAACCATAAACGATCTATACTTTATTCATAGTTATTAATTAATTAGTCTTCTTTAACGTTGTGTTATACATACTATGTTGAATGAAAAGTAATCTTACAATATTTTGGCAAGATAACAGTGATTATTTAAAGTGGTGTAAGTGTAGCACCTCACTCTCATAAGACACGTACCCAACATCCTGAGTGATATCCAAGTACGTACCCCGCAAGGGTGGCATGCTAGAACAATCAATCAGTCAGACACTTGAAACTCAGTAACAATTTTTTTCAAATTTCTTTTTTTTTCACCCACGTAGGCGGAAATCAGTAATCAAATTCGAGCCCATACTTTTGTTTCATAAAACTCGAAATCACATATTATTAATACACTTTGATCAATTTCAATTTCAAAAGTTATAAAAAAACAGAAAGTATTCAATAAATCAAGTTATAATGATTGCAGAAGACTGAATTCGATCCAAAAATAAGAAAATACAAATGCAGACGCGAACTGATCCCGACCTCTATCTCTTACTTGAATGTAGTGGCTATACTCCCGTTTGCCTTACGGGGTAACTCTTCTGAGCCTGAAAAATATTGCAAATTTTAGATGAGTTTTGCAAACTCAATGAGGGACCATCCTCGATGGCTCAGTTGATCACTTAACACATACAATTCATATAATCATATAATTCACATCATTTCATTGATAATCATATATCATCGCATATCACTTGATCATTCATTTCACATTCTACATTCAACACACATCACATTCAGAAATTAGTCAAGTATTTCAAATATAACTATCATATGCATATGCAGTGCTCAAGAGACTCACTTTCTTTTATTATTGTTGTGACTGAGTGCCCATAATTGTCCCGTATCTATTGTGGATACCGGGCTCATTGATAACTGTCTCGTATCCGTTGGAGATACCGAGCTCATTTTACATAGTGAGCCTTAAGCTCTTAATCACTATCTGAGCTTTAAGCTCTTTTTCACATTCTGAGCTTTAAGCTCTTTTTCGGTGGCTACTCAGGTCACAACAGCCTTTATCTATTCATGCATTCATGTAATAAAATGCATCAATCATATATGATCAATCAGTCATTTCACATGTCATCAGACCTTAGTCCAGCATTCGACATTTAAGTTGAGAATCACTTTTTCATTCATATGCATATTCACATTCTTCTTCGAAACTAGTTCTGGCATTTAACAATCGAGTTATGTATCACATATTTCATCAAATACATATACAAGGAGCACTTCAATGTTCTCACATCTTTCAAACTCCTCATACATTCAATGTCTGAAATCAGAACAATCACATTCACATTGCATACTCATTTAATACATAATGCAAATAGAACAATCAGTAAGTAAGACCATCTAGGTCTACTCACAGTATGCTCTAAATTAGCATTAGCTTCATGATCTGGAAGCTTCTGGATGCGAACGTTCTATCCTGTGTATCAACATCACACAATACACATTTATACATATTATTAATTGCACAATTGTAAAAGTGTTTATTAATGCACATATGTGTATATGAAATATGTACAATGCATGTTCAATGACATTCCTGGATATTTTTCCTGGATTCAAGTCACATCATCCACCATATATCAAAACTATCTAAAATATAATTTGTACTTAGGTTTTCACCTAATTAAAGCCATTAAAATCAAAATTCATAACTCATTTGGTCAAATCAGATTTTTCCTAAGACACATTTTCAGATCAACTTTCCATGTTCTTTCTAACCAAGAAAATGAAGTAATTCGAGGATACTTACTTTGAGAAAATTATTCCAAATTGTCTTAAGTTTCTAATGAAACCAAGATCATTCAATTTGGTTCAGTATTCTATAAGTTATACTCCAAATAATGCGGACTATTCTCCAAATTGTAACAGTGACCTGTACACAACTTCAATCCAGAAATTGAAATTCCTAAAAATAGAATTAAAATTCTATTTCTTTAAACAAATTGTAACCCTATGTCTCTAGTTTTTCTCCAAATCAAAATCATCCCAATTAGATAACTATAGATCAAGATATCATTAGAAAACCGAAGCATGTTCACTTAAAACCATCATCCTTTAAAACCACTCGAGTCGCGATCGCGCTTTCCTTTTGAGTAAAGATCATGCTCCATCACGATCGTGACTTCCTTCATAAGCTGCGCTCCCATTCATATGTCATGTTCACAACTTCATGACTTCCTTTATGTAAACAGCAGAGTCGCGATCGTGTTGAAGCACGATCATGTTTCGTTTCTTCTTCTTCTTCTTCCAATTTTTTTCCAGATCTCACTCTCCTATCTTTCTCAATTAACACGTAGATCATCTTTTCTATTTCCCTTTTAGTTCAACATAATAACACAAATAAAAAATCCAAGATTCTTCATAAGGATCAAAATATCCGATCCTCACTTACTTATATGTCCAGTTTGCTGCATTCCCATTTTATGTTAACTTCAACCTTCTGCATTTTCTACTTCTACTTTGCCTTTCAT
The DNA here is from genome assembly GCA_027563885.1 of Erythroxylum longipes. Taxonomy (NCBI): domain Eukaryota; kingdom Viridiplantae; phylum Streptophyta; class Magnoliopsida; order Malpighiales; family Erythroxylaceae; genus Erythroxylum; species Erythroxylum longipes. Next base: position 18,336,315 of record JAOQMS010000001.1, on the reverse strand, counting down.
TTAACTCAAAACATTTAGAAACAGATCAAAACCAAATAATAAACACAAACATCAAAAATAGAAGCTCATGCATGTATCTCTTCACGTAACTTTACATATTTTCTGCATGTTTTTTTCTACACCTTCATTTTCTGCATTTTCATCTTCTATAATTTTTTTCTCATATCCTGCCGTCACCTTGAACCTATTCTTAATCTCAAAAACTCATTTCACTGACTAACCGAATTAAAACATGATTGATCAGCTGGTGCAAAAGTCACCGGCGTGATTTTTGTCTCTCACACCCGTAAGAGATGAAGCAACCAGTCACGGGCGTGATTTTTATGTCTCACGCCCATAAGAAATGAAGAATGATCGCGACTTTGATGGTTTGAATGCATAGTGAAAAAAATACGCAGTGAAATAGAGTATATATGAATAATTTCTTTCATGAATTTCTACACTCTTCTCATACACATTTTCAATGAACTTTCAACTCCAAAAATCATTTAAACACTATCTTATAACATTTTAATCCTCAAAACACTCAAACAAAAATATCATCAAACTCATCCTACGTCCACAGTAAACATGAAAATTTCCATTTTTACATAATCATTCAATAACAACTAAATCATAAAATTTATCTCATATATCAACAACTCAGGAGGATTTCCCCTTACTTACTTGATAAAACTTCAAATTCTTCCACAATCTGAAGAAACCCTAATTCTTCATGCAACCACATACATCATCTTGAAGGTGGTTTAGGTTAGGTTTTTCTTGAGGCACTTTGGTGAAGGTGCGGTGAATCAAAAATCAAAGAAGAGAAAGTTTAAAGAAGAAAGCTACGAAGAAGATAAGAACTAAGTTATGAACAACAGTAACTTAAGTCTTTCAACTTTAAAAGTGACGAGACTTGTCTTCTCAACACAAAAATATACTAAAACTTATTTAATAAGTGACACATGTCACTTATCTATCTCTCAAAGCTTTAACTAGTTTTACCAATAAAACTAGTCTAGTCATCTTCAATTTTTCTCCAGATGTCTCTAAAATTTTCACTGCCATCTCTTAAAAATTCCCACAGTCATCTATTAAAAAAAATCCTTCATTAACATTTATTCTTATTTCTATTTCCATTCATCAATTTACTCGCTAATTGACATTTTTCCTCATCCAGTAATACCCAACATTTTCGAAAAATTTTCCTAAAATTCACCAAAAATTCTAAATCACTAATTACACTCTCCAAATCAATTTTCAATACAAATAATTCACAATTCCAATTATAATCACATTTATAGATCAATTATACCCGGAATGTCAATGAATGCATGTACAATCATTTTAATATGTGAAAAATTCAAATTCATGTGCGTATATGCTAACATTATGCATGAGCATGAAATGCATTTTTCTAATATCTCATTGCTATTTCTCAATTATGGAAATCTACGGTTCTAACCCTTAGTACGGAAACGGGACGTTACAGTAAGTAATTGATAGAGCAAAGTTTAATAAGTGAGTGTAATTTGTTGTTGGTGTTCTGTGTATATATATGATTTGATTTCATTCACCAACTATATATGTAATTACTGATTTATGTTGGTCTTTTGTGTTTAAAGGTGCCTTTTAATAACTTCCTAGCAAAACGATGAACTCACTTGTCAGTATAAGTTTTCAATTAAAAGAATTTGATTACCTAGTAGATGACACTTAGAAGAAGAAATATCTTGAAATTAACAAAAATACAGAAACTGGAGTGAGAATTGTGTATTATCGAACATATTAAAGTAGTAGTTACTTTTTTATGTAAAAGAAAAATAAAAAGAAATTTTGTAACTAAAGCTATAAGCTTGTATTGTATGTTAAAAAACAACAATTTTATACTTATGAATATCCTTTTATATATTTATAATTTACCTTAGTCAATGAGATAAGGTTTATAAATTGTTGAAAAAGGGTTTCCTAAAGAGCAATTTTAAGCTTGTGACTGTTGATGATGAGAATTATTTTAAGTATGAGACTTTTTTCTTTATTATAGAATCATTAGAAAAATATTTGATGAATATCACATCATCTACTCGTGGTAAGTCTGATCCAGCATAGAATTATTTTTCTTCTTCTCAAGCATCTGATGGGAATATCCAATTTAACTATATGTTTTACGGTATAATATTTAAAAGGGGTGGAATTTATAGAATGAAAGAACATCTTGCTGAGTTAACGGGTAATATTTCTTCTTATAAAAAAGTACCACTTGATCTATGTGATATGATTAGAAAATATTTGTAGCAACAAGTAAAAAAGAAAAGGGAAAATAAAGAGGCTTATAATATATTATTTAGAGATGATAAAGCACCATAAGTACTAGATAAAGGAAAAAAGGAAAGCTACTGGTAATATAGATTCTTACTTTTCTTCAAGAACTACTCCTGGTTCTCAACTTAGTCTAAAAAGTGTTTTGGCTGATAAGGATGTTGTTTTATGATGTAAAAGAGCATGAGCTAGATGGTTTTATCATTCATGCATTCCTTTAAATGCTTTAAGTTCACCATATTTTTAAGAAGCAATGGATGCTACAACAATAATAGGTCGAGGATTTAAGGTACATTTTTATTATGAGCTACATGTGCCTTTGCTTCAAGATTTAAAAAAGGAATGTCGGTTAATTATAGATACATATAAGTTTAGTTGAGAATTGACAGGATGCACTATTATGGCAGATGGTGGACTGATCAAAAACAACTAACCTTTATTAATTTCTTGGTTTATTGTAATATTGGAACAACTTTTATCAAGTTTGTTGATGCTTCTGATATGGTAAAAAGTGTTAATGCTTTATCTAAATTATTTTCTGAAATTGTGGAGTGATTCGGACCAAAGAATGTTGTGCATTTTGTTATAGATAATTTAGCTAATTATGTATCAGGTAGATACTTATTATAATCAACGTATGGACATATTTATTGATCTCTATATGCTACTCATTGTATAAATCTTATTTTAAAAGATATTGGCTCTTGTTTCATGTGCATCTAAAATCACAATTTTTTTGTATATTCATATCACATTTTTGACATGGTTAAGAAAGTAAAAAGATTAGGTTAAGATTGTGTCTCCTGCTGCTACCAGACTTGCAATTACATTTATTACTTTAAAAAGTGTTTAATGAATACAAGCAATTACTTCAAAATTTAGTGACAAGCAAAGACTTTTTAAGTCATAAGTTATCAAAAAGTGAAAACGGAAAATAAGTTTTTTATATTATTCTAAATAACAAATTTTGAGATGCTTGCTTGATCATTCTGAAGATTATGGCTCCGCTTCTAAGGTTGTTGAGGATTGTTGACTCAAATGAGAAGCCATCTTTGGTGTATATAAATGATGGTATATATAGAGATCATAAAACAATTGTAGATCTTTTTAAAGGGGAGGATAAATTATACAAGTCGTACATAAATATTATTGACTGACGATGTGATAAGCATCTTACTCAAAGGATCCACTTAGCAGTTTATTTTGTCAATCCTTATTGCTTATATAGTGAAGACACGTGTACAATTAATATTATGGGCGGTCTATTTGATGTGATTGAATGCAAAGGTATTTTCTTTAGCTTAGAGCAATCAAAAATGACAAATGAAATTAAATTGTATAGTGAAGGTTTTAAGAGTTTTGCTAGATCATCAACAAAGAGAGAACTTATGATGAAAAAAATGCAGCCAGGTAAGTTTTATACTTTTAATTCATTCTTTACTTATTAGTAATATATATTTTTATTTATTATAACTATTAATTTAAAATACAGATGAGTGGTGGCGATTTTTTGGTGACAGTGCTCCAATATTGAAAAAACTCCCTATTAGATTACTCAATCAAACAGCTTCTGAATCAAGTTGTGAATGTAATTGGAGCATTTTTTAATGTATTCATATAAAGAAACGAAATCGTTTCGAACATCAAAGACTTAATGACCTTGTTTATGTTACTTATAATCTAAGAATGAAGAACAGGTATTTTATAGTTTTTTTTCATTAATTTTATTTTTATTATTGACTTTATAGTTTCTCTATTATGTATTCAGAGCGCTTAGTAAGAAGAGAATGTATGATCCAGTTGATATTGATTTTTTTGAACATACTGAATTTTGGATTGAAGAAGAAGAACCATTGCTTGATCTTCATTATAATGAACTTCAAAAGGCAATTTATGAAGAAAATGCATTTATCACAACAAAAGAATTAAGAACATCTACTAATGGTTAGTTCATATCTTATTTTGATCATATTTAAGTAAAAAGTATATTGTATTAAAATTTTACAATCGAGAATAATTCATACATTACCAATTTGTAATTTATTTAAATGTAGTAGAAGAAGTTGATACAAATACTTTAGATGAAAGCATAGTTTACGAGTCTTTAAATAGCGTTGGAGAATTTAGAGCTTTTGACAATGATGAGACACAACCTCCTTTAGAAATACAATTTTGATTTTTATTGTTATTTTAAGTTTTATATTAGACTCATATTTATTTATTATTAGTCCATTATCTAATAATAAACATTGGTGTATGTTTTATTTTAATAAAATATTTTATTTTTACTTATTCTTATAAAATTTACTTCTTATTTATTATATACCAGTTTTATAGCGATTTACTACCAGTTGAACCTTTAAACCTTAAAACTTTCCTTTAACCGGTTCGATGTCCGGTTTGATTTTTAAAACATTGAAAAGTAATATTAATTAAAAAAAGAAAGTTGTTGAATCAAATTTATATTATTATGGTTCTTGGAGATAGGGTTGATGCAAAATTAAAAATTATATAGCATAATATATTGAGGTACTATTTTATAATTTTAAAAAAATTATGGACCATTTTATAAATTTAAAAAATTACCAAAAACGAAACTTGGTATTAGTCGGTACTAGTATCGTATCTTACCAAAACTAAATTCAGTATTGGTTTCGGTACAATATTCATAGCATTGCTTACAAATAGAAAATGATTTTAAAGGAAACATAACTTTAAAATAAATAAATGCAAAATATATTAATTAAAAATGGTTTTAAACTAAAGAATTTAGAAATACATAATGAACCTAAATCAAATAAGCCTAATGATTTAAAAAAGAAGTAAATTTGGCCTCTTATGTTAAAAAAAAAGAGTTAAATGTGCCCTAAATGGAAAAAAAAATATAGAATCAGAATTTTGCATAAAAGGGGTTTTAAAGATCTTAATAAGATTCAACATAAAAGGATGACAGACATAAAAACAATAACATTTAATGGAATTGTAGGTCCAAGCTTCAAACAAATCAATAAAAGAAAAGGAGAGTTATTTTTACTAGATTTGCATATCCATATTTTAATTAATCCTTTTTTGAAACAAAATTGGGACTCTTAACTAGTTTTAAGTTTATTAGTTATATTTTTTTACTAATCATTTATTATATTTATTATAAAAGTTAGGTTCTCTCTCTCCATTCATATACTTAATGGGTTAAATAATTCCATAAAGGTATTCTTTAACAAAAATATATATAGAAGTAATTATTTTAAACCATTTTAGGGTTTAAAGATTTGAATTAAACTTTTAGCAACCTATGTCAAAGCCTTAGGTTTTTTTATAAAAATATTAGAATTGAGTTAAAATTCTTGAGACTTTAAGGTTTAGGCATAGTCTTTTCAATAGATTTTCTTTCAAAAGGGTGAACTTTAACAAATTTATGTTCAAAATGAAAACATTTAATACATGTTATATATTATTATGTATTTTTTAAAAATAAGAGCTTCCATCATTCTTTGGTATTCTATAGTTAGTGTATACGAGCTTCCATCATTCTTTAGTATTCTCCAATTAGTCCATGCGACTTTCCATCGTTCTTCGGCATCCTCTAGTTGCTCTATAACTAGTTTCATCGTTCTCCAATTACACCATTCTTGGTTAGTTCTTCATCATTCTCTAATCACTCCTATGGCAGAATGTAACACCCCATTCCTAACTGACATGTCCACCAGATACACGTGTACATGCCTGTCAGAAATGACATGTTAACTATCTCACCTTCACTGTACATAGCATGGCATCATACACTAAACCATCAATCACACATTTTCTAAACCCAAAATGTTATCACATTATCTCAAAACCATAATTTACATTGTTTCATATAGTACAACATCAACCATGTTTATACAACATTGTCCCATGAACATAAACAACTTAGTACACACTGAATACTATAAACTTGAAAGAAATAACTATGTCCTCACACCCAGCTAACCGACCTTTGAGTCAAATTTGATTGTAATAGTTGCACAAAATATGCTTCTACAGAGTCTTAGAAGCTAGGTCGGCTCACTCTTGAACCTAAAAAGTAACGGTGCAATTTTGATGAGTTTTGTGAACTCAGCAGAGTAACCATCCTCGATGGTTCACTAATGTCATAAAACAAGATCAATTATAATATGTAATCATACAGTTCAAATCCACTTGGCAAGTATCAAATACTATCACAGATAAATCATTTCCTAGTTAACAGTTCAATAATATAACGACATTCACACAGCTTTGCAAATCATTCAATGAATTCAAATTATATGTGGATGCGATATGTATGAGACTCACATTCATTTTTTTATATTGTTGTGACTGTGTGCTTTTATAGTATCCCAAATTATCTGGCTCAGTCAGTCAGCCTGTGACTCATTGATCACATGAGCCATAGGCTTGAACCATATATGCGGGAGCTTAAAGCTCTTATCAGTAATAGTATCAGTAGCAACACCAGTCACAACTCCTTTATATTACATGCATCGGAATGAAGTGCATGCCACAATTTAGTCATCAAATTCAATCACTTTAATTTGCATGTAATATAACAGTATATCAGTCCCAGTATCAATTACAGTAACAATCACAGTATAATTGGTCATCGGACTAGGTCCGACATTCAACTTTTCAGTTGAGAATTAGAAAATCATTTAGGCAGATGCATTCATATTCAATCAGCACTTCCAATATCATTCTCATACATTAAAACGCCTCAGACAAATATTATCCAGAATCCAGCACACAATCAACACAATTCAGTACAATTCAATAAGATAGCAATACAGTTCAATAATGTACAAAACAATAAGGTGAGACCATCTTAGGCTACTCACAGTATGCTCCAAACAACTATTGCCTTGAAGTATTGGCAATGTCTGGATGTTGTCGTTCAATGTGTTCCTCTATACAAACAATACATTCACGTATCACAATATTGCCCAATTATGTATTCATTTATGCACATTCATGTATATTGAATATGTACAATGCATGTTAATGACAATTCCGGGTTTCTTATCATCAATCTAGTCATAATAATCATTCAAATATCCACATTCAATTTATTAACTCAGATTTGTTTAAAGGTACACTTTTGGGTCCATTTTGCATAATTAATTTCATCAGGAAAGTGAAAGAATTTGGTAACACTTCCTTCTAACAAATTATTCTCCTATGTATTAAGTCTCTATTGATACCAAGATCATTCAATTTGGTTCATTATTCTATGAGTTATGCTCAAAATACCACAGACTATGCATATTTGAAAATTTGACTAATTTATGATTATACATTTAAGTTGTACAACCCATATCTCTCAATTCCCATATCCAAAAATTACAAACTTTATACCAATTTAAATATAAGAGAATAATCTACACCTATAAACCTTATCCTAATTCGGTCTACGTCAATACAGTTTATTTAACAACCACAGGACATGTTTTCTGTCCCTGGTAGTGCTACAACCTAGGTCAGGACTCAATTTCATGCCAATTTTGACAATCTTAAATACAGAATTAAAATTCGAATTCTTTAAGAAAGTTGTAGAAATATATCTCTAGTTTAATCCTAATTAAGAATCAACTCATTTAGAAATCTACAAATCAAGTTATAATCAGAATATCGAAGCATATTCATGAAAATTCTATAGTTCATAACATTCTAGCATACTTCCACACTTTCATCCTATCAATTACTTTCAAATCAATTCAGATAGATCTAAACTTTTATTGAGAGAAGGAAAAATGTCTTAGGAATCCATTGATCTAAGTTTCAAGTCATTTGGAGTTCGGATGAAAAAGTTATAGCCAAAAGACTTTGAGATGTTCAATGAAATACTTTAGTTCATAATTCATACATGCAACTGCCACCCTTTACTCTCTCTAAAACTCAAACCTTCATCTTCTTCACTGAACTGTACTTCTCCTCTTCTTCTTTCATTTTCTTCCATTCCCATATTTACACACTTCTAACACATCTAGTATGCATTTCTAACTTCTATATAGTCCCTATACAAATCAAATTCAAGTTTACACATCAAGAATCACAAATTCGAAACCTTACAAATTCTCTCTCTCTCTCTACTGCATTTTCCAGATTTTGATTTTTAATTCAATTTTCTTCCATCTACACAAATAACACTCTAACTGATTCTTCTAACTAAAATTTGGCTCATCAGCACAAAACAAATCAAAAATCTGATTCTCATACTTGTCAATTTCTGTCTCTGCATTTTATTTCTCTTCCTACATACATCTAATGTATTTTTTCCCCTTTTTTTACTCATTCATTTTGTCATAAATTTATCATTTATGCAACTCTATTTCATGACTTCACCAAAACTTTATTTCATATCATTTAACTCATTTAAATTCATGTAAATCCATCTCCAAAACTACTTCACAATTTCACGCATGAACAATGAAATCACCATATTTAGATTTCTCTAAACCAAAACATAGTATATATCTTTACATCAACTTTCCAGCACTTGTACATATTCAAAACAAAACTTATTTAAAAAATCTTTCATTTATCATCATATGCATTAGCCACCAAAACTGCAGTTCTCTAACAGCTCATGCAAGTATCTATTTATGAACGTTAAACAATCATCATCAAGATCACTTACTTGATCCCGCAATTAATTCCAGCAATAAAAGGAAATCAAGTATACAGAAAGCATAACAATTTAATATTCAGTGCTGCGCGTTTCTTCACAGTGAATAACAATAGCTACAGTAAACTTTTGTTACTCAAAACATCAGAATACGTATATGCTTTGCATGTTTTTCACATGTCACTGTTCACGTGTGCCATTTATCGCTAACTTATACAGTCTATGTGTCACAATATAAATGGTCCATTATTTCTAATCCAAAAATACTCCAAATTTCAAAAATTCCTAAAATTCACAAAAAATCTGAAATAATCTAAATGTTCTCCAAATAAATTTTTAACTCAAATAACTCACAATCCACATTTTAATTGCATTTTTAACAATTAATAATACCCATAAAATGTCAATGAATGCATGTACAAATAATTGTAATGTTCAAGATCAATAATATCATGTATGTGTATGCCTCATTATGTATGAATATGAGTTATGCTTTCTAATTTCTCATTAATCTCTAATAATCACCATTTTAACCCTAATTCAAGTGACAGGATGTTACATAAAAGATTTCTCCATTCCAAGTACAATTCTTTATTCCTCTAGTTACAAATATATAGTCTATAGTGTTTATGGGCAAACAATAAATAATTATTTATATGTATTTTTTTGAATTTGTTGTATATATAGCCAAAGACAATGCATTTGTAGTGGTCCTTAGGAGACAGTGGAATTATCATGGTCTCCCTTATGGCCTCTTTTGCTTTTGATTAGTTTATTAAAAATAAGTTGTCCTACATGTGGAAAGTTTTGTGATAATGAGGGCCATGTAGTAGGTTGACATATTATGAACATTAGGCATAATGGTAGTACAATATAGTGCCTTTACATCAACTGAATTAACTTAATTATACTTTATAGGAACTTGGACGAAAGGAAAAAAATTCATAATCAACTTTGGATTTTGTAAGTTGTGCTTGTTTCTCCGATAACTAAACAACCAAGACAACTTAAGACACATAAATATATAAACTTAAGCTTGAGAATTTGGCACAAATTATATATACCTTGTGATGAACTGTATTTAAGTGTCATATTTATTTACTAAATGAAGTTTGTACAAATATTACATCTTTTACAATTTTCAACAATCAAATAAGTATTTGAGTGTTAGATTTTATGTTTGTAAGAATGTAGTACTTCGACACCTTGATAAAGAATACTTCGACACCTTGATAAGGAAAAATATATTGTTTTTTTGAAATAAATGTAGCTAATTACATTAATGAGAAGACTTGATGTTTTTCTTATGATTTCTTTTCAGTTGCATAATTATATTCTTTTGGAAATTTTGATATTGACAAATGTTATTGAATATTTTCTTATTCCTTAATTTCCAAATAGCATAAACTCCAAATCTTAAAGCAATCTTGAAGATATGTGAATTACACAATTATGACTATTTTCCTGTTTTTCTTTATAAGATGGCAGCAAATGGAAGAGCTAGTATGAGAATATATCATAGTGGACATTTTACTCAGGAGGGTTACAATGAAGTATATTAGTAAGCCTAATGAAAATTTTAACAACATGGATTTGGACTATGTTAGTTTGAGAGAGGTATATGAAATGGGTGTTATTTTAGGATATATAAATATTGTTAGTACATGTTATTTGATTCCTAATAAGAGGTAGGAAGAAGGTTTGAGGAGATTAAAATCTAATCAGAGTGCAATTGGCTTGATTAAGTCATTCGAGGTACATAGTATGTTGAAATTTATCTGGAGCAAGTAGATGAATCAACACCATACTTACCTATGTTAACATGGAATGATAACTAGCATAAAAATAAGGGTGATATTGAAGTGGATATGGGTTGTGATTTTGGTGCAGTAGGTAATGATATAGAAGGTATTAATGTTTAAATCAGTGACGATGCTGATTCTAATATGAGTGCTAAAGATGAAGTTAATTTGGGTGGTGAAGAGTTGGGTGGTGAGGAATTGGGTAGAGTTGATTTAAGTGTTGAGGAATTGGATGGAGTTGATATAAGTGGTAAGGGTTTGGGTGGAGTTGATATGGGTGTTAAGGATTTGGGTGTTGAAAAGTTGGGTGATGGTGAGTATTCGTGCTGAACAAGGAGGTCATCATAGAGGTGAATCTGACTCGAATTTTAATATTAGTGTTGATGCTGATCATGACACAATGTATTTTAACTCTTCTGATCCTAGGAGTTGCTTAGCCGGTGATGAATATTCCAATAGAGAAGATTTAGATGTTGCTTTAAGGCAACCTAGTTAAAGTAATAGACACGTTCCTAAAATGGTTGCAAATGAATATATGTTTGGGATGATTTTTGATAATGCTAAACACTCAAAGGAAGTGGTTTCCGGTTAGGCAATAGCAATAAGACTTAACTTGATTTTAAAGATGAATGAAGCAAAAAGGATAAGATATGATTACATCGATGGCTATCCATTTGAGCTATATGCTTTATTTGACAAAAAGATAAATGCTTAAAGTTGAAAACTTATAATCTAGAGCACACATGTAATCCAACAAATAAGCCAAGGCTAGTCACATCCAAATTTACCATGAGATACCCCAAGGATAATATCCTAGACAGGCCAAGCATTAAAATCAAGAAAATGGTTGAAAAATGTTGAGAGAAACTAAATTTGTCTGTAAATACCAGCATGTGCAAGCATACAAGGAAGAAGGTATTTAAAGCAAAAGCAAGAAAACAACATAAATCTAAACTCTATACTTTACAAAGGAGTATTAATCATCACCATTTATAACATTTAGATGGAGAGAAATCAAAGAAGACTAACAGATGCTAAATAAGAGAAACACCAGTTGGCTAGTAGAATAGAAAACCATTTTCGAGCATGTCTGGTGGCATACCATGCGTAGCAAAAACTTTTAATGGAGATAAAATGTCGTTGGAACCTATAACTGTCTGTCCTCTTTTATTTGATTGATGTACTACCTTCTCTTATTTCATTTTGTTTTATTGTACATATAAGGTTGGTGTTATGCCTTAAACTCATTATTATGTAGTTTTTAGTTCCATCTATAGTAAATATCACATTCATTTTTCAAAAAAAACATAACAAATATGCAAAACTTTATGGTTATATTTGTGAATTGAAAGAAATAAATCTAGGTTCTATAGTAGACCTTTAAATTATAAGGGATCAAGGTAAATTTATATTTAAGAGAATACATGTATGTTTTGATGCAATGATGAAGGGGTGAAGAAGTTGCGACCAGTTATTAGTATGGATAGATGCTTTCTAAAAACAAAGTACCAAGGACAACTTCTAAGTTCCATAGGAGTTAATGGAAACTAAGGCATATATCCTATTGCATGGGCAGTAGCTAAGGTGGAGAATACTAAGACATGGACATGTTTTATAGAGCATTTAGCCAATGACTTAGAGATTGGAGATGGAGAAGGAGTTACTATAATTTTTGTTATACAAAAGGTAATTCATTCAATTAAAAATTATTTTAACCCTCTATGTCTTTGAATACTTTTAACCGCTTATTGTTAATTTTTAGGGATTCATATGAGCTAGGAATGATGTATTGCCTTCTAACATGCATAGGATGTGTGCAACAGTAGGAAAATAAAAAGGAAAAGATATGAGGAAAACATTTTAAAACTATTCTTGGGCAACCTTTCCTCAAGAATTTGATGATAGGTTGATCAAATTAGGCCAAATTATAGTAGGATATGTAATTGTGTATTGCGAGTAGCACTTTCTAAAGCATTAAGTCCAAATGTCTAATTATGGACATCAACATGAGCGAGACATTCAACTCTTAGATTTTGATGGCCAAAGATTGCTCTCTCATTAGCATGTTGGAGACTATTAGAACCATGTTAATGAAAAGGCAATCAGACTTCAAGGAGCAAGCTAAGATGAAGGGGAACATAACACATAAGGTGATGAAAAAATTAAACAAGAATAAGAAGGACACAATGAGATGGATTGTTATTTGGAATAGGGATAAGAAGCATAAAGTGACTAATAGATATGACACATATGTTATCCAATTGAAGATAGAGCAGACTTGTAGTTCTAAGGCATTGGAGCTATATAGTTATTCTTGCAGTCATGCAATTAGTCCCATTTTCATGCCAAATAACAATAAGAGGCATATGTGGATGATTGTCATAAAGGAGTTCATGGAATTTTATGAGAATGTCTTACAACCAATTAGAGGGCAAAAATTCTAGCCACTAAGAACTCATAAGGAGATACTTTCATCTTTGTAAAGAGTTATGGTTAGTAGGCCTAAAAAGAATAGGTGAAAAGATAAGGATGAACAAAAGAAAGTGAAGCATCCTTATAGGCTACCACAGAAGGGGCAATTCTAAATGTATGGAAAAAGTAGCAAAATTGGTCATAACAAGAGAAGTTGTAAACCTGGTATGTTTCTTTCAAATGAAAATGGAGCTGATAGAGTTTAAGTTTGTTATTTAACTGAAATTTGTAATTTATATTTATCTTCGTAACTACTAATTGATATGTTAATATTGGATAGTCATCTGGGCATATTTAAGATCCAACAATAACAACAATTAGACAAACTTCTGAAGTTAGTGGACCTAAGGTTAGTGATTATGGTTTTCTTCTTGTTTCTTATATTAATTTTTTATGATTCAATTAATGTTTTAACTTTGTTTGTAATAGTCATCCATAAATCCACCTCAACCATTAAAGAGAAATAGAACATTTATGTCTGTTGATCCTAACACATTTTAGCTATCATTTCATCTAAGGGAGTTGAGGTGGAAGGGAGCCCTAAGTATTACTTCAAGGAAATTGCAAGAGCAATCTTCCAAAAGAATATTAGTAATTTAAACTAACTGGCTTTTAACATTCAAATTGGAAGTCAACAGTGTGAATTACAAATAGTTTGACTTGAGTTAGCTTTTAACATTCAAATTGGAAGTCAACAGTGTGAATTACAAATAGTTGGACTTGAGTTAGCTGTGGAGAATTATGTCTGCTAATTCTATTTTGTAGAGACTTATGGAAGGATCCATTTTCCATTTTCATATTTTTTATATGTGTATCCTGATTGGATTTATTATATTTATTTTGTGTAAATTCTGTAAGAATCCACTTTTTAGTATCTTAAGAACATTTTGGTTGGATCCATTTGATTACAATATTATATTATATGAATATCAACTTTTTAGGTTTTATAATGTTAAAGTTATAGAGTTATAAGTTTATGAATGTCAAATTTGTAAGGTTACTACTTTATGCTTGTCAAATAGTTCATACGCTTCTTAAATGTACTTACATATGAATTGATTAACTAAAAAATATTAACTAATATTTAAACATATTGTCATATACAATACAAGTCTACTCACATAACCACATTCACAGTTTAGCTCCATAATTTAAATACTGAGAAACATATAACAACAAAACAAATTGCCATAGAAGTTACAATAACATATTTCAATAATATCTTCTTTAAATTCTTGATATTATTCATAGTAAGCTTCAATTTATACTCTATTTGTTTTATTTTTTCATCTAACCTAAGTTGTTCCTTTTATTCCTCCTTATTTAGTCTTCTAATAACTCCTTTGCACATCTCATCTTCAGTTAGACCTTTATAACTTAAAGCTAATTGGTGCTTTAATAAAGCATTATCATTCAGTAATCTTTGAGTAACTTTAACAACCCTATTTGGAAAGCACCGCTAAAATAAACTTACATTAACACATTTGTTGAATATCATAACAAAAAAATTTCACTAACCTGATATTTTAGGCACTTATAAAACCTACGACTAAGATTTTTTACTCTATGAAGTCTTTAAACAAGTATTGAATCCACATAAGCATTGAATGCTAGTTAGACCATTGTTAGTTAGAGCTCTAAAAAATTACATCTATATTCCTAAGTGCTCTATTACTCTAGTATATGACATAACATAACTAATCAACAAAAACAAATATAACCATTAAAAAGAAACAATATAACCAAGGTAGGACATATTATAATGAGAAACAAATGCTTAAAATAATGTCCAAAAATATCAAAACTTGAAAATGATAATCCACAGATTAAAAAAAAAGGTAAGACATATTATAGTGAGAGCATTGCAATCTTGTAATCACATATTGACTTTTTTGTCGTCATCCCAATATAAACTCTAACCAAATTACGTGAACAATA
Organism: Erythroxylum longipes; assembly: GCA_027563885.1. Taxonomy (NCBI): domain Eukaryota; kingdom Viridiplantae; phylum Streptophyta; class Magnoliopsida; order Malpighiales; family Erythroxylaceae; genus Erythroxylum; species Erythroxylum longipes. The sequence continues at coordinate 18,321,159 of JAOQMS010000001.1, read as the reverse complement.
GAATTTCATTTAAAAGTATCATCTTCTTGCTATTACTCACAATAACATGGTGAATAAAACTTGAGGACTAATAAAGACAATCATTATTAACTAAACTTAGAAATGCATTATGCTACTTATCATCACTTTAAGAGCTTAGTGCAAAAAAAAATGGTCTTGGAATAAAATTCCTATTAGACAAAGATTTTCTCCACACTCCATACACATCACCTATGGCTTAAAAATACACACACACTGGTGGGTGGGTATTTGTGTGTGTGTATGCGTGTAATACATGTGTTTAAATGTATGTATGTATGTTTTTATGACAAAGTAGAATGCTTTAACAAGTTATTATAACAATAGTATATATTATTATGAAATAGCAACACCAATAGGAACTAACATGAAACAAAAACATGATAATTAACAACAAAAAGATTAGCAACACTAGTAGAAATAGGAAAATTAGCAACATTAATAGAAATAGGAAATAAGCAATAAGAAATAGGAAAATTACCTAAATATCAAGAATGAAGAATTAGGAAACAACGAAACCAACCTCAACTGCACTGAGAATAACCAACCTCCACTACACCTACTAGAGAGCAATCAACCTCTGCTACATAGAAGTAAAATGATGGGGAAACCAAGGCAAGAGAGAAAAGGGGAACTCCTCGAGTAACGAAGGAAAATGATTTCAGATTAAGGATTTTAAGAGGAATTAAACCCTTTTTCTTTTTTTGATAAAATGTGAATCAAAATGTTTTATTTATTAATTTTAAGATATAACTAATCTTATATGGCATGTACATGTGGACAATTTTAAAAGAGACGTAATGGAAACTTGACAGAGATAGCAATTTTGGAGAAAATTGCGCCATTTTTGAAACGTTAAGGGTTATATTGATACCAAAGATGACAGTAAAGGCCATCTTAGACATTTTAGACATTTTGTCAAACGTTAGGGGATAAATTGGACCTTTCACCAATATTTTCCTATTGTTTAATGGACATATCAAATATAATTTTTAATTTTTAATTTTTGAAAATTTTTATAACATAAACCCTAATAATTTATAGAAGTTTAAGCTCTAGGATATCATTTTTCGAGATTGGAAATTATATATCTATCATGTTAAATTTTAAATTATTAACAAATAAAATTCAATAGCAATTTAAAGTTAAAACAATAACTTAAGCAAGAATGTAACAACAAACATAACATCTGTGAGTGATATTGAACAAATTAAAACAAATAAATGGTTAAAGATGAAAAAATAATAAAAACACAAAATAAAAGTTAAAAATGTCATTGGAAAAATGCTTACCTTTAATAGCTATTCTTTGTAGCTCTTTTAATTGATATGAGCAATGGTTAAAAGTTTAGTTTTAAGAGAGATGAAAGAAAGAAAGAAAATTTTATTTAAGAGGAGAGATTTTAATTAATTATATAGAACATGATAAATTTCTAATTATAAGCCCAAACGTTAATTATATCTTTAAATTATTTCAAAACTTCTTAAATTAAAAAATATGTTTAGGAAATTAAATTATTTTATGATAAAATTAAAATTAATTAAATATAACTTAATTATAACAAAAATTAAATAAAATTCTTGTTGAATCAAAATAGGTGCCAGTCGATCTTTTGATGATAATAAAGCATAAGTACTACTAATGAATTTACTATTTTGATGAGAAGGAATATAAGAACAAGATATAGTCATAAAGATGGTTTACGAAGTTGATAAAAGAAAAGATGAAGTTTATAACCTTTAAAGTTAAGATCAAGTCAAAAACAAAACAAGATCAAGGTATATCAAGGTCATTTTGTATTATATATAATTTATTATAAGCTCACCTTATCAGTTTGGTAATCTCAAAGGGTCATTATGTATAAACATTTCAGATCACTTTATTATATGAGTCTTTTCATTCATTAAAAGGCATTATAGCTTTTGGTTTTAATAGAAAAGCCTTTTGATCTTTTAACCACTCATTTGGAAATATTTAATTAAATTTTTAAATCATAATTGCATAAAACAAATTGATTTTGACCATTTGAAGTTATTAAAATAATGTTTGTGAGGGGATTGACCTATATGGGTTGGTGGTAGACCAATATAGGTAAATTGTATAATATCAAGGCTTCTAAAAGTGTAGACATTATAGATAATGATGACTTAGATGCATTAAAATATGAGAATGAAGTATCGAAGTAGGAATTTAATGCCCTTAATGACTTATTGGCCAAACATACAAAAGGAAGTGAGAAACTCAAAAATGTGTTAGGAGCTCAAAAGAATTCCAATAATAAGCATGGAATTGAATATAATTATAGGAGTGTTTCTTAAACTAAAACTACTTTTGTCAAAGGAAAATACTTACATAGTGAATAACCATTGCTTAGAATGACAAATAAGCATAGAACATCCACATCTAAGCATATAAATGTATGTATCACATCTACTAGGGCTCAGTCTAAAAACAAACCTCATGCTTTCATGTATGACTAGCAATATAGGACTAGAACTCAACACTTATAAGCACAATGTCTATACAAAAATACATTACAACATGTAACCTCACTTATGCCCTATTAGGCCTTATACTAAGCATCATGTCATGACATGTTTATAATCCTTATAAGAATCAACATAATGAAAGAAACTTACCTTGTACATGCAATTATGATAGTTCTCTTCATTACCTAAAAGGAACATTCAATTCATTTATCCAAAGGAGAACTTCCCATGACTCATATACATATAGAAGAATAAGTAATACATTTATACATCAAAATAATAAGGTTCATCAGCATACCACCAATCCACATTACATATATAACATGATATGTTACTTTTTTGATAAATATAGGAATATTGACAAATTTTGTTTCACAAAACAAATGTTAATAAGTAAACCGTTAAGGAATTGGGTTGAAAAGAAGAAGGAGACTAATAACCTAAGACCCAAGCTTATTTAGGTACCTAAAACATAATAATTGGGATGTTTTATATATCCATAATAAAAATGAGGAACAAAGATGATGGATGCTCAAAGCATATGACCGATAATGCATTCTAATTTTTAACTCTTAAGGACAAATATAAAGGATTCTTCACATCTGGGGATAATGACATGGGTAAGATAATTGGCATTGGTAAAGTTGGTAAGGAAGATCACACTATTACAGATAATGTACTTTTAGTTGATGGATTAAAGCATAATCTGTTCAGTATGAGCCAATTATGTGACAAAGGCTATAAAATAAGTTTTGAGGGAAGATCATACATTATATCTAGAATAGTTGACTCTAATATTGCATTTTTGTGTAAAAGATATATATAGAGAGAGAGAGAGAGTGAGACAAAGATAGAGGATTCTTCACATCTGGGGATAATGACAAGTAGGGATGTCAAATTTGGTCCGACCCGGCACGACCCGTTTTTGGCCCGGGGTTGGCGGGCCATGGGCGGGCCACGGGCCGACCATGGTCTGGGCTGGCCCTCGGCCAAACAAAACGGCGTCGTTTTGTATTTTTTTATATTAAAAAAATATGGACGGGAGGGTAAGATAATTGGCATTGGTAAAGTTGGTAAAGAAGATCACACTATTACAGATAATGTACTTTTAGTTGATGGATTAAAGCATAATTTGTTCAATGTGAGCCAATTACGTGACAAAGGCAATAAAATAAGCTTTGAGGGAAGATCATACATTATATCTAGAATAGTTGACTGTAGTATTGCATTTTTGTGGAA
>JAOQMS010000001.1:18294870-18317313 GCA_027563885.1 Erythroxylum longipes | reverse complement strand
ATATATTGATCTTAATGATTCTTAGAACCAAAATATGAAGTGTCTAATATTTATTGATAAAGATTCATGGATTTGGCATACAAGACTTGGACATGTAAACATAGACCTCATCTTCAATCTTAACTCTAAACCACTTGTCAATGGGCTTCCAAGAGTTAAGTTTAAGAAAGACAAGATTTATGGAGCTTGTTAAATGAGAAAACAAACCAAGAGCTCATTTAAAGGTAACAAGTTAGTAACTTCCATTAAATGTCTACAATTACTTTATATGGAATTGTTCAGACTAATTAGAGTTGCTAACTTAGGTGATAAATTCTATACTTTTATCATAATTGATGATTTAAATAGATTTACTTGGGTCATATTTGTAGCAAACAAATATGATTTTTTGGGGCACTTATCAATTTTTTAAAAAATATGAGTGAACATAGTAATAAGTTTCAAGATGATAGGTTTGAAACCTTTTATGAAGAAAATGATATTTTTCACAACCTTTCTATACTAAGGACCCCTTAACAAAATGAAGTTATTGAAAGGAAAAGTAAGACCTTGAAAGAAATGGCTAGGAGCATGATAAATGAATATGATCTCCCTAAGTATTTATCGATAGAGGCTATGGCTACCACATGTCACATTTTAAGCAAAGTGTATATGATAACTCCTTATGAGCTTTGGCATAGAAGGAAGCCAAAAAAATCAAAATTTTCAAAGTTTTTAGGTGCGAGTACTATATTATGAATACTAAAGATAACTTCGGGAAGTTTGATTCCAAAGTGGATAAATGAATTTTTCTTGTTTATTCCTTAACTAGTAAAGCATATAAGGTGTTTAATAGAAACAGTCTTGTTATTGAAGAGTTTATGCATATGAATCTACCCCTCTTGTATCTAAAAATCTAGAGAAATTATCCCTAAGAAAAGAGTGATCACCAACTCACCTCTCACAAGCACTTTTTCGAGCTAAATGAGGGAAATAAGAAGGATAGGGACCTCCTAAAAGATTGGAAATTCAAGAAGAACCATCGTTTGTATCAAATTTTAGGTGATTTTCAATAAGGGGTAATCACTAAATCACATCTTAGACATTTGTCTCATCTAGCTTTCGTTTCTCAAATAGAACCTACGATTTTAAAAGAAGCTCTTAGTAATAAAAGTCAGATTCTTGCTATAAATGAGGGATTGAACCAATTTGATAGGAATAAGGTGTGCATTTTAATACCTAGACCTAAAGATCACCAAATCATAGGTACCAACTGGGTTTTTAAAAACAAATTAAATGAATTGGGTAATATTGTGAGAAATAAAATTAGATTTGTGGAAAAAAAAGGGCACAATCAAGAGGAGGGCATAAACTTTAAGGAAACTTTTTCTCTAGTAGCTAGACTAGAAGCTATTAGGCTCTTGCTTACATTTGTATCATACATAAATTTCAAAATTTTCCAAATGGATGTTGAAAATGGATTTTAAATGGTTTATTAAAAAAAGATGTTTATGTTGATCAAACTCCCATTTTTTAAAAATAAGCACCTATCCATGTTTACGGACTTTATAAGGCTTTATATGGATTGAAACTAGCTTATAAAGCTTAGTATGATAGGTTAAGTGCATTTCTTTTAGAAAATAATTTCTCTAAAGGCAAGGTTGACATCTCACTCTTCATTAAAACAAACAAGCATGATATTTTGATTGTTCACGTTTATATTGATGATATTATTTTTGGTGCCACTAATAAGAGTATCAATAAAGAATCTTCTAAGTGAATGGGTAGACAATTTGAGATGAGGATAATAGGAGAGCTTAACTTCTTTTTTAGACTCTAAATTAAGCAAACAAATAAAGGTATCTTTATTAATCAAACAAGGTACATCAAAGAACTAATCAAAACGCTTTTAAATTGATCAAGCTAAATTATTAGGCAAACAAATGACATCACAACAAATTGAACAAATATGAAGAGAGCAAGGCAATTGATGTAAGGCTTTATTAAGGTATGATGACTATTACTAGCTAGATATTACATTTAGTGTTTTTATGTACTTTCTATCAAGCCCTATGGATTCATAATAAATTCTTTGAATTAATTGTTTATTCGAATGAGAATTTTAATAGTAGTCTTTCAAATAGAAAGAGTACTTTTGGTGCTTATCAATTCTTAGGAAGTGCATTAGTCTCATAGTTTAGTAAGAAACAAAATATGGTTTTCTTATCAACCAAAGAAGTTAAATATGTGTGGCTACTAGCTATTGTTTACAAATCATATTGTTTAGAAAATAACATGGAGACTATGAAATGAACCTTACTAAGACAATTATTAAGTGTGATAATACTAATGTCATTTGTCTCACAAAGAACCTTGTTAAACAGTCTAGACCCAAGCATATAGAAATTAAATATTATTTTATTAGATATCATAAGCAAAATAGACATATTGCATTAGAATTTATGGATAAACAATATTAATTAATTGACATTTCCACCAAACCTATTAGTGGGGATATATTCTGCACAATTAGAAAAAGAATTGAAGATGATTGATGAAAATTTTATACGATAAATGACTTCATTTACCTTGATTGATTTTCTCCATGTTTTACTGTGTTTTTATTTTAATTTGAGTTTTAAGTTTATGTTCTAAGTTATTAGGACATATTAGTTAACCAATACTTTAGTGTGGTTGACCAGTGTCTTAAAAAATAATAGCGCCTTCGCTTTCCAATCAATTTATTAACTATTTGGTTGTTTATTTGGTGGCCCATATAATCACATTGGTTAACCAATGTCCTCTTATGGTCAACCAATATCCCCATATACGACATTTTCTTTTTTACAATAAATTTTGTGTGACTTTGGTAACATATACTAGTCAACCACCTACTTCAGTGGTCAACCAATATCTTTAAGTGCTTGATCAATTTAACCTTTCCCTTTAATATCTTTCTCTCCGGTAAGTTTGCAATAATATTGGTTTATATTGTTGGTCAACAAACAACCTTCATTGATCAACCATCATCCCTCTCTTTTTGACCAATATAACACTATTTAAAAAAAATAATCCTTAGGGTAAAACCTAATCCTTTTAATTTGTGGATTTTCCAAATCCTTGCATTTTTTTAGAATTGGTAATTATTTGATGTTATTTGTATGCTTTTACAATTATTATGCTCTCAATTTCATGACATTGCCTATAGTTTGAACCAAATTGAATTTTTGGATGAATTAGGGTTTAAAAATTATACATTTTTCATATTCTTGAATACTTTTCAAAATTGAGGGCTATTAGTGAAATTGAAGACTAATTTACAATTTTCAACTATGAATTTAGAGTTTTTGGTTGTTTTAATTAAATAAAATCAAGAAATTCTTGAAATTAATCAATTATGTAGGTCATTTTGTGCAATTGATCATTTCCTAATTCAATTAAGAACATTTTTTAGTTATTCATGCATTCAATTCCATTGAAATTAAAGCAATTGTGCTTTTCAGTTGGGCATAAGAATAGGTTCCATTTATTCAACGAAAACTCTTCCCTTTCTTAAACTTAACGGTATACTTACACCTTTTCTTAAATAAATTCAATGTTTTTTATCATACTTTGCCTTTTTTAAAACTCTTATTTTTAATTAATTATTATACATATTTTATGGAGTGCATTGCATCATTCTTAAAAATGGTTGTGAAATTGAAGTTGGTGGGATTGAATTTATGGAATTATATTGTTTTACAAATGACTACATACCATATGAACCCTTAAGCTTTTCAAATTCTACTTAGTTACCTTCCTAAACAATTATCATTTGTCCTCTCTCTACTCTCATACCAAAAACTAGAGGGAATCATAATCATGTGACACTCATTCGAGGTAGAGTTACACCTTCTAGGGTTCAAAAGACTCAAAAGAGACCACTACCTCATATACCCCTTCCTTCTAGTGAGGATGAGTATTTTTATACCGAATCTTCTTAGTTTTAAGAATATTCTTCCTAAGAGTTACATGAAAATTGTGTTATGTTTCTCTTTCACTAGTTTAGAGCAATTCAAAGCATATAGTATTTTTCAATTTTTCATTAATCAAGGGTGAAAATCCCTTCTTACAAAAACTTATTATATTAGCCTATAAACGTTAGGTTTCTTTATAGTAATCTTCGCCCTAAAGTGACTCGAAGTGGCGCCTACATCTTTTATAAAATCCATGATGTCAATATTCATCTCAGTTATATATCTAACCTTATGTTGTGCCTAATAGAGCCAAAGTTATTTTTGAGTTAGGCAACCATGCAGAGGACACTAGAAAACTCGATGATGTTTGTGGCCTCAATTTTATTCCATATTTTCATCATCTTTTCATCAAGTATAATTTAGCCTCTACCGGTAGTCACTTATTTTTCTAGGCTAAGATAAGCTTTGGTTCCCCTCCAACCTCATGTTAGGAAAATGTTTTTTTTCTTTTTTTCTTAATATGGTCCATTTCCTTTCAACCAAGAAAAGGAAACACAACATTCCATGTGTTCTCATACTTATCCTCTTCTTCTAGAATTTTTGCATTCCTCCTATTAGTGATGAGATTGAATTCGATTTCTTTTTTGACTCTACTACTTTAAACTGTATAGGGTATTAATTACTTGATGGTTAGACCTAGCCACATTAGCATCGGCAGCTTTAACCTCAATAACCTTAACTGATACCTGATGCTTTGCTAAATGATGAGGGTCCCGATGAGTCTTTCTTAAGTCACACTGTTGAGCTACTTGCAGATGATGAGGCTACTACCTCACAACCACGTCATAAGTCTTCACCTAATGCTCATTTGGTAGTCATTGAGGATTAACTTACCATTTTGTGAGATCAACATAACTCTTTTTGATATATTGTAATGCATCAAGTTGATGATTTATATAGCATGATCAAGTCTTGCTTCCCTCTTCTAGCTAATTGATTTTTATGTTTTCAAAAAGAGGGGAGTCTTATGCACTGAGTACGTTGATGTTGACTATATTTCTTTAATATTAAATGTTTCTTTGTTTTAAACTATGTTCTTGATATTAAATTATATTCTTAATATTGAATTATGACTTATGCACAAATTAAGGGAGAGCTAATCATTATTAATATGGATCGTTGTTTGTGTGCTTAATTTTTACATTGCTCTCTATTATCACAAATATTTTTTCATCGTAAAAAATGATAAAACATTATTACTACTTATGCGTTTACTGTTTTGATGAAAAGGGATATGAGAACATGATATAGTTATAAAGATCATTTATGTAACGTTGGACTCTTTGAGCCCTTTTTGTATTGGTTTGTACTTGAAGATACCACTGTATATTGACATATACATGGTTGTATATGAGTTCAAAATTGTATTTAAATCCTTTAGGTATTTATGCTAGTGATATATAATGTTATATGCCCTTACATGAACTTAGAGTTCATCAACTTAGAGTTCATCGGTATGCGAAATATTAGAGATTTCTGACATATAAGCTTCTAAGTGTATAAAATCGATTCCATTGGGTGGATATGGTCATGGTGGCTAAGTTGAATGTATTATAAGGCCTTAGAGGTGATTAGACATGATTTATAGGCTTATTGGATACTTAGAAAGCTTAATTTAAAAAGTTGATGTACATAAGGGCTTATTTACAACCTGTTAAAAGTTAAAAGACTTAAATGTAAATTTTCAATTCTTGGAGGACCAATATGTAATTTTATAAAGTTAAGGGGCCTGATTATAATTTTCAAAAGTCTAGGGACCAAAATGAAAATAAAAGTTTTGGTCATTCTCAAATTTTGGGCTTAATTGCAAATTTAGGAAAAGTTTGAAGGGTATAATGGTAATTTCACATAAGCTAAGGATAAAATGGTAATTTCACCATGTTTGGTCAAAGAAGAGTCAATAATCTAGACCCTTCTTCTTCCAGTGATAGTGCACCCCTCCATTTAGCATTAAAACACTTTGTTTTAATTAAAAGAAAGGAGAAGAAAGGAGAAGAGAGGAGGAGAAGAGGAAGTTTCGACCATCCTTTAATCTTCACCAAGTTTTTGATTCTTCAACCCAAACTAAGGTATTATAAGTTAATTTGGGGTCAAGGAACTCAAATATATCATTAAATTTGAGAAATTTTTAAAGGATTTGAAGGTATCAGCAAAGAAAAGTTTAGATAAATTTTGTCACATCTCTTTCTACATTATGATTTTGAGTTTGGTGTTAAGATATGTTGTTCTTTATGATTGAATATGCAAGAAACATGGTTTAGATGAATGAAATGAGTCATGGAGAAGGTTCCTTATTCCAAAACCGAAATGCAATATCTTTTGAAATGATCGTTTAAATGAACTCTACGATGTTAATTGTATATGTATAATGTGAATTGATGATGAAAAATGAGGAAGATGTTCATTGGAAGGAGGCTTTCATGTTTATGCCTTTATGCGTTTGATAAAATGCCTAAGTGAACTTGGGTTAGGATTTCAGGATTTTGATGGTGTGCATTGGAAAGAGGCTTTCATGTTTACTTAGAATAAACTTGAATTGTTGCTTAGATTGATGAGTAGTGGCCTAATGTGCTTGGATAAAAATGTGCTTAATTATACTTTGAAATGTGTAAGTATTGGATCAAAGGCATTAAATGCCTTGGAAAATGCAAAAGAAAGCTTATGCAAATATTAAAGGAATTAATCATTTAAGAAGCTTAATGGCTGAGTCCTATAGCTTAAAGATAGTAATATTGTGTTTTATACACTTATGTGATGGAGTATAAATATGAGATACATGTTTGAGTAGTAAATACATTGTATATATTTTTATGTATAAAGGCTTGGGAGCTGTGGATCAAGGAACTCATACCGAGGATTGTTGAAGTCAAGGGAGTGTACACTTTCTTTTTAGGTGAGTTGGGGAAACCATATCTCTCAAATGGGATTAGGACATCCCAAGACATACATGATGACTTGTATGTGAATTTTGAACTTAAGTAATGCATAGTAGAATTTAATCTCAAATAGATGCTAGTATAATTGTGTATTTAATAAATGACATTGTTTTGAATAACTCTTTGCACTTAGAGTGCAACTGATGCTTTCATTACCTATTTTTAAAAATGATATTGTTTTCACCAATACTGCACTTAAAGTGTAAAGGACAACATTTTATTTTCAGAAACTACATTTTTGAACAACTTTGAACTTGGAGTGCAAAAGATGACTTTTATTGCATGAAATAATGTTTTGGAACTTATATATGTATAATTGAGTCATGTATGTTGCGTGTCTATGTTCTCTTTTGGCTGAGAGTCATGGCAAGGTTCCATGTTATCGGTTGGACAGATAAATAAAGGCATGGTGCCTTACTTGATTTTAGTACTTAATATTTGTATATGATTTTTGTCATTAGTGAGGAAATGATTGGCCAATCGTGTGCTGGGCACATCAGATTAAGCGACCCCTGTATCCTTGATACTGGTACATAAAAGTTGAGTCCTCATATCAACATCTTTCTACGGGACTTACGGGTGATTGCACACCTAGAGGTCTGGTCACCGACGAGGTCATTACATAGGGTCATAATACTTTTTTCGACCGTAGTCTGGACGCACTACAGGTGAAAGTTGAGCCAACATCAGGAATCGGTGGGTGTGCATACTAGTTTGGATGACTAGTGACGACACACATAACTATTTTGGCCTATTCTGAGATTTGGCTTCCCGACGAGATTTGATCTATACATGTGATGTTTTTCTGCCCTTGTGTACAAAAAGTGGAACCTATCTTCACTGGATGAGTGATTAATAGACTAGGCCTCTGTGGTTCCTAACTAGTATATGTTTGAGTCATAGGCTAAGCATATAAGTTTCTATATTATGTATGTTCACTTCATAGGTTGTTATGTGTATGCTAGGCGTATGAAAAACCCATCCTTGGGTTATCTTGACTGTCTTAATGTGTACCGAGTTCTGTTTATGATATATGTTTTTCCTGCTCACTGAGTATATAGTGTACTCACCCCCTCGGCTTTCCAACCATGCAGGTTAATTTGGTGAGCTTGAAGCTCTAAGTGGTTCGTACGGTCTTTTGATATATTCGAGGCATTACCGAACATGGGTAGTCTCTATTTTGTACTTTTGTTGTATGATGACTCATGATTATGTTGATATGCTTTATAATTTTGTAAATTAACTCTTGTCTATCTTATGGTTTGTAAATGACTTTATGTATGAACATTTTGTATTATTGTTGAGGTTGTTCTTGAGTAGACTTCAAAGTCTAGAAATTGTGGGGAAGTTCTAATGTGAAAATAGAATTGCGTTTGAAACTAATTTACAGGTGTTTTTCATTTTGGGATTTTCAAATTACAGTCGTTGTGCTGCTGAAATGTTTTTAAAGATGTCTAGTTAGCCTTGCACAGTTAGGTTAAAGGCACCGTGAGTATCCTTAGCTTGGGTATACGGCGTTTGTCATATGTCCGATGTGGTTCCAGGTCGCAACAATTTATATACTTAATAAAAGAAAAGATGAAATTTGTAAACGTCAAAGTTAAGATCAAGTCAATTACAAAAGAAGATCAAGGAAAATCAAGGTCATTTTTTATTATGTATTATTTACTATAAGCTCACCTTGTTAATTTGGTAATCTCAAATGTTCACTATGTATAAACATTTCAACATTTCATATCACTTCATTGCATAATTATTTTCATTCATCAAGAAGCATTCAAGCTCTTGGTTTTGATTAAAAAAACCCTCTTGATCTTAACACTCTTTAAGGAGCATTTTGGAAAATGTTTGAATCATAATTGTATTAAATAAATTGAGTTTGAGTATTTCAAGTTGTTAAAATCATGTTTTGGGGAGATTGGTCGACCTATATAGGTTAGTGGTCAACCAATATACGTTAAAATTATCAAATTTGATGTACTAAGAGCTTTTTTTGTAACATTGGTTTATGTATAGGTCAACCAATATGCCTACTGGTTGACTAATGTCTCACGACTAGTTAATATGTGCATTCAATACACATTGGTCAACCAATATGCTTATATTGGTCGACCAGTGCATTTTAACTAGCTATTGTAACGACTAGGCTTTGGATCTAATGGTTATTAAGGGTCCTGAAACCTTATAATTGCATGTTATTAATTATTTTTGGTATCAAGAGGCATTTTAGTGCTTTTTACATACATTTCTAAGTATTATTCAATCATTTGATCATTCATTATTTTATTTTAAGTGAGTAAGCCTTTTTAATATTATCAATGTTATAAAGTTAAGCTATTTAAGTTGTAAGCTTCCATTATGGTTTTTGTTCATTGTATTTGTGAATATTTAAAGTGGTTTTAAGGTTCCTTTTTACATTAAAGAAAGAATGAAAAAAGAGCTAACCTTTGCAAATTAAAGATTATACAAAGGTAATTTTCACCTTGAAAGAAGAATTATATTGGAAATCCAGGAAGAGACTTATGAGTGGATATAGGTAAGGATTGTTTGTTAAACCTTTATAAATCGATTTACATCTCTCTTCCTTTACTCTTTTACTTTATTACTTACAAGCATAGTTAAATCTAGTTCTTTCTTTCTCATACACACATTCTTTGTAATTTATGATCATTGTCTTTTTAAGATAGTAACTTTTAGGAAAAATCTTGTAAAACACCTAATTCACCCCTCCTTTTGGGTACCATTAGGAAATAACAAATCTAAAACTAAGATAATTTAAAATGCATATGATGAAAACTAAAATAAATATGAATCTAATAATTATTTTTCTCATTTCTCTTTTTTATACTTATTTTATTTTATTTTACTTTTGTAAAAAATAATAGAAACAAAAAATCAATAAAATGAAATTAAGTGTATGTAACTATTTCCCCTTTTTAAAGATATTTAATCGTACTATCTGAGATAAGAAATAAGTGGTTGGATTTATGAAGTAATACAATTGATTGGCCTCAAATCCTCCTTATTTCCTAATTCTAAATATTTCAGTTATTCTGAATCATAAGTGAGAACACCTTATAGAAGTTTAATTCATTTTATTTATATTCATCCATCAAGTTTTATCCATTTCAGAAGAGATGAGTGTTGGTTTATGCCTTATAATCAATCAGTTGGTTGTAATTTTATATGAAATAATTATTTAAAGGTATTTGTTATCTTATGCATATTCTTTTAATTAAATGATGTAAAAGATAAAGTCCACAGGATAAATATGCATTAAAAATAAAATTATAATGATACCATAACTATGATATTCATATAACATTTATGTATTATTCCTAAATTATTTCTTATCATTGTTCTGTTAAGACTACATATTAATGGATTGTAAAAAGGGTGGCAGATATTATGTTTCTTCTTTATAAAGGAAGAAGTTGATTACATAGATTAAAGTATAAGGATACTTAAATAAATGTGTAGGAGCTTATTAGGGAACAAGTTCACTAAACTCGCCTTATATGAGAATTTATTTAGAACATTACTTGTATATCTATTAAAAAAATTATTGTAATGATTGTAAAAGTGACCATTTGATTTAAGATCTCCAAAGTATTTCATATGGGGATTTCTATATTTTGAAGGTACTTACGACCTATCTTAAACAAGAGTAGATCAATTGGTAGCCATTTGATATAGCATGAACTATATAAAAGAAATTGACTTATAATACAATATTATCACCCTAAAATGATTAGAGATAATATTCCATTATTTTCGATTAGTATTGATTCAAAAATTTCTTGGCCAATATGGAATAACAATTAGAAAATAATTTTCAAATGTCTCAAATTGATTGTTTTTTATATATCGAAATGGACGATTGCAACATTAATTTAGAGTCGAAAAGAATAGTTACAAGAGGTTTTTCAAACCATAAGAGATATTTATCTATCAATAGTTCTAACTTCAAATTTTCTTGATTCTCATCTAGATAAAAAGTTTCATAAACAGGTCTATTTTGATAGTATGCCTCTTTAAAGTGAAAATGCAATTCTCTGTCTAATTGGGATATTATATAATGGAAATATTGAATTATAAAAAAAAATTTGACAAAAAGGTTAAACAAAACTACTAGGAAATTTCTAATATTTAGGTGGTTATGATCTAGCATTGGTAGACACAATCTTAATCTATGAAAATAAATTATTTAATTAAATAATTATAAATATGTAATTTATCCAATCCTAAATATGATTTAGGGTTATAATTTATATACAATGTCAATATATTTAAGAACCTATGGTTATAATTTATATACATTACCAACATATTTAAAAATCTAATGAGTCACACACAAAGAACAGTTGAAGAGAGAAAATTGTAATTTAATCAACTTGAACTTCACAGTAAAATTTGAGAAAATTTAGGATCGAATATGAGATATTTAACAATTAATATGAGATATTATATCTTATTTAAGCTTAATTAATATTTAATTGGAGCTAATTATAATGCTATTAAAGTTTAAATAAAATTTTATTTCAATTAAATTATTAAAAGGTCCTAATCATATTATAAATAGACTTAGACTCTAAAAGAGTTACACTTCTTGCTTAACCTCTATGTATTACTTGTAGAGTTATATCAATTCTTTCACGTGAATATCATTAGAAGTCAGACATATGAGCAGTTACAATAGTTGTAATGAACAAAATTTAGAAACATTTCAAGAGAAACTTTAAAAAAAGATCAAGTTATATAATAAGATATGATTTATATTTTACTTATTATGTTTGTATATTAATCATTTGACATTCGATAAATTTTAAAAAAATTATTTCATCTTTATTCTACTACATGCAAGATCAAATTTCACAAAGATGTCCTAACAATTAGAATTAAAAAGCTTCATATAGAATAATGCCACTTTTATGCAAAAAAATTAAGATATTAAATCATTTAAACTTTTCTCATATACAATTTATTTCTAATAAAATTTTGGGATATTGTAACTCTAGTTATTGACTGTTAATGAAATGTTTTCGAAATGGGTATTATCTACTTAGAATAGTTTCACACTTCTAGTTTTATTATTTAATAAAAAATCACAATGCATGCAACTCAAGTTGCATGTTACTAGAGTTCCAAACCAAATTAAACATCAAAAGACAAAACATATTCATTAGTTTTAGTTATTAAATAAGATGCACCTGCCCTTTATTGGAATTAAATATGGATCATTATTATAATTAGAATCTTGTACGGACAAAATTCTAAAAGCATCTGTATCGTGCCTCAAAGTTTTGCCAAATTTTATTTAGTAGTGTCCAAATTTTGTCTTCGTTAGATACACGCAAGATTGAAGGGTGATGTGGCAAAAAATGCACGCTCTCACAGAGCCACTTTCATTTATTAGCATATTAACTATTGTTACTTTCTTAATCTATGATATCAAACTAATAAGCATATCTTTCTCTCTCCCGTCTTAATTTGACGGGTTCCCAAATAGCCTTTGATAACATTATCAAAGAGTCGTACCTCGAATTAAAATAAAAAAGTCAACCATATATTTTAAATAAATTATTTGATAAGTTATTAATTTAAAATTAAAAAATCACTCAATTAATTAATAGTAAATAAAAATAAAAAGAAAATTTGTATTAGTGATGAAATTATTTTAATAAAATTTAGAGACTCAATTTCATGTATAAAAAAATAATGGACTTGGATATCTCCATTGCTAATTGAACCAGTCCCGAAGGCATAAGGGTTTTGCGATCATCTTTGTGGGGTATGCAAATTTACTGATAGTCTATGCCTATTCAACAGATTAATTTTAGTAGTATCCATTATCCTTCATACTCTTTCAAGACCTTGAACTTATCATTAAGGCTATGACTGTGCTTTGCAACAATCTGGGACATATTAAAGGATCAGCCATTAATTCTCTCTCTTTTCATTTTCTTACAAACTTTTGGTTCCACGAAATAAGTTTATAATCACACATGAATTAATCAACACAACCTATGAAACTAATGCCAGATGCATTTATCGTATCATATTATATTTTGTTAATTCTTTCGTGTATATTGTATATGCAGAAATTCTAATTGTACCCACGTAAAATAAATTCCTAAAATTATCAAATTTCTACAAGTTTTTTTAGTCATCGAATATCTGAAATATTGCTCCTTATTAAGTGTGGATTAACTGGAGGTGAGAGGAGCACGAATTTGAGTGGCACAAGTTGTAACTCATTTAAGACTTATAATATGAATTATTCGGATAGTGAAAAATATTGGATCTTGTAATATTAGATGGTTTAAATTCTTTAATTTTAAATTATTGATTTATTAAATAACTTATTCAAAATATATACTTTATAAACTATTACATACAGACAATAATTTATTGAAAGTACATTAAAGAGATAATGACTATAAATGATAGTAATATAAGGATAGGCCTGACTTTCTATCATGTAAATGAATACTGTCAAATTATGAAAGCTGAATGGTACAAATGATATGACTTTTATTCGTTATTAAAATTGTGAATGCAGATAAAACTCCGCCAATCAGAATCTGATATCTAATAAATCAAGAAAAGACATGCATCTCTCTTCCCGGATAAAAAACCCCTAAATGGTTAACTTTATCTATAAACGCACACTCGTTATCATCAAGCAACCATCCTAAAATCGAACAACTAAATTGAATGTGGGGCTCAATGCATGAAAAGTGAGTTTCTACTTCAAAATATGATACACGCCAGTACTTGGAGCCAGTGAAAGCAGCCTCCATCTTTCCCCTTCGCTTTCTCGGAAGAAAAACACAAAATAATAGCTGTAAAGAAGTACTCGACTTTTCGAGTGACGACAGGAACATTATTTAAAGTGATCCAACTGAAGGTAATTTTCAGTTTCAAGGGAAAAAGTTCCAAGCATGACAAATTTCTACTTATGCTGTTGCACTAAATACGATTAACTAATCCGCAGTAGCTTTTGAACTATATTAGTTGCACTGATTAGGCTAAGGAATGATGAAAACAAACCGTCAACCACACACCTCGCATACTATTAACTGTATAATACTCCTTTGTCATCTATTACCAGAGTTTATATTTTGGTGCCAATGTATTTTATCTTCTGGTTGCTGAATTATCCGCGTTTGTTTCTTATTTGGAGTTTGTTTTAGTTAGTTAGTTAGTTGCTCTAGCTTAGGTGGCAAAAGATGATTGGCTCTTCTGGAGGTAGATCATCCCATGTAAATTGTATATAAACAAGTTCCAAGAAATGAAATGTTGAGAGGAATCTTTCTGTCAAATGATTCAATAAATCTATCGGAGCAATAAATTTCTCTCTTTTTACATAATTAGTGTTTGGTGTCATCTACACTCAAATTAAACCATAAATTCATACAATAAGATAAAAGTAGTAATCACTCCCACGAGGAATTCTAGTTTGTTAACCATTACATAAAGAAATATTTAATGAAATAGGAGGGATGATACAATTTTTGTGATAGAAAATAAATTAATTTCTTTAATGAATAAAAAGAGAATTATCAGTAAAACAAACTTTAGTTTATGTTCGCTTCTACCATTGGAACCACGATTTTCCATCGACATACTTTTTTTATCAATCATATATTCGGTGCAATATTAAATACATATCTTTCTTTAGGATTAGTTAATCAAAAACATGGAAATTAACCTTTATTGTTTAACAACTTTAGAAATGATCTAAATTTAATTAGACTATAACTTTAAGAAAAGCAAGGCCACAAAAGCAAGATAATACAATATTTATGGTTGCATTTAATCTAATTGAATGTTTTTCCAAGAAGTTAATAATTTTCAACACAACAAACTAAAAACTCCTAGTTGCTACAAAGATTAAAGGAATTGAACTTTTAGATATTCAATATTTAATCTAACAATTGATTATTTCAATTAATAAACTAATCTCACGTATTAAAATCAATCAAAATAATCATAAAAATAAAGATCCAAAGAACAATTAGATTTATAAATAGATAAAATACTTCACAACAAGACTAAATTATCTCTCAATCTATAAAGTTTCAAGGGCTTTAACTCCCTTCAACTAAGATAAAGAAAGTTAGTCAATAATGACCATATCTACCATTAACATCTATTGTAGAAACTACACTAATGTATACTGAAAAGAAAAGAAAGTTTTGTGAGAAGCTGGAAAATAGAGATAGAAAACTTGGATGTTTTCTTTCTTCACTGGGATCCTATTTATAGCCACTTTAACCCTATGTTTTTATTAGTGTTGGAATCTTTTTATTTTGATTATAACTTCATTGACCATTATACAAACTTGGTCAAGATAATGTTTAAATAAATTCTAAAACATTTTAATTTCAAATTTGAAATCTGGAAGTTAAATTTTTTGCTAAATAAGCCCACACTTAATCATCATAAACATTGCTATCAGTTCTATCTAAGCTTTAGATTTGCTAAGAATCATCCGAATAAAAAATATAAGAAAATCTTTTAAGATAGAATCAATGGTCACATACAATACAAGTGAACTAAGGTTTAAAATGATTATCTTTAATGATTATCAATATACTTTAAAATTCAAGTCATTTAAGATTACAAAACACATCATAATTAAACTTCAAAAGGAAATATGCACAAGGATTAACTATGACAATCTCATTCTAAAGCATGTATGAAGTTTTGATCTTCCTCATAGCTATCACTCATTCCACTCATGTGTTTAATTGTTCAGTATTTCCCTCAAAATCCTTTAGTGTAAATATTCTACCATATGACTGCTTTTACACCAAAATCTCTACCACTTATAATGTACACATGTATAAGTTAGAATCACTATATTTCAAGTTATAATGAGGCTATGATTAGACATAAGCAGTAAAAGTAAAATGATCAAAACCAAAAATATTAGCAAGGAATCTAAACATATATAAGTAACAAACTTATGTAGTGGAACCATGATATTCAACTCACTTGGGAATGGTTAATTACTTATGTGAAGAAAAATGGACCAACATTGAGTTTCCGTACTGCTACCTTTCTTACTTTTTCTTTTTTCTACTACTTTTTTTTTATGAATAGATATATGAATTAAAAAAATGATTTGAACCATAACACAAGGCAGTCGTTACAACATAAGATTCATATCCTATACTCATTTGATTCATATAGTGCCATTCTTGAAATTGGAAGATTTTTTTGGTCCAAATTCCTTATTAAAATTTATGTTTATGTAAGGATGTTTAAATAGAGAATTTGGCTTGTAATATGGTTATAAAACAAAAGAAAAAGGTTTTGGCTCAAAGGAGCTAACTAGGGATATTGAACTGGGGTGAGTTTTTAAGTTAAAGGTTATAAAACAAGGAAAGCCTTTTTTGTTCTCATACATGCATATATCGATAAGGTCTTGAAATGTTCCAAGCAAGTTCTAGAGAAATATTCTAATATAAGACAATACACTTCAAAGGAAAATATATATTGATTTGAATGCTTCAATCTTTTATGACTCAAAATCTTAACATTTATTTGAAATCACATTAACTTTGCACGATGTCTTATCATTTGATCATCAAAGTTTATAAAAGTGCATAATCCTAACTAATTTAACCATGCAATATATTTTTACTCTTATTCTTAAAGAATGAATTTTGTAGCATACACAAAATCCAATTTATTCAAAATATATTTGATGAAACCATATAATGTACTAGCTCCAAACTAACTAACTAATAATTAAGATAAATTAAAGCTAAATCACAATTAGACAACAAATAAAACAAAATAAATAAAACATTTTTCTGCACAAGACTAAACCTACCCTTAAACCAAACATTATCCTAAATGTAACATACAAAGTATAGAAAGCAATAAATGAGAGCACTTCCTTGAATAAAAGGAATAAAGAGGTAAGCTACACTCATAGAGGGAGTAAGGTACTCCTAGTCTACGAAGAAAGCCATCAAATTATTCTTCATTTGAAACAGTATGTTTTCAGTCCTATCCAAACAGGCTAAAATTCCAAAGGTTTACTAAGTGGAAGAAGAAGAAGGGATGTTTTCCTATTGGCCGCTAGCTGGTTATTCTATAATTGCTATCTTGTATCATTAGAAAGTCCAAGAAGATGGAGCAATTGGACCAAGTAGGATAAAGCTGAAATTGTCGTCAAATTTTTATTTAATAATACTTATCCTACTTATATAGTTTAAATCTAAGGATTCCATCTCAAAAGCTATGTGCATATTGGTGTTAGATAAATCAAGTAAACTTAAATTAATGGCTAGTTGAGCAGTGTAAGAATATAAGATTAATTTGGACCACAAAACATAATTATGTAACCAACCAATAACCTAGGTTCACTGCAGTGTTTTGTTCCATACGTTACAGAAAATAAATTTCGACTTTAGCTAAATTTCTTGCAATATCCCTTCTTGAAAAGTAAGTAAATAATCATTGTAAATATTTAAAGAGAAGTTTCTATAAATACAAACTTTTTGAAGCACTTGGGTTAAATAGAACAAAATCAACATACTATTTATGCCATATCAGTAGGATTAAATCAAAAGAAAATTCACATTTTGAACTTATGAATGGTTCCTTATTAACACTAACTTCTTTTGTAAAAACTATTGCAATATTAAATTTAGCAATTGAAAAAAAATTCCATTCTCATCATTCTAAATTCAACAATCCCCTTAATTAACATGTTAAGTTCAAAATCATCATTAAATTGAAAAGTGGTGTAAATTTTATGTGTCAACTCAAAAAAAGTAGGCAGTCTCACATTCACATAATTATGCCAGCCCACTCGATCCACCAAAGCATCAAATTATTCTCAAATATTCAATTCCTTTGAGGTCTGAGCATGAACATACTTACAAGCATAAATTTTTTCTTCACAAAGTCCTCATACCTAGTTTTAACTTGCTCATAATTGAAATCCTCCGATTTTAAGCTTTAATTTACTAGCCAACTCTGCTTTCTTTCTTTTTTCTATTTGACATGCAGCAATGGACCTCCTCACTATTGTATCCAGTTATACTAAATGAACTAGGGAATAAGACAGGGAAAGGGTCACAAGAAATTTGGGGTTAGTCATTTATTTCGATGGCATATGTGTTTTCAGTGAGGTCATCCAAGTCTATTCTTTTTTGCTTAGACTTACCATCAATCATACGTCTTCTCTATGATTGACTTGACTTCTCTATTTGAAACTTCAGCTTAT
This sequence comes from Erythroxylum longipes, assembly GCA_027563885.1. Classification (NCBI taxonomy): domain Eukaryota; kingdom Viridiplantae; phylum Streptophyta; class Magnoliopsida; order Malpighiales; family Erythroxylaceae; genus Erythroxylum; species Erythroxylum longipes. Next base: position 18,299,131 of record JAOQMS010000001.1, on the reverse strand, counting down.
CTACTAGTTAGCTGATGGTTGACATAACAATTTTGTGTATAACACCATATTGTTTCAATAATTCTTCCACATTTCGGTTACAAAAAAGCATGTCCTTTGATCACTAAGGCTTTTGCAATAATAAAACTATTGAATATGTTAGATTTAAGGAAACCTGCAATAGCTTCAGAATCATTAGTTTAGCTGGCCTTTGCTTCCACCCACTTCAAACCATGGTCAACAGTTAATAAATTGCAAATGTGCCTAAAAGAAATAGGAAGTAATCCTATAAAATTAGTATCCCATGCATCAAAAATTTCACAAACTAAAATTAAAGTTTGGTGTATCTCATTCTGCTGCAAATTAATACTTGTTTTTTGGTAATGTTCATAAATCTTGTAAAAGGAATATCCATCTCAAAATAAAGAAGGCCAAAAGAAACCATAATCTAACACTTTCCTAGTTATTCTCTTAGCTCCAAAATGTGCTCCATATGCGTATGAACAACTAAAGGTAATAATGGAAGAAATTTTAGTTTTAGGTATACACCTTCTTATTACTTAAATAGTGCAATGTTTCCAAAAATATGGATCATCCAATATGTAATATTTCTCATCACTTTTGAGTTTGTCTCTTTGGGATTTAGAAAAACCAACAAATAAATGGTTAGTTTCTAAATAATTAACAATGTTTACATACTATGAAACCTTAGCCTTGCAACAAAGAATTGTTCATCGGGAAATTCTTCTTATAAATTGTTTTCGCTCTTTAAATGAACTACACAGCTCAAATGGTCAGTAACTCTATTTTCTGCTCCTATCTTATTTTTGATCTCCAAATCAAATTCACTCAACAAAAGTACTCACCTCATCAACCTTAATTTTGTATCCTTCTTTTTCATAAAAAAATAAAGGCTACATGATCATAATAAACATCTACCTTAGTATCCAATAAATAAAAACAAGTATTTTCTAAAGAAAAGAAAACAACTATTGAGCTCTTTTTCAACAATCGAATAATTTTGTGGGCATCATTGAAGGTCATTGACGCATATTATATAATGTGTGGTGCTTTCCTAACTCATTGACCTAAAATAGCTCCTACAACATGATCATTTTCATCACACATTATCTCGAATGGAAGAATTCAATCCAACAATTGAATGCTAGTAAAAACCTAAATAATCAAGAAAAGAACGCGAACTTCCCAAGCATTAATGGGGTAAGGAAGGGATTAGTTAATACTAATTATATATATATATATATCTTTGCAACACGAGTGCCAGATTATAGAAACAATTATCGAATGAATCTCTCTATGCATGGTAAAATCATTTATGGAAACTTCAATAATATTCTCAACACAAGTGTCAAAAAAAATAATTTTCACATGCTTATTCAGAACCTTCACATATCAATGAATGTCATTTAGAGGTTGCAATACATCAACTATTTTTCAAAGGTGTATGGTAAACATCAACTATTTTTCAAAGGTGTATGGTAATTATATGAGAGCTTGCAATACATCAACCATTTTTCAAACGTGTATGGTAATTATATTTTCATATGTGACATTCATTGATATGTGAAGGCTCTGAATGAGCATGTAAAAATTACTTTTTCTAGATCTTTCAGAGTGATTGCAATTTGAAAGTATCCTAAAAACCTATCTACAAAATACTAGTAAGCTCGACCATCTAGCTTTTCAAACTTCTAATCAATAAATGGTAAAGGAAAATTATCTTTTTGAGTTACATCATTTAATTTTCTATAACCAATATAAACTTGCCGCACACTTTGAACTTGGGTTAGTACCGATTTATCATTTTGATTTCTTACCAATAATATGGGATGTAATTTTCTCTTTTATCAAATCCCACCCAACTTTAACCTATATACAAATTCGACATTTCTGTCAAATAACTATTAGATGAAGACTAGTTTTAAGTTGTGTGAATTATCTTTTTTTTTGTAATAGTAGCTAAAATCAATAAATATATTGAGTAACAACAATATAAATTTATTGATAATTTTCTAAGCATAATAAGAACAAGATAAAGTGAATCATAATTTTGTGGCGTCTAAATAAATTCAAATAAATGATAGTAATTCTAATAACAAATGTCACTATTTACTCTATTTTTAATAGAGAAATTTATACTTCATATGAGACCTTTTATGTTAAAAGCTATCAACCCTTACTTCTATTAATCGCATAATTTAAAGTATATAATACAACTTTAATGAGTTGAGAAACGGCAGACGGGGAAATATCTTAGTGACTTTCAAATGCTCTTATTATTAGTCAACATTATAATAATGTGTCGTTATATCAGATACTACGTTGAGTTTCAGCATCTGACATTTAGAAGTTAGTAACAAACCTAGGAGATTAGGTGGGCTAAGCTTGAAGTAGCTCTTCTCTGCTCTTATTTATGTATATACATAGCTAACCATGGAACTAAATCATTGCACAGCAGCCATATACAGCATGTGTGCATACGCATTCAAAGTTTAATTCAAGATCCGTATTGATCCTATAAAAATCGCTAATTAAGATCAACGATCAAGTGTCTTTCAAAAAAAAATAGAGAAAAGATCAACGATCAAGTGGATGACACATGTTTATAGATTAAAAATGATAAAGTCAAAGTCAAAGTCTTCGAGTTATACATGGAAGGGCTAGCGATTGACATCTGTTCAATTTATCTGACACCAGGTTTAGAGCAATTTCATTTTCTGTTTTCTTCTAGAACTGGTACATGTTTCTAATTTGATATTCAACTAGCAAGTTAAATTTCAATAACGATGTATTAGTTCCGACAAAATTGTGATTCATGTGGTATATCGTGTACAGACCTCTATCCTTTGTCGATTGTCTTTTCTTATAATTGACGCATGCAATGATGCTTTCTCCATGTTTTTCTCCTGTTGATAAGACACATGGCAACCATCCAAAAGTGAATAGTTGTTGTTAGAATATTTGATTCTGTTTTATAACACATTAACATCAAAGGTCAAACAATATGGCCTGTGTGGTGAATGGTTGATAAGTCATATTTTAGCTGATTGAAGAGTTTCAGATGTTTGAAAGTTGATTACCAAATATATTTAATATCTATTTGACTATTGCCTGATTGAATTAAATCAACTGATTTTTAAAAAGTTGCTCAATAGGAGCATTTTGTTGTTATCTGATCCCTGTAATAATATCAGTCATTTATATTGATTGATGATTGTGTTGTATGTGATCTTGTAATAACTGATTTTGAAATTCTAATTCATTTTGATAAAAAAAGTATAAAGATTTATGTCTAATTCTGAATTTTCTTTAATAAGTTTTATATCATTTGGGTTAGTAACGAAGAATTGTACATAACGATATCTTTATTAAGACGATTCTTAAGAATTTGAGAAATTAACCTCAACTCGAATTTTGATTAGCAAAGTGGTATCAGAGCTTAAAGTATTCTATCACGTTCTCGGTTTGAATCCCAGCACCAACTGGGAATGGAACACCGCTATCCTATGGGTGTACTAGCAGAGCGTGGTGGACGATTTTTAAAAATTTAGGACCGTTAACCTCAACTCGAATTTTGGTTAACAAAGTGGTGATTCTTAAGAATTTGGGACCGTTAACCTCAACTCGAGTTTTGGTTAGCAAAGTGATATCAAAGCTTAAGGTATTCCATCACGTCGTCAGTTTGAATCCCAGCATCAACTGGGAATGGAACACCACTGTCCTATGAGTGCACTGGCAAAGTGTGGTGGACGATTCTTAAAAATTTAGGATCGTTAACCTCAACTCGAATTTTGGTTAACAAAGTGACGATTCTTAAGAATTTGGGACGATTAACTTCAACTCAACTTTTAGTTAGAAAAGTAGCATCAGAGTTTAAGGTATCTCATTACGTCATAGATTTGAATCCCAGCACCAATTGGGAATGGAACACCGCTGCAGTATGGGATGCTCACAAGCAGAGCGTGGTGGGCGGTTCTTAAAAATTTGGGACCGTTAACCTCAATTCGAATTTTAGTTAGCAAAGTGCTAAATAACTCATTTTATCAAACGTTTTTAATAAACAGCTAATGTTATTCGCTGGTAAATAGTTAATGTTATTCACTGGTCAAATCAGTTATATTAGGGGGCGGTTGGTTCGCATGAGGGGATGGTAATAGGAATGAGAATGAATATAGTGAGGAATAGGAATAGATATTATCATTATAATTATGATGGTTGGTTAAGAGGAAGGAATGATTACCATTACCATTGATAGTGGTTG
>JAOQMS010000001.1:18252645-18292823 GCA_027563885.1 Erythroxylum longipes | reverse complement strand
TCACCATAAATTTGATTATTGAAATTAAAGCTTTACTTATGAAGTTATTTGGCTCATAATTATACCTTTTATCTATCTTCTATATATAAAAAATCAAAAACATACCAATCACTCTCGTTCCTCTCTTCCATTCCTCTAGATTATGAGAGGAATGGAGGATTGCCCAAAACCAAGGAATGAAACTCTAGGGTCTTCAATGATAGGTTCATACCAAACATCAATTTTTATTCCATACTTATACCCTTTTTTTCATACCCCCCAAACAAACTAGACTCCTCCAGTAGTGGAATTCTGTGGTCAAACGACCTCTTTTGAGGTAATGAGCTAGGGTCCTTCAAGACCTCTCAGAATTCTTCTAGGATGCTTTCACAGGTTCACTCAATTCGATTATGGTCTCTTGACCTCGTAGTTGCATATGGTTTTCTTCGTGGATAACAAAGCATTGTCCCCTATTTCAGCATCTCCCTTCTAGTGAATGTGCTTCAATGGTACCAGAATCATGTGCAGATTGCATGTTTAAAGTTACCCATTTATCTCCCCATGCAAATTCCATCTTCATATGATTATATTCGGACACTATCCTACCAAGCTTTTCCAACCATTAGACACCAATTACCACCTCTAACCCAACAAGTGTGAGAAGAAATAGGTCCACTGTTACCACTATTCCTTGCATGTGAATTGGGACACTTCTGCAAGCCTCGTTGCAAGTTAATTATTCTCCATTAGCAACTCAAACTTCAAAAGGCTAGATTGCACTGATGGGAAACTGTAATTTTTGGGCTACCCTTTCACTGATGAAATTTTGTGAAGACTCGTTATCAATTAATACTGTCATTGGATGCTTTAGAATCTAGGCTTGGATCCTCATGGTCTTCCGTCCCTTAACACCTACCGAGGCATGAAGAGATATTGTAGGATCATTTACCTGCTGATCTTCTGTAAGAGTGATAGTCCCGTCCTCTGATGACTTTGTGCCATCGTCTACTTCATATGCTTTAATCAGAAACATTTTTGAGTTCTTGCATTTATGACCTAGTGTGAATCTTTCATTGTAATTGAAATATAATCCCTTTTCTCTCCGCTTCTGCATTTCGTCCCACAAGAGTCATTTGATTCCGAATGGTATTGACTTAAGTAAGGGATTGCTGGGTTTTGGGCTAGGTGACTCCACAATTGGGCTGAATGTCCTTCGTTGTTCGTTCTTTCCATTCTTCTTCATATCGAACAACCGATCATCCTTTAACCTAGCATATTCAATGGCCTTTCTGACTAAATGAGGTTTGTTTGTTTTGACCTCCCTCGCCAAATCTAGTTTCAAGTCACCTATAAATGTGCCTATGAGGGCCTTCTCAGGCCACCCATTTACCTGGTTGGACAGTCTTACGAACTCCTTTAAATACTCTTATAGCTCGCCTATTTGTTTAACCCGAGATAGTGCTTCATTGCGGTCAATATATCCTATAGGTCCAAATCGAGTGAGTATCTCTCGTTCAAAGCCCTTCTAATAAATTTCCTTCTTCTTCTTCTTATGATAGATCCGTTCTATCCACTGCCACCATAAGTTAGCTTCACCCTCCAAATAGAAAGCTGCATAGTCTACCTTTCAGCTTGTTGTATCTCTCGGAATTTAAAGAATTGGGTTGCTCTGCTTAACCAAGTGACCAGATCATCCCCTTTGAAGATGGAAAAATCATCTTTGGTTTGTTGGTGGCACCTTTCCTTTCATGAGTCTCGGCAGTATCTTCTCCCTTGGTTGGGATCTCCTCTTCTGAATCTAATGAGGGCTCCGAATCGTTACTCATGTCATGATGAGAGTTAATGTGGCTACAACAGGCACCATGATGGCGTCTTCCTAGTCCTTTGATGATTACTTCCTCAAGGTGAGTGATCCTTTGTTGAACCTCTTGGATTCCAGTATGGACCTCTATGTTAACAAGTTGGAGATTGGATTCTAAAGCCTCAATGCATCCTAATGAGATGTTGCCATTCAAGAAACCTTTTAATGAAAGCACCAGTGGTGAATTTTCTTGATCAAACATAGGTAAGAGCAAAGAAAATAGGTTGAGATAAAATCTCTATTATTTGACACCAAAAAAAAATGTTCTCCGTACAACAATGACCCTTCTTGGCTTTTATAGCCATAAGTTTCCTAAACACAACCCATTAATTGGTGCGAGAAACACAGAAATAATGACCCATTAACTAAGCCTAAACATCAGGACATGATTATTGAATAATAGCGATAATAAAGAAGTGTCTAGTAATTAGGATTTGTTTCCAACAGCAAGTATCCATGATCGGTGGGCATTAGCTTGATTGTCCACGAGTTTCCTTCAACTGGGCTTTACGTGCACGATTATAGGCATTCTTTAGTTGATGACTTTGGTCTTCATCACCTTGTAACGACACCATTCTATAGGACTCGCAGGTGATTGCACATCTAGAGGTCTGGTCACCGACGAGGTCAGCACCTAGGATCATGACGCTCTTATCGACCATAGTCTGAACTTACCACAGATGAAAGTCGAGCCAACATCAGAATTCAATAAGTGTGCACACTATTTTGGACGACCAATGCTGACACACATAATTATTTTGGCTTATTCTGAGAATTGGCTTCCTGACGAGATTTGATTTTTACATGTGATGCTTTTCTACTCATTTGTGCTAGAACTGGAACCTATGTTCACTCAATGAGGAATTAATAAGCTAAGCCTATGTGGTTCCTAACCAGTCTGGCATGAGTCACAGACTAGGTCTATGTGTTTCTATGACATGCATATTCACTTCATAGGTGGTTATGTGCATGTTAGATGTGTAAAATTGTCCTTAGGTTATTTAGACTGTTTTGGTGTGTACCGAGTTCTGTTTGCGATATATGTCTTTTTCTTGCTCACTGAGTACATAGTGTACTCACCCCCTCTACTTTCCAACCATACAAGTTAATTTGGTGAGTTTGAAATTTTGAGTGGATCGTGCGGTCTTTTGACATTTTTGAGGTATTACTGCACGTAGGTAGCCTCTGTTTTGTACTTTTGTTGTATAGTGGCTCATGATTATGTTAATATGCTTTAAAATTTTGTAAATTAACTCTTAATTGTCTTGTGGTTTGTAAACAACCATATGTGTGAACTTTTTGTGTTGTCCAAATGTTTTTCAAGATATTCAGTTATCCTTGCATATTCAGGTTAAGGGTATCGTGAGTATCCTTAGCTTGGGTATGCAGCGGTTGTCATGTGTCAGATGTGGTTCCGAGTCGTGATAGTGAAAGTGATGTTATTTGAGTTTTGATTTAAGTTGACACTTATGTGGATAAGTTCATATGATTCCCTTCAATTTATTTTATTTAGCAAAAACTTCTTTTTGTCATACCTTACCTAAGCCACGTTACAACCCTTATCAAGTCCTTTTGATTTATACATTAGGTTAATTTTATTTAGTCGCGGAGATATGATTCTTGAGCAAGCTTATGGAAATAACTCGCTATGTTTTGATTTAAGAGCTTAATGAACCCTAAACACTTTGAGTGTATAGAGTGAAATCCTTGTGAGGGTGTCAAATCCCATTCATTTGATTTTGACAAAATTAATGAGATGCTATATTTTAACAATGTGTCCTATGAATGCTTATTCTCTCAATTGTTATTTTGTCTTAACACCTAAATGTGAATTAGCTTTTGGATATTTCTAGATGACATGAAAGGAGATGAGAGGTTATTGTAAAGATGATTAATGTATTGAATTGATGTATGCTTGAGGACAAGCATGAGTCCAGTGTGGTGGAATTTGATAAGATCTCATCTTGACTAATTATTTGATATTATACCCTTTGTTTTGAATTTATTTTTGTGCTTAAATGTGGAAACTGATGTTTGTTTCGTTTTAGGAGATGAAAAGTAGAGATTGTATCAAATTGGGACTCTACTAATGATAATGACAATTTTTGGATAAAGTGAAGGGATTATTGCAGTGGATAAGGTTGATCACTTGAAGAGTTGGAGTTTGACTGGAAGACTTCGCCTTATCCTTATCATGAAGGAGTTTGATTTTGAGTTCATTTTAGATAGACATCTTTACAAGTTAGAGTTATATTAGGATTAGATTAGAAAACCTTATAAAAAGGACGTTTCTCATAACAGAAAGGTTCTCTCTTTTTGACTTTTTTATCAATTCTTAGTCTTTCTTTTATTTTTGTTATTGGAGCAAAAGCCATGTGTGGCTAAACTCATCTTTCTGATTCAAAGGGATTTAATACTCTGATTGTAACTTTGTAAGGTTCTATGTTTCACACTTTTATTCACGTTTTAATTCAAGTATTTTTTGTTTTGAGTTCTCATATTTCATGAATGATTGATATTCGATTAATCTGACAATTTAATTTAATCTTGATTATTCTATTACTATCCAGGAATTCAGTGATCCGTAATTGTCATGAAGGATTGGTACAAGTAGCAAATAGGTTATTTATGAATTTCCATATTTAACTTATGATAAACAAAAAAACTAAATTGAATAGTTGCAGCTATCTCGATTATTTAATTTAGGGTTTAGTCTTTTTTACGAAGCTTATTGCTATTATTTATTTGATATGGAATGTTATTACACCCAGTCAATAGATGATAAATTTTGGTTTGAATGTTGGGTTTGAACTAATTAATTTAGGAAAATTTGAGACTTATTACAGTTATCCTAATATGTTTCAGACTAACTGTTTGAATCATGAAAATATTCTTTTTGAACCAATGATCAATGTTACAATTAGATGAGATCTTTCCCTTGAATCGGAGTTTGGTAATCTTGACTTTCTCATATTTAAATTTAATTGATTTAATTTTGTTCGTATTAATTTTAGTTAATCAGTTTCTTAATAAAAAACCCCTTATTCAATTTTATTGCTTGAAATTACGACGCTAGTGTTCAGTTCTCTAGGGATTCGACCTGGTTCTACGACTACTACAAAAGTTTGGAGAATCGATATTATTTTGGGGGCTTCAACAACCCGACCATTTATTTATTTGAATTTTCAATCTATTGTTGAGCATCAATTTAATATTCAAATCAATTTACTTCATTTAGATTAGGTTGGTGAGTGCTAAAAGTTCACACATATTTAACAAAGGTACTACTCATCATTTAGCCTATCTATATACACAAATAAAAATGGTGTTTCTGAACATAAAATATGACATCTTGTAGATATAGATCTTACTCTTTTAACGTATGCACATATATTTTCTAAATATTGGCATTATGCCTTTGCTTATATATTGCTCTTATTCAATTCGCTTCCCACTCCCAAGCTTAAAAATTCCTTCCACTTAACTTTTATTGTATAAGGAGACAAACCGTCTTGAACAACAAAATTTTGGTTATATTATCTTTTTTTATTAAGACCCTATAATCATCATCAATTCTCTTTTAGGAGTAATAGATGTGTTTATCTAGGAAAATCACAAAATCATTGTGATCTCTTAAATGGCTCGATATATATCATGTTTTTTTAATTAAAATGTTTATCCTTTTATTAAAACCAAGTAGAATCAATCTCTCCTAGTTATGCTCCTATTGGTGCATGGTTAAATTTAAAAGTAAATACTTTCCCAATCTCGACTCTTATAAAAGGACTATCTTAATCCTCTTTTCCTATTTTTAAGGCCACTAATTCCCCTTCCTTCCATGCAAAGTAAAATATTCTAAAATTGTATCCTGATCTATCTATAATTCTTATACACTCATTTACTTATCATATTCCAAATCAAAATTATATCCTACCATTCACACTTTCAAAATCCATGCCATTATCTTATTCATCAAGTCTCAAATTAATTATTGACCTTATATCCTATCTTTTTTTATTAAAAAAAAGACGAGATAATTTCATTCCCAAGGCTTAAAGGGCATCCAGAAGTTGATTACCATGTAGAGCTGTAAAGAGAAAAAAAGGTACTCAGGATATAACAAAATTAGCTTTACAAGCTAAGAAATGAGCCTATTTAGAGACAACAACTAATCAATATAAGTTCCATCTTCTTCAGAGGGATTTTGAGTGAGGTTATGAGCCACTATAATCTCTCTGATCCGACAACTCACTTTATAAGCAAGAACATATTTTTCAAAATTAGAATTCCTGAAAATCCTTGATTTCCTTTCTTTTCAAATGGAGTATACAGTGCAATTGAGACAAAGACTTATGCATATATGATCTTTCCCCTTCCTTCTGTATTGATTATTAGCCTAAACTAGGATTTCATCCCAGTTATTACAAGGATAATCTAAGTTCAAGTAGTGAAGCATTATAGCGCAAATGGAGGAGGAGTAGCTACATTGAAACAATATATGAAAGCTAGTTTTAGGAACTAAATTATAAAGGCTACAAACCTAATCAATTGAAAAAATTTGAGCCTGTCTTTGGTTTCAATCTACCTATGGCAACTACATATGGTGAAGAAAGCTTTGGGCATCAATGATCCTTTCTAAATAATGTTATACCAAGGAACATAAGGAAGATGAGGTCTAATAGCTTCTAAACATGAGGAATTGAAGAATACCCCATACTTATGGAATTCTAGACAATTTTGTCCTCCAGAAGGTGATTAGGTAAATAGGTTGGAAGATAAGGAACCAATCTGTCCATACCTCTTTCAATGTCTAGCCAAGAAGTCTAGTCAATAATTTTAGAGACTCTGACATGAACTGGAATTCTAGCTACAAGGGATGAGATTTCACTTCTTGTAAATAGAGGATTAAGAGTGGAAAAACCATAAGTAGGTGTCCTCTCCAATTCCAATATGCATTTTGAAACGAGAGTAAATGGTCTGTCTTTTCCTTAGCATGAGGATAAAAGGCCAAGAACGTTCCTTCTTTTCCTTTAAATGACAAAAGTTGCATTCTTTCAAGTAAAATTCACCAGTCCACTTGCACCAAAGTGCTTCCTTGTTATTGAAGAGTCTCCATATCCTCTTTACCACTAGTACTATTTGTATCAAGTTAGTTGAGACAAGTCCTAGGCTCCTTTTATTCTTTTTCCAGCATATCTCATCCCATTTAACTTTAAAGCCCTTTGGATTGTTACATTTATCAGTCCATAGAAAGTTCCTCATGCATTTCTCCATATCCTTATCAATCTTCTTTGGAAGGAAAAGATGTGAGCTCTAATGGGTGTGAAGATTTTGTCAAAACAGGTACAATGAGTTGAATCCTGCCAGTTTAAGAGAGAGTTTTATTATGTCAGGCATTTTTTTTTTGAAATTTTTCCAATGAAGGGAGTAAGCCAATGAACTTAAGCTTCTTTGATAAAATAGGGACTCTAAGATATTTAAAATTCAGGCTACCAACATTCAAACCACATATATTCGTTAACCTTTCAGCATTGGTAACATCATAGGAGAAATAAATCTTACTTTTCAGTAAGTTGACCCTAAGTCCAAATATTTTGAAGAATTCCTGAAGAGACTCATATAGAATAGATATGAAAGTGTGATGTGCCCCACAAAATAGCATAAGATCATCTATAAAACTAAGATGAGTGAGTTGAAAGTCCTCGCATTTGTAGTGAAATCTAAAATTAGGGTTATTAGAGATATTTTTGCATGATGATTATGTTGAGAATATCCATTGAAATTGTAAACAAGTAATGAGACATTGGGTCACCTTGTCTTATCCCATTAGAGCCATTTAACCTACTACTTGGGACACCATTAATGAGCACTCTATAAGAGCATGTGGAGATACAAACTTTGATCTAATGAAAGAATTTCATAAGGAAACCAAACCATTCCAAACTGCACAGTAGGAAGTTGCAATTCAAGCTACCAAAAGCCCTGGACAAGTCCACTTTGATTGCATACTCTTTGATATCTTATTAGCATTATAGTCCTTCATCAACTCTTGAACTAGTAAAATATTGTTAGTATACTTTTGCAAGAGATAAAAGCACCTTGAGATCTGTGGATGAGATGTTGAAGTGGAACCTTTAATCTGTAGGCTAATAGTTTGGATAACACTTTGCATATAGTGTTACAAAAATGGGACCTTATATCCTATCTTGCTACTTCCTTACCTTCTCATTCTCCACCAATTTGTACTTATCTTATGCAATTTTATTCCTTAACCTTCCAAAAGTGGGATGCTTATAGTTCTACTTGTTCGTTACAAACCTTAAAACTATCAAAGAGTATTGATTTTTTGTAAGAAGAACCATATAATTGTCATCAAGCAAAGAATTTTAAGTAATTGCAATAAGTTATCGATGTTGAAATAACTACTCTGTCAAAAATTAATACCTAAGATCTAGTTCCAAAACTAATAGGTCAAGATATTATTTAGAGTGTAAGTGGATTTTTTGGATTAAACAACTGCCAAATGGTATAGTGAATAAATACAAGACCCATTTATTGGTATTTACTTAATAATCATGCATTGACTATGACAAAACTCTCAATGTGGTATTAAATGTCATAATAATTCGCCTGATTCCATCTCAAACAACCTCTTAGTATTAATTAATTAACTAGTTGGATATTAATAATGCTTTCTTCCATAAGAATCCCTCTGAAGTTGTTTACATGGCTTAATATAAAGGGTATGTTGATCCATAACATCCAAACTTTGTTTTTTTATCTCAAGCATTCACATAAACTCAAACAAGTGCCTTGTCATTGATTTCAATGGTTGTCTAACTTTTTGCATATAATTGGCTCTTAATCTTCAAAAGTAGATTTCTCCTTATATTTATTTACTGATAGAATTGACTATATATTTCTATTGTGTTATGTTCGTAACCTAATTATCATAGACATCAACTCAGCAAAAAATTAAAGCCTTTACAAAAAGAATTATAAAGACAATTTTCAATCGTGATTTAGGCATCTTGTACTATTTCTTGATTACTACTCACTCAAAAGAAATATATATAAATCTTCTTTATTGAACGTCAATGACAAATTACAAACCATATTTAAAATTTATGGTCACTCATTGTATGATATCTAAATATGTTGGCCTATGTTTATTTAATGGGGATGAGTATAGAAGTTTTGTCATTATGAAACTTTTTCTTAGATTCATATTTTATTTCTTGAGAGCTAAGAAATAGAAAATGATTTTTTGATCATCTACGAAAGGTGAATACAAAGGTAGCTAATACCACCATTGAATTTCTTTACATTAAAATTTTGTTGAATGAAATTATATTTTTTTTCTCAAACTTGACATTACATTTTAGTCCTATTTATATAACTTTCACTCCTTTTTATGTCCACACCAAGCATAGAAGTTTTCACCAAATTGTTGGACAATTATTGGTTTAGGCACATTTTTCGAGCTTCCCTTCTTTTATGTCTGCCTGTTTGAAGGGGAGTGTTAAAAATATCAATGTATTCCTCTAATCATTTTTTGTATATTAAATTACTTTTCTTTATTTACTTTCTTCCATTTAGGAAAGCTACCATTCTTCTTGCTTACTTGGAGTCTTCGATATATATTGCATGTTTATTTGCTGAAAACATACATTTCTTCCTAAAAATACAACGCACAAAAGTCCTTTAGCTATAGGCCCGACTCTGGCCAAAGGCAGGTAAGGCATCTACTTAGGACTCACTCTCATAAAAAAAAATAAGGCTCACTCTTAACTCTTATAAAGAATAAAATGAGACAAAATATAGTTTGTTTTTAAGTCTCATAAAGAGCAAAATGAGACAAAATATAGTTTACTGTTGACTCTCGTAAAGACTCTTCTTTTACTTTACTCAAAGCCTATAAAAGATTAGTAACAGCCTTTTTTGGCTTTATATGGGCCAAACCTAGAGTTTATCTTATCCTAGTTAATGGATTTTTGCACGTACAACTATTAATAGTTTGAAAGTATCAATCACTTGTATAGCACATGTGTAAACCTCAAACTTTTAAACCTGAACCATTTGCATTTATGATGTTCATGTTATGTTGTAAACAACAGTCTTTACCCTTAAGCTCGGGTGCATTTAACTTACAACTGACTTCGACTCAAAATCAAATTACATAATCCAATTAGTTGTTCAAAAGTTTTAAATCTTTAAAATTCAATAAATTCAAACACTTTAATTTTAAGAGAGTTTATATAACATTTCCAAAATTAATGTTCTGAAAGTCTGAGTAAGTGTTCTCCAACCATTGCATTTATGATTACCAACAATGAATCACCTTTTTTATGAAAAGAAAACAAAATGATACTGAGATTAGAACAAATAAGTTAGTCAACGATCTCCTTCTACTCCCCACTGCTACGTCGCAATTTTCTGCTGGAAAAAGAAAGGAATATTATTCACTGCTTGATTTTATAGCACAAAAATGTGAAACATATGATCTAGTACATCAGCAATGAATTAAAGGTACTTAGTCATGAAAAATAGATAGGCAGAGATCACGACTTCTTTTATTTGATATATAATTGTTTTTTACACGGGCATGGAAATGCTATTTCCATCTATATGTATCCTCAATAGATAGAAAGTGATTGATTTGAGACATCGAATAAATCGTCCCTAGGTATCTTACGCGTCGTTCGCTGAAGAAGCTTTGTACCACCTTGTTATATAAGGCATGTGCATTTGAGAGCTCCACCATTCTTGCCAACCCATTAAATATGTATACATTTTCATGTCAGACTCTTCACACATTTACTTTTTTTTTTATTTGTCTTTCTCTCTTTTCCATCTGTGTGGTCTCCAAATTCAATAGAGTTAGATGTTAACATATACTAACTTTTGGTTTGTAGTGAACTGATGTTTCATGTGTAGATTTTCTGATTGTCAATATTATCACCCTCCATTGAACTAGTATTTGTATAGAAAGTTTTAAATTCAACTAATATGCCAAAATTATATCCTGTTATGTCTACTTTTCCCAAAATAGTTCAATTAAGAGTGTTTAAGTGCGGACAAAAAATTATGCTTCATTAGAGAACAGATATACCAGTATGGAATATTGAAAATTGGGAAGCTTCTGAAACAAAAACAAAAATGGAATAGGTAAGCATTGAGAAATTGGCGAAACAAAACATTTGGAGAATATTTATATTTTAAACAGATAGTATAACAAGGAAGAGGGCCTCATTATGAGATGTACATTATAGTTCGTAAAATCTTCATATTCAACAGAAATTTTTAGGCACAAGATCTCTGGGTAAGATAGGAACATGGTGTTCATGTCGGCATATACTACCATTTGGAGTCTTTATCCACTAAATTCGTGTCTTGACATTGTTGAAGAAACCTGGCTTAATTTCTACCGCTAATAAAAAATTCATCTTGAGCACTATTGCCTAGGTGAATAGAGTGTGAATGATTGTACTGAAAAATCATATCAGTTAAATTCTCAAGAAAGTCCGGAAGAGTCACAAATGGTCTCACTTAAAACTCAACCTCCTAAACGGAATTTTCCTAGATATGTAATTTAATAACATAATAATTCACTACAACTATACTCGACAATAGCTATTAAATAGACAAATAAAAAATACCAGAATTTAACGAGGTTCAGCCAGTTATGTCTACTTTCTCGGACACTATTAAATTGATATTTTACTATTTTGAAGCGAAGAATTACAAAAGGAGAAGAAGTTGGGATGATCAACAATATGAAAAAACCCTCCTTTTAAAACTTAAAGAGACTCTCTCATCTTCACAATTTTCCAATATAGGATATCAAAATAAGTCATAAGTCAACAATTCTCCACCTTGACATATTTCCCAATCTTTTTTCTCAAAATCCTTTTGCAAATGAAACTATCTTCCATATTGTCTCCAATTGCTATCTAATTTTCAAAATGTTAATCAAGTATAAACAATGTTTTAACTTGACTGCAGTCACCACTTTTGTCATCATGTCCGCAGGATTTTCAAAGGTCAGGATTTTCTATAGTATTATTCCGTTGTCTTCTAGAATCTCTTGTACAAAATGAAAGCAAACATCGATGTGCTTTATCCTTGCATGATAAAATTGGTTCTTTGCTAAATGAATAACACTCTAACTATCAAAATGTACTTTGACATGCTTCGGTCCCATTCCCAATTCATCAAGCAATCCTTGAAGCCAAATTGCCTCCTTTATAGCCTCTGTAGCTGCCATATACTCAGCCTCTGTAGTTGACAAAGCAACTGTTGACTATAAGGTAAACCTCTAACTGACTGGTGCTTTTGCAAGAGTAAACATATAGCCAATAGTTGATCAATGATTATCTAGATCACCAACATAGTCGGAATCACAATATCTAACTAAGCAATGACCACCTTTCTCATCCTACTCAAACATTAATATAATATCTACAGTATTCAGAATGTACCGTATAATCTATTTTACAGCTTGTCAATGCTCCTTGCCTGGATCATGTATATACCTGCTCATAATTCCTATTACTTGTGAAATGTTAGGCCTTGTACACACCATCGCATACATCAAGGTACCAACAACAATTGCATACGGTACTTTAGTCATATACTCTCATTCTGCATCTTTCTTTGGATATAAGGATGCACTAAGCTTTATATGAGGAGCGAGTGGAGTACTAAAAGGTTTTAACTTTTCATTCATATCAAAACATTGTAGTACCTTTTTTAAATGTTGCTTTTAGGTCAAACACAGTCTTCCTAACTTTCTGTCTCTACTTATCTCAATGCCGAGAATTTTCTTAGCTTTATCTGGATCCTTCATTTTAAACACTTGATTCAACTAAATCATCAATCTCTCAATTTCTCTTATATTCTTTGAAACTATTAGCATATTGTCAACATATAAGAGAAGGTAGATGTAGGATCCATCTTGTAGCTTGTGAAAATCAACACAGTGATTTTATTTGCTTCTTATGTACTTTTGCCTCGTCATAAACTTGTCAAATCGTTTGTACCATTGCCTTAGAGATTGCTTTAATATGTACAAAGATTTTTCAAGCTTGCACACCATATTCTCTTTTCCAACAACTTTAAAACCTTTGGGATGAGTCATATAGATTTCCTCCTTTAAGTCTTCATATAGAAACGCAATTTTTACAACCAAGTAAACTAGTTCCATATCAAACTGTGCTACCAAAGCCAATAAAATTCGAATGGAGGAATGTTTTACAATTGGAGAAAAAATGCATTATAATTAATTCCCTCCGTCTGAGTATAGCCTTTGGCCACCAACCTTGCTTTGTAGTGAATATTATTCTTGTCAAGAAATCCATCATTCTTTGCATATACTGATTTGCATCCAATTACCTTCCTTCCCTTTGGGAGACTAGCTAGCTTCCATGTCTGATTCTTATGAAAGGAATGTATATTCTTCATTCATAGTTATCCTCCACTTATCTTCTTCTGAACTTTGAACTGCTTCCTTATAAGTGATAGGAATGTCATCAATTTAAGTCACCATATTAATGAGCAAGTACTTCAATGTTCCTTTTTGGCTTTCTCAATGCAATTAGTAAATTTTTTATGGAGGTTCTTAGGTTGGAACCTCTTCTTCATCTGGCTCCTCTTCTACCACAGGAGCTTTTGCATCTGCTTCATTATTTGCTTGGATAACAATTCTTCCTTCAAACTCCACCTATTTTAGAGTAACATCTGTCTACTCAATATTTTCAATTATGACCTTTCTTAACATGGTAGATTCATCAAAGGTAACATCCTTGCTAAAGATTATTTTCTTTGACCTTAGGCATCAAAGATGATATCCTTTCACACCAGAGGTGATTCTCATGAAAATTTCTTGCTTTGCATGTGAATCCAACTTTGACTCCTTAACATGATAGTATACAGTGGAACCAAACACATGTAAGGAATCGTAATCTGTAGCAGGTTTTTCAAAACATTTTTTCAAAGATGTTTTACCACCAATAGCAGTTAATGGAAGGCGATTGATGAGATGACATGCATATGTAACAATCTCAGCGTAAAATTCTCTGTACAACCTAGCATTGGACAATATACATCGAACTTTTTCCAGCAATGCCCGATTCATACATTTTGCCAATCCATTTTATTGTGGTGTATCCCTGATTGTGAAATGTGGAACAATACCTTCATCTTCGCATACTTTTAAAAATGGATCACCCTTGTACTTCCTACCATTGTCTGTATGGAGAAGCTTGATCCTTCTGCCTATTTGAGTTTCCACCATCTTCTTCCATTTAAGGAAAACTCTCAACACTTCATCCTTAGTCTTCATAGTATACACCCATACTCTTTGGGAAAAACCATCAACAAAGCTCAAATAATAGTGTTTTGCTCCCAAAGAAGTTGTTTTGGAAGGTCCCCACACATCAGAGTGGAGATAATCGAAAATACCCTTCGTATCATAGATTGCAGTGCTAAATTTGACTCTTGTCTGCTTCCCTTTGACACAATGCTCACAGAAGTTTAAATTGCAGGCCCGAACTCCTTTCAATAATCCTTGATTTACTAATATCTTCAAGGATTTTTCACCTGCATGTCTCAAACGCATGTGCCACAACCTAACTTCTTCTAACTCTTGATCATCATTAAAAGCTATTGTTATTTTTCCAATAACTGCATTACCCTGGTAACAAGACATGTTATTATTTATTCAAATTCCTTTCATTACCATAAGTCCATCAAAGATGACTTTCATTACTCCATTTGCTACATTTACAGTGTAGCCCTTTGATTCTAGGACTCCCACATAAATGAGATTCTTGGTCAAACTTGGCACGTATCTGACATCTATCAAAATCCTGGTTGTTCCGTCATGATTCCTCAAACAAATTGAACCAATCCCATTTGTGGTGCAGGGTTGTCATTTGCTGTGTAGACAAATCTACCTTCTAGCTCTCTAAAATTAGAGAACCAATCCCAATTGGGACATATATGATGGTTGCAGCCTGAATCAGGGCTATAAGGGCTTATTGAGGATGTAACAACCAATGAAAATTCTGAGTCAGCATCTTCACATTTAGCAACATTCGAATTTACGACAATCTTTTCCTTATTAGGTTTGTTTTTATTCTTCAACTTTGGACAATCCTTTTTCTAGTGCCTTTTTTCCCGACAAAAGGCACATTCATCTTTGCTCAATTTAAGCCTTAACTTCGATCTCGCTTTCTTTCCTTTAGTTTGGATCTACGAACAGCCTCTAACTATCAAAGCTTCTGCTATTCCACTTGTACGTTCTTCCTTTATCTTTCTTCTCAATTCATGATTGTACAAAACAACTGTAACTTTACTAAAAGATACATTAACCTTCCGATGAAGTTGAGTAGTTTCAAGAAATTCAAACTCCTCAGGAAGGGATCCCAGCAACATCAAAGCTAGATCTTCATCTTCAAATGTCACATCCAAATTTATTAAATCAGTAACTAACTGATTAAAATTAGTGATGTGATCATTTATAGTGGTACCCAAAGCATAAGAGAAATGAAATGGTCTCTTCTTCATATGGAGCTTATTTTGACTGTTTTTCTTCAAGATTTTTCCTCCAACACATTCCATTATTGAGATGCGGAAGTTTCTTTTGAGAAAGCATACTTTTTCTCTCTGGAAAAACACAATCAAATTGTACCACATGCCAAACAATTTATAGTCTTCCAATCTTTCTCCTCAACATCATCTGGTTTCTTTTCTTCAATGGCAATGTCAAGACCTTGCTGAAAAAGAGTGTCTTAAACCTCACTTTGTCACATGCCAAAATGATCCGTATCATCAAAAATCTCCACCACAAATCTTGCATTTGTCACAACAATCCTTGTTAGAATAAACGAGGTAGAAGTTGTCGATGTAGTTGGTGCAGTCGTATCTCTGATTTCTGTCACCATTACTACAATTACTATTCAATAGCTATCAATGCAGAATAACAATAGCCTAAGGAAAAATCTTTTCTAATGTGGAAGAGAAGATCTCGCTATAACCACAGAGCATACTAAGAAAAAACCTTAGCTCTAATACCAACTGTTGTGAAAACTTGGGTTAATTTCCACCATTAATAACAAATTCACCTTGAGTACTATTACCTAGGTGAATAGAGTGTAAATGATTATACTGAAAAATCACACCAGGTAAATTCCCAAGAAAGACTGAAGGAGTCACAAATGGTCCCACTTAAAACCCAACCTCCTAACAGAATTTTCTTAGACATATAATTTAATAGCACAATAATTCACTACAACTATACCTGACAATTGCTATTAAATAGAAAAATAAAGAACACCAAAATTTAACGACGTTTGGCCAATTATGCCTACTTTCTTAGACACTACTAAATTAATATTTCACTATTTTGAAGCAAAGAATTACAAGTCAGGAAAAAGTTGGGGTGATTAACAAGATGAAGAAACTCTCCTTTTAAAACTTAAAGGGACTCTCCCATCTTCACAATTTTCTAATATGGGATATCAAAATATGTCACAAAGTCAACAGACATTACTAAAATTTTCTTAATTTTAAGAAAATAAAAGAGTTGTCCAAGTTAATTACGAAACTCTAATTTAAAACTACAACACTAGTATATCCCAAATAATTATGCGAAAAGTGTTTTTAACTTTATAATTTATGCATGAGTTTCATGAAATATAGATGAGTTTATTTAGATTTCAAAGTATTTCCACCAATAAATTCTTCTTAATCACTGCACTAAAAAGAATGAAGCTACAATGGTGTAATGCTAGAATTGATAAGTTTTTTAAAACTTAAGTTCCTGATACCCATATAAGAGAACTCAGCAAGGAGGATGTTTCCCCTTGTAAAATAACAAATTGTATTTTTCCCTGTCATCTATATGTTTTAAAACAAGTTCTGCATTGCAAAACTTGGTGAAAAATGCAAGTAACGAAGCTAAGTAGTCTAAAAATGTCGATGTCGTATACAACAGTCAATTTCTTCCCCATTTGTCTCTTGGGCAATTTAAAA
Organism: Erythroxylum longipes; assembly: GCA_027563885.1. Classification (NCBI taxonomy): domain Eukaryota; kingdom Viridiplantae; phylum Streptophyta; class Magnoliopsida; order Malpighiales; family Erythroxylaceae; genus Erythroxylum; species Erythroxylum longipes. The sequence continues at coordinate 18,275,947 of JAOQMS010000001.1, read as the reverse complement.
ATGATATTGAAACATTTTGATTATTCAATTTTGATTAATATCATCGAATGAAAAAGACATGCATTTGTAAATTATAAGAATTGACAAAAGAATAAAGGAAAAAGAAATGCTAACAATGTTTATTCAGTCTTGAAAAACTATTATAGGTAGAGTTACATAAATAGAAATAAGTTTGAATTAGTGAAAGTAGTTCAATATTTTGATAATTATATTGAGAAATTCCATAAAATATATTGAAATTAAATCTAAGATTTGTGTTACTATTGATGTAATTGATAAATAGATATATGAAGATTAAGAAGCCAAAAAAATTAATCCTAAAACATTTAAGTAAGAATTAAGAATGATTTAAATAAAAAATTAAAACATTATTATAAATAAATAAATATTTCTTTTGGGATGATTCTTAATTTGTATCCAAATTACAAAAAATAAGTCATTTAATTCAAAAACAATCCAAACAAATACTAAAGAAATTAGATAGCCGAAAATGAAATAGTTAAATCCTTTTTACCACTATTTTATATTTTAATAATTGTTTCCAAATTGTACAAGTATAAATATAGATCATATACAACAATCCCTATATATATAGATCATTGATAATTTTGCTTGGCAAGTAAAGGAAGGAGGGATTGTTGTTTATATTTTTATTTTTTTCAATCTATTACAAATAGATATACTGAGTATAGATACATGTGCATATGTTTGTAGGCATAAAGGCATTCCCTGACATAGCAAGCCTTCATGAATGTCTGTGACCATCACTGTAGTTTTCCTCCATTATTGCTCACTGATGAATTACACCCACCAATTTTGCCTTTCAGCTCTCTTTATCTCTTCCCAGTTTTTGTATTTGGACACCATTTTCGTTCTAAACCAGATCATGACGCCAATATTATTATATCTATTTTAATTACTTAAAAGGTCGGCCGGCTATAGCTCTATGTAATTAATTGATTTGGCTTCTTACACTGCACTTGTATGAATATAAAGTGAACCATCAATCGTCATGCTTAAGTGGAGAACAGCCTCGTTTTGCTAAAGTCTGACAGAACGAGAAAATACAGAAGAAAACAGTTCATATCTTCCTAAACTTGGTTGGCCCAACTTGCCTAAAATAGGATGCCTAGAGAAGGAATATCATAGAAAGCATCCAGAAACTGCGGAAGTTTATATGTATGAATTGCAATATCTACATTCCTATGCAAGTTAATGACAAATATTTCATCCTGATGTATAAATCAATATTTTAAAACTCGAATTAAAAATTAAATAGGTAAAATAAGCAGTTTAAAAATTAAAAATTAAATCTTTATAAAGTTAATATAAATAAAAATTGAATACAATTAAAGAATTTAAGATATAATTAAAGAAATTTTATTGAAGAAATTAAAGTTTAATTAAAAAGGAGATTGTTAAATTAAAAATAACTAATTTATTTTATTTATAAAATTGGTTAATTGATAAAAATGGCTGATTAATTAATAAACTATTTAATTTTTGATAACAATGATCATTAAATTAAAATAAACTGAAAATTAATCAATTTCAAATTTTATGATTAAATCAGTAGAATTGATTTGCTTTTTTAATCATTAGTATTAATAACTAAAGGAAGTTAATTGCCACAACCACTTCATTTCGCTGATTGCATTTGAGCATGATACATGCACAAGCTTGGCATGATGCAACGGACTAGTGTCGATGGTGCAACAGAGGAATATGAGAGTAGGGTGGTGGATTTTTGTGAGTTCACGGCAGATGGATAATAACTTCTTGAAAGTACGAAATTGTGGCCTAACAAAATATCAATTCATTACCTAATTGAGGTTATATTTGATAAAATTAATCATATGAGTAAGTTTGGGTGATAGGTAGTATAGCCTGTACATATAAACAAGCGTGGTTGATGCCATCAGATCAACCATACTATTGAGTATTGACTCTACGTTGTCAAATTTTGAAACCCATTCAGCTCTCTACACAACCTAACAATCATATAAATTATAATTATATAATTATCAAATTCAGGATTCTCAAATCCCAAGGAATTTCAACTCTTTGAAATTGACATGATTTATTAAGACACTGCTTTACCCTTCCTATCATCAAGTGCAACACGTCTTAACCCTACCTATCATCAAGTGCCACACGTCTAAATCTTATTTTCTTCTAGACCAATTTTATTTCTATTCTTATTTCTTAATCTGCATGCCCCAAGAAATAGGTAGAAGAAACAATGATAAACAAAGATCAAAATTAGCTATTAACAACATTTGGTCGTATACATGATTATATAGCATATATATGCAGAAAATTAATTAAAGGGATATTTTCAATCCTGGGTTAGGAAGTAAGTTAATGTAACCGGCATGAAGTTAAGGAGTTGCTGAGGACACAATATGCCTCCCTCCATGTGTAGGTGCGTAGGTGAAAGAAAATTAGTCGTGAAAGGGATTTTCAAAAAACTCCCCCATAAGCCTTGTACTCAGTTGAAGGGGGTGTAACCATCATTATTATTCAATTGAATCAAATTTGTGACCTTATTTTGAGTCACCACGTCCTTAACTAATTATATATATTAACGGAAATTTACATATTTTAAGAAATTTATTCAAAAAAGTTTCCAAAAGATAATAATTAAAATTCTCTTATTTATTAAAAGTTTAATAATTTTAAAATAACATAATTATAAAAATGATATTGTTTATTCAATCTCTAGAGTTTTATTATATATGAGTTCCAAGTGAGATTGTTGCTTCATTGGTGGTCTTGCTAGTACGGAACTTTAAACTTAATGCAAGTCATATTTAAATTATTCCTAAAAATAAAAAATAAAATTATTGGTTTGCAGTAAATATTAAAACTGCTTAATTTGTGTTAATTTCTACTACGTAGCACCCTATTATTGGTCTCAGAATTTGGGATTTCAGGACCACAAGGCATTCTTACCCAATAACCAAGTTGCCGCTGAACACAAGAATCAAGATGTGAACATTATGATCGAGTTGAAAACCTTTTCCTTTGTTTATATTGTTCATGCAAAATCCATATTTATGTTTGTATTAAGAATGCTTGTAAGTAAATTCAAAGAAGAAAAACGCATGTTACATGAGAGCTTTTGTCATTTCAAATCGATGAAAGTTTTCCTGTCATTTACTTTGAACAAAATAGCACCGAGGTACGTGGTCATGGAGAGAACATTTAATAGAAGGTCCCACGTCTCATCTCCAAACCACAAACGTAGTAGCCACATGTCTTCATATCGACTTGGAAACAATTCAGGTATTGACTGCCATTTATTTCAAACCCAACCTGTACTTATCAATATTAAGTTAAGAATCCTCTAATGTTAGATGAATCTTCACCGCCAGAACAAACCCAAATGACCTAGTTCAAAAGGTTTTTTTTTTCTTTATCCAATAAATATTTAAAAGAAAAAAGAAGTTTCTACAATAATACTTTGACAAAACTAGGTATACAAAATAATAATAATAATAATAATAATCCTCTATGGAACGTAAGTTGAATGATCTAGTCGACATTGAAGGATTATGGAAATTGATTAAGCTCTTACGTTTAACCTTCCATTCTTTTCTTTCCAAAACTCCAACTATAATCCAAACCATGCGTTCTATTTGGAATCAGTGAAGAAAAGGTAAGATGAAAACGAAAGCATAAGTTTATATATGAATCCCATGAACAATTTTTTACTATCTAATGCCGCTTTCCTTGAAACCGTAAATAGAATCGTGACATTGATTTTTCATTATTGGTTTCTCCTCCCAATATTTTACCATACATCAATTAATAAAAGTGTAATTGTTTTACTTTCTTGGCTCATTATGTAAATATTTCACTAATGTTTGAGATTTATAAAAAGATTGGGCAATCTCCTAAGTAATTAAGCGCATATAGTGAAAAGCACTTAGCAGTAAAGACGTGCATTCGTGGATTAAGTGGATCATGAGAAACTATCGCAAGAAATGCCCACAGGTGAGGTGACTGTATTGGTAGTAGAATTTGTACGGATAGGAGTAGACAGCGAAATGTTTGTGGGAGGGCACGCCAATTGAAGGCTCTAACTTCCTGTTTCTCCCTTTAAAATTATGTCTTCTCATATAAAATTTATATTTATTAATTAATTAGTAGTGTTAAATAAATAAAAAAAATGAACAATCCACAACCAGTTTAAGGTTTTTTCTTTCGTTGATTTCAATACAATTTAACCCATATGATTAATATAAGTCGTCATTCAAAATTAGTTTTTCCAAAGTTTCCTTTTTTTTTCTTTTTCTTTTATTTTTACCAGTCAATCTAAAATATGAAATTATAAGACTCTCAATCTTCAACCCTCTTGACACGTGCACAGCCAAACGGCCAAAACCCCCACTTCCTATCTCTATCTCTATAGACTAATTAATACCAGCTGGAGGAGAGAGCTTCCGCGTGTGGGCTTCGAGCTTTATTTGAAAATCTCTATCTTATTGTGTTCCCTCTTTCCTTTCTGCTTATTGTTTTATTTTTCATTTTTTAGTCACGACTCGTAGCCTACAAATACCTTCTCATTCTTCACTTGTTTTGTGTTCTGTGTTGTGTGCACCCAACTAGTCTCTTCGCTTCTTGACCAACTGCTACCAATTCACTCGCCTGAACCACTTCAGGGACATTAGTTCCTTGTAGTTTCCTATCCAAGGACATGGAATTGTACTCTCTATTCTTCTTATGTTCTGCTTCTTTATTGTTCATCTCCCTTGTCAAAATCGTTTGTTCTAATCGCCGGCAGTTGCCTCTCCCTCCTGGAACCTTAGGTTGGCCTTACATCGGGGAGACATTCCAGCTCTACTCTCAAAACCCAAATGACTTCTTTGCCTCTAAAGTCAAGAGGTCATTATGCAAGTCTTGTTTCTTCTATCGTCTCCTTCAACTTTCGATTTTTAACTATATATATATAACTGATGATATTCTTATGGGATTTTTTTTTTTTTTTGGTGCAGGTATGGCACTATCTTCAAAAGTCACATATTGGGTTGTCCTTGTGTGATGATTTCAGGCCCTGAAGCTGCAAAATTCGTGCTTGTGACGAGAGCTCATCTCTTCAAACCAACATATCCTGCTAGCAAAGAGAGGATGTTGGGCAAGCAAGCTATCTTCTTTCACCAAGGAGATTACCATGCCGAATTGAGGAGGCTTGTTCTTCGTGCTTTCATGCCTGAGGCTATCAAAAGCATCGTCTCCGACATCGAATCCATTGCCAATGACTCTCTTCAATCTTGGGAAGGAAGACAAGTGAACACCTTCCAAGAAATGAAGACGGTGAGCTCCTAACAGAGCAAAATTGTTCTGTTTCGCTTTCACGTTACTGATACTTATTCTATCTGCTTATTTGTTTTTTGGCAGTATGCATTCAATGTTGCTCTACTATCCATATTGGGAAAAGATGAGGTTTTGTACAGAGAGGATCTAAAACGTTGTTACTACGATCTTGAGAAGGGATACAATTCAATGCCCATTAACCTACCAGGGACACTCTTCAACAAAGCCATGAAAGCAAGAAAAGAGCTGGCTCAGATCCTAGCTAAAATCCTATCAACTAGGAGGGAAATGAAGCTTGATCACAAGGACTTGCTCGGATCATTCATGAGTAACAAGAGGGACCTCACCGATGAACAAATTGCAGACAACATTATTGGTGTAATTTTTGCTGCTCGTGACACAACAGCCAGTGTTTTGACATGGATTCTTAAATACCTTGGAGAAAACCCGAGCGTCCTTGAAGCTGTCACTGTAAGAACTCTCGGTCCCACCTTTTGTACACTGCTAACAAAGATGCAAGTTGACGGCTTTAATAAGATGTGACACAAGATTAATTCTTTCATTGGCTTGGTTTTGTATGCTTACAGGAAGAGCAAGAAGAAATAATTAAAGGTAAAGAAAAGCGCGGAGATGAGAAGCTTCTCACTTGGGCGGATACAAGGAAGATGTCAATTACTTCAAGGGTGATCCAAGAAACACTAAGAGTTGCTTCGGTTTTGTCTTTCACTTTTAGAGAGGCTGTTGAGGATGTTGAATATGAAGGTCAGTTCTTCCAATTCCAATCATTAACAAATTTCTCAGTATAAGCACTATGTTCATTAAGCTAACTGCTACTTCCTCCTCCATCTGTTTTCAGGATATCTTATCCCAAAAGGGTGGAAAGTTTTACCCCTTTTCAGAAACATTCATCACAATCCTGAAATCTTTCCAGATCCTGAAAAGTTTGATCCTTCTAGATTTGATGTAATAATTCCTGAAATTCAATGCCGATCAATCTTTATATATATATTTTTTTTTATTTTATTTTTTTTCCTGCTAGTTCTTCCAGTCCTCACCATTTCTGAAACTGAAACTGAATCGATTAGTTTTCAATGGTTTTAACAGGTTGCACCAAAACCTAATACATTTCTACCATTTGGCAATGGGCTCCACTCATGTCCTGGGAATGAGTTAGCCAAGTTGGAAATGTTGGTCCTTCTGCATCACCTGACCACCAAGTACAGGTTGGTAAAAAGAACATGACTTGACTAGATACTTTTCCGTTTTTAGCTGGGATTTTAAAGCAATCTAAGTATAGAAAGTGATGAATGTGCTGAGAGGAGCAAATTTTTTGGAATCTTGCAGGTGGTCTATGCTGGGTTCTCACAATGGGATTCAGTATGGCCCTTTTGTCCTTCCCCAGAATGGCTTACCCATCAGATTATCCTCCAAGTCATAGTAGTACACCGTACAATTTCTCATCTTCACGCCAACATCAACTTTCTATATTTAGAAACCAGCACCTGACCCATTAGTTTCTATCTCTTTTCGACAAGAAGATGAAGACTCCGCGGCATACAAACCTAAATCCCAACGACGCAAATTTGTACTCTTCCCTTCTACTTCGACTAGGAAACTGAAGAAAATAAAGCAAGAAGTCCCAAGCGTTCAGCAGAGTTTCTTGCCAAAACCAATATAAAACAAAATGAAAAAAGAAACAAAACAACACAGATTATCCAAGGATATATTGTATATTTTCATTTTCTTTTGTAATAACTTAGACTGGAAGGAAAGCAACAAAAAAAAAAAAAAGGTAAGAAATGCAACGGTCCAAGTAGTGTCACCCACATTAGGAAGTGCTTTTGTTATTAAGGTGAATATAGACAAAGTGCCAAGAAATGAAAAATATCAAGATTGAAAATTAGATATTTCATGTTTGGTCTGGTTCCATTATTTTAGATTTAATTCATATCTCCTTTATGTTTAGGGATATTGTTCATCTAGCTTTTTTCGTATGGGGACTTAATCCTATCAATTAATTAGAAAACATTCACCACTAATCATTCTATCTTTTCACACGATTAAGATTTTTGTTATTCTTTAATCTGACACCCTCCCATGACCTTGTTGTGTTACCATTGTTAGAACAAAATTTGGTCACTGCTATCCTGCATCGACGCATGAAAGTTTTGCAAATCATGAATCTGCGATAAGTTGTAAAAAATGTGTCATATATATGTAACATGGACAAGGTTTATCATGTACGTGACTAAAATTGCTATTGTCCAAAATATCCAAACAAGACGGCACATAATCTCAAATCCAACGTTGAATTGAAGTTATCACAATAAGCAACCATAGAGCATGGTTACATAATTTTTAGGTCTATTTTACGTTGATGTAGGAGGAGAAACCAAATAGTACATGACATCTACCATGCCAAAAAATTCAAGCTTTCATTTTTTGACTTTAATTTCCAGAAATTAACATTTATAACTGTTAAAGACAATTATCATTACAAATCACGTTAATGACTATATCAATCTCTCTCTTTTTTTAATGAATATGGCATAACTATAGACAAAACTAAATCAACATTACAATGAGTTTAAGTATATAATCAACTAAAAAGACAGCAATTAGAAACTACCTATGAATAATTACAAAAACTGAACAAGTTAGAGGTGCCAAATATGCTTCATATCAAGAGATAAAGGGCGGTGAAAATCTTTTGCAATTAAAGCAGACCGAACTCAGTTGATTATCATATCAGCAAACTGGTATGCTCCTACTTCATTTTTAGAAAAATAAACACGAGTTCCTCTCCTCCAAGATACATTAATAAATGGTAGAAATAAAGGCTCCTTTGCATAGGATTGCATTGAGCTTTCCCTTTTGAGAATTGCCAATAGCCCAAGTGAGAGCTTGTTCCCAAGGTGGGAATTTTCATTTTCATTATGTAAAATTTATTGAAATTTACCAATGTAATTACTTGTTCATTTTAAATAAAGTTTAAATTGTTGAATATGCGGTCGACATCTGTATAAGTACAATCTAAAATCTCTCTAAAATTAAAAGTAAAAAAGAACACAAATATAAGAAAATTATTATAAAAATCCAAAATTATATTTTGAGAACTTTGTGAGTTTTATAAAAATCAAAGAGAATGTGGAGTAGATCTAGGAACGAACAAAGTTGAAATATCCAACTAAAATCCATGATTTTAAAAAAGATAAATTGATTTCACAGTGTTACTAATTATAATGTCTCTATTGCAGTAAACATATCAAACTAAACCACAAACACTAAAATCACTAGCCTGAAAATTGGTTTCCAATGTCATAATGCATTTGAGTCTATAAGAGAAGGGAAAGGAAGGAACAGTTAGAAGCCATAGGAATGAGTGCTACTAGTTGGTAAACAAGAATGTTTATATTTTTAGTTGATTATTAAGATTACTATAGAAAAAACTTTTCATTTAGTTTGCCACTAACCAAACCACCCATATTCAATGAATTCCAAAAGCTCATCTCCCTATCCAACAACCCTTTCCTTCACTTACAAATCCACTAATGGTGGTTGACAGGTAAAGTGTGGATGGTAATGAAATAAGCTTGCATGATACTTAGTAGTTAAAAGTGTACTTTGAACCTTAACCTTTACATCATTATACAAATTAATATCTAACATTTTGAAGCATTCAATGCAGTATCTCGTTTTCCTATACTAAGGGTTAGAACCTTAGAATTCACTATAAATGAGAAATAGCATTGAAAAATTAGAAAATGTATTTCATGTTTATACATAACATAAGCATACACACACGTGAATATTGATTTTTACAAACATTGCAAAGACTGTACCTGCACTCATTTGACATATTCTGAGGTATAAATGATTTTTTTAAGTGATTATGATGTGAATAGTGAATATTTTGTCTTGAAAATTGATTTGGTGAATTATATTATTGATTTAGAATTTTTGGTGAAAATTGAAAATTTTTTGAGATTTTGGGTATTTTTGGACTAGGAAAAATGTCAAGTAGCAAGACAATTGATAAATAGTAATAGAAATAAGTGACAAATGGTAGTAGAAATTATTGATAAGTGGCATTAGGATTTAATGACAAGTGTTATAGAAAATTGAGAGATAATTGGATTAGAAATTGGAAAACAAATGGACTAGTGATTAAAAAAGGCCAAGTGGAGACCACAAGGAGGTGACATGTGGCAAGTGACAAGTGTCACCACACTTGCCACTCACCACTCACCACCTTCACCATCCTACGACACTTTCCCATTTGAAAGACCAACTTTTGTCTTTCATTTGGTTAATACATGCTTTCTTTTCTTCTCTTCTCCATTTATGTTCTTCTCTCTTCTTCACACTCATGAAACTCTCACTCCACCTTCTCCACGTTAAGCTTTACTACAATCATACACTTTGCTACTCAAATATCTTATTGCCTTCTTCATCTTGTCACTAAAAGATCTAACCTTTTCCTCCTTAAATGATGGAAATCGTGTATGTTGGAAGAAACTAAGGTTTTACATGATTTTTGAAAAAAATTGAATTTTAAACAAGTAAGTACATATTTGATCTTCATGGGTTGTTTTAAATGAAATATATATGGTAATTGTTTTGAAATTAAATGATTATGAAAATGGTGTCAAAAATATATGTAACGTGGATGAAGAATGGATAAATATGTTATGTTTTTTTAGGTATAAAAACATGGATTTATTGGTTGTTTTAGAGATAAATTGATGGTGATAAGGGAGTAGAAAGAGTGCTTGAATGTTGATGAACTAATGTATACATTAATGTCTTGTTCTTGTGTATATGATGAGAAATAACTTATGATAGTTTAAAGGATGATTGATGGAGTAAATAGCAATGAATGAGTGTGCAAAAACGTTGATGAAGATATGAATATTTATTGATGTTCTGTTTTGATATAAATAATAAATAATAGATTATGTATTGTTTTATGCGTGATTAATAATGAAAATAGTGTTGGAATGAGAGTTGATGATTGATGAATAAAGAGATGTGTTTATTACCTAATTTTTTGTATAGGAGGATGAGTGCAAAAATGTGAATAAAGGAATGAATTAAATATGTTCTATTTTAGGTATATGAGAAATGTGAGTTATAAGTTGTTATATAGATGGATATGTATACATGGATATGTAAAAGAACATGAAATATAAAACTTTTACTTTTTGTTTCTCCTCTTTTCTTGTTTCTTCTCCTTGTTTGGGTTATTTCAAATTCCAAACCCTTCCTTGATCACCCAAGAACACGTAAAGAAGATGAAGAAACAATGTATAAGGGTAATTTGAGCATCAAACTATATGAGTTCTAGTAGATGCTCAACAATGATGGAAGATAGATCAAGAACCTTATTGCGTGCACTTTGAATCATGCAACAATTGCATAAATTGTAAGAACAAGGTTCTTGATACCTCTCTCTCAGTCTAGAACTCTTCTAGATCTCTTATCTTTCACTAGAGTGTGTAAGAAGTGGTAAAACCTTGTGTACATAAGTGAAGAACTCACTTATGTACCATTTCGTACCCTCTATCATGATTGTGGCTAGAAAGGCCACGATCGTGGCCTGCTTAAATTTGGCCATATACAATATGTTTTTTATCTGATCTTTTATACGTGTGACCCTTAGGTTTTCGATTATTTTAGGTGCTTGAATTAACTCTTAATTCAATCAAATCATGAAGGGTTTCATGATGCCAGTTTGCTGAAATATAAGTGGATTAACACACGAACTCTTCGATATTTAATTATCCAACTTATGAACTTTTCCATAGACAATTACCGTGCAATTCATCCTTTCACTATACTATACCCCACTTGATTCAGAGTATAAGCTATGTGTCAACTCCCATAAAACTGACTACATCACATCTAGTCCAAGTGATGTTAGTTCTTGTCCTGGGATCTCATTACTCTACTCCTGAGTAATGATCCCGACAAAAGGCCGTAGGTATCATCTCCTTCTATCAGGAGTGGTGAATCCTTTATTGGCTACCTAATTACCTTCGAATACAAATAGCTGTACTCAATCACCACCCTAAGAGCGACCTCGTCTTGAGGTAACAAGGAATGATGTCAAAGTATAGGATTCGTATCCAAGATATCCTTGAGTACCTCAAGTCTAAGGATATTTACACCATTTCTATGATGAGATTAATTATTGACATCCGATAGATCATCCATATGATAATCTCATAGCGGGTCATCTAATGTACTTACTACCTTTAGTAAGCATCCATATATTAACTGTAAACATCTCAAGCTTACAGTTTGTGAGATCCACTGCTTGATCAAATCAAAAAGTATAATATGTGCTAGTCTATCTAGATTAATAATGTCTTGTCTTATTAATCCTATAACTAACAATTATTTAGATACTAACATAATTGCATATGATAGGAATCTCATTATCATGATCTCATCATGATTTCCTTTATGTTATGTTTTGTATCATGGACTTCATTAATTCGATTTAAGATCAATAGCAATTTATATATAAATGGATATCAAATTAATGAAAAAATCTTTTCTCTTTATTAATCAAAATAAAGTTTGTACAAAAGTGCTAAAGGTGATTGCTTTTAGAGCACTACTCTAACAATCTCCCACTTGCACTGAAGTCAATCGCCTTTGTATCTAATATTATAGGCAAGTACACAAGAATTAAATTTTATCTAAGGAAGTGACTTAGTCAAAGGATCGATGATGTTCTAATCTGTGGGTACTCTCTCAATCTTCACATCACTTCTATCAATTATCTCCCTGATCAGGTGATATCTCCTAAATACGTGCTTGGACCTCTGATGAGACCTTGGCTCCTTAGCTTGAGCAATATCCCCATTGTTATCACGGTACAACAATATTGGGCCTACTAAGCTCAGAACCACTCCAAGTTCCATAATGAACTTCTTGATCCAAACAGCTTCTTTCGCCGCTTTCGCAGCTGCAATGTACTCTAACTCGGTCGTCGAATTTGTAGCCGTCTCCTATTTGGAACTCTTCCAACTAACTGCTCCACCATTCAGTGTGAAAACATAACCTGAATGGGATTTGGAGTCATCCTAATCAGATTGAAAAATGGTATCTGTATGCCCACTCACTACGAGATCTCCATTTCTATATATCAAGAATACATCCTTAGTCCTTCTCAAGTAATTTAGGATATTCTTGATAGCCACCCAGTGACCCTCATTAGGATCCGATTGATATCTGCTCGTAACATGTAGAGCATACGATATATCGAGTCTTGTACATAACATAGCATACATGATTGATCTTATTGTTGAAGCATACAGGATCATACTCATGTGAGTCCTCTCATCTTGCGTATTGGGACATATAGATTTTGAGAGTTTTATCACATGATTCATGGGAAGAAACCCTCTCTTGAACTGCTCCATGGCAAACCTATTTAGCACTTTATCTATATATGTTGACTGTGAAAGGCCTAGCAACTTCCTTGGTCTATCTCTATAGATCTTTATTCACAATATATATGGTTCTTCTCCAAAGTATTTCATGGAAAAATTATGGGACAACCAAATTTTGACTGATTGCAAACTTAAGACATTATTTCCTATTAGTAATATGTCATCCACATATAACACAAGGAATATGATAGCACTCCCACTAACCTTCTTGTACACACAGGGTTCATCAGGATTTTGTGAGAAACCAAACTCTTTGATTATCTCATCAAATCAGATGTTCCAACTCCTAGATGCTTGCTTCAATCCATAAATAAATTTCTAAAGCTTACATACCTTCCTACCATCTTTAGATACAAAGCCCTCAGGTTGTATCATATATACATCCCCAACTAGGTTTCCATTCAGGAAAGTCGTCTTCACATCTGTTTGCCATATTTCATAATCATAATGAGCAGTAATGGCTAGGAGTACTCTAATGGATTTAAGCATGGCTACAGGGCTAAATATCTCATCATAGTCAACTCCTTGTCTTTGATGATACCTTTTAGCGACTAGCCTCGCTTTATAGGTAATCACATTACCTTCCATGTCAATTTTCTTCTTTAAAATCCACTTGCACCCTATGGGTTTTAACCCTTCGGTTGGGTCAACCAAAGTCCATACTTGGTTTTCATACATAGAATCCATTTCGGACTTTATGGCTTGAAGCCACTTTTCAGATTCTGAACTCTTCAGAACCTCTTCATAAGTTGTAGGCTCATTGTCTTCTATGAGCAATACGTCATTATGTTTGCTTACAAGACATCTATATCTCTCTGGAACATTGTGTATCCTACTTGACCACAAATATTTTGTGTGTCAAAAAGGTTCAACTATTGTCTCATCTCTGTGAACAACAATTTCGGGTTCAGGCAATTAATTTGTATCTGTTTGAGCATCATGAACTTCATCAAGTTCAACTTCGTTCCCGTTGTCTTCTCTTAGAAGAAACTCTTTCTCTAAAAGAAAGCATGATTTGAGACAAACACCTTTTTCTCTAAAGCATTATAGAACTGATATCCAATTGTTTCCTTAGGATATCTTATAAACAGACATTTATCAGATTTTGCTTCAAGCTTATCTAATTGAGTTCCCTTCACATAAGCCTGACAACCCCAGGCTTTAATGTGAGAAAGATAGGGCCTTTTGTTAGTCCATATCTTATATAGAGTAACATCAACTACCTTTAAAAGGACTATGTTTGTCACATAAACAGCAGTCTCGAGTGTATAACCCCAAAAGGATTTTGGTAGATCTGCTAAGCCCATCATTGACCTCACCATGTTAACAAGGTTCGATTTCTCCTTTTAGCTACACCATTATGTTGTGGTGTGTAAGGTGGAGTCCACTGGGATACTATCTCTTTATCTCCAAGATAAGTTAGAAATTCCTTGTTTAAGTATTCACCACGTCGATCTAATCAAAGTGTCTTAATAATTCTTTCGAGTTGTTTCTCTACTTCATGTCTAAATTGTTTGAGCATTTCAAACGCTTCATACTTGTATCTCATTAGATAAACATACCCATATCGTGAATAATCATCGATAAAAGTAATGAAGTACACAAAACCACCTCTGGCATGAATGGACATTGGACCACATACATCAAAATGTATTAGATCTAATAACTCATTCATTCGTTCACCTTTTCCTTTAAAAGGTAATGTAGTCATCTTACCTAACAAGCAAGATTCACATATGTCATATGATTCATAATCAAATGACCCTAGGCTACCATTCTTGTGTAGTTTAATCATGTGTTTCTCATTTATATGGCCAAGTCGACAATGCCAAAAGTAATATGATTTTAAGTTATCTCATTTTTGTCTTTTATTGTCATTGATATTTAAAATTGGAATGAACATATCTAATATGTAAATTCCATTGCACAATGTAGCAATATCATACAATATTTCATTCAACTTAATTGAACAATCATTGTTTGAATAAATGAAATCCCGCTTTATTAAGACATGAAACAGATATAATGTTTTTAGTCACAACGGGTACATAATAACAATTTTCCAAAACTAACTATAGCCCACTAGGAAGATACAAAACATATGTCCCTACGACTAATGCAACAACTCTTGCTCAATTTCCCACACGTAGGGCCATCTCTCCCTTCTTGAGTTGTCTACTATCCCTGAGACCCTGCATATCAACACATATGTGTGAGCTGCATCCGGTATCTAATACCCAAATGTTATGATTAGAAATAGTATTAACTTCAATGACAAATATCATACTTGAAGTAGACAGTGGGGCATCTAATGCCTTCTTCTGCTTTAATGACTCCAGATAAACTTTGCATATCCTCTTTCAATGCCTTTCCTTGTTGCAATGGAAGCATATCCTCTTTGGTGTTGTCTCCTTTACCTTCTTCTTGGCTACACCTCTCATTGGTTCTTAGACTTCTTCTTCTTTTGGTTCTTATTTCGATAACCAAAAGTAGAGTCCATCAACATCACAACCTTACTGTCTTTCTTGACAGTCTGCTCAGCTGTTTTGAGCAGATTAATTAGCTCAGGTATCGTTGTGGATATTTAGTTCATCCAATAGTTAAGCACAAACTGTGAATAACTATGGGTCAAACTAGTCAGAATTAAGTCTATACTTAATTAATGATCTATTATGAAGCCAAAACTGGCTAATCTCTCAATGTATCCATTCATCTTCAGCACATACTGCACTGGAGATGATCCCTCAGCCATCTTAGAACAAAAAAGCAACCTCGAGGTCTCAAACCTTTCAGATCGAGCTTGCTCATCAAATAGTTCCCTCATATGGTAAACTATGGTATGAGCATCCATAGCCTCATGTTGCTTTTGCAGTTCTGGTGACATAGAGGCCAGTATTATACAGCTAGCCAACTCCCTATCATCTAGTAGCTTCTTATAAGCTTTTGATCTTCATCAGATGCATCGATGGCAAGGGAATTGGGAAGTGGTTTATCTAGGACATATCTTAGTTTCTCGGATTTGAGAACAATTCTCAAATTCCATAGCCAATCCAAAAAGTTTGGTCCTGTAAGTTTGTTAGAATCTAATAATTAGCATAAATTCACACTAGAAGACATCATGGCGATTCAATAACCTAAAAGAATGAGAGAAAGTGTTAGAATGTACATTAATGCATATCGATAAGGACTTTAATCACATGCAATATAGGTCCCATTATTTTAATTCAACTCTATAACCCTCACTACAAATTCAAGAAAACTGATAGTTTTCTTAATGGGTCGATATCTGATATCACCATAAATGACCTTGGGTTTGCCCAACAAGCCATCTTAGGTCAATCGGTAGGGTATCATTCATACTAATTGCATTTAGTTATGCAACTATCGACTTGTGCCATCAACTGTTGATTTAGCACACTCATTAGGTCATCAACTCTTGATTTGTATACATCCCATATATATAACCCAACTTCGCCTCTATCCATATTGACCTTGGGTTTGCCCAACAAATCAACGCTTCCAGTTAGGACCAACCCATTAATCCAAAAATCTAATTTCCATGGTTTGAACATATTTGTGTAGAGCAAGCTTGGGTTTGCCCAACAACCCAACTCTAAAAGAACTCTGGTTCTTGCCATATCAATGGAAGGCGTAAGTCCTAATATTTGATTGAGGGATTTGTCCTTTGGTCTCATCAATACTTAGATGATCTTGATTATGTATATCACATATATACATTCAGATTATGGATAACTAAATTAAAATGAGCCTATATCCATAACTATCCTTAAAATGCATCTAATGCATGTATCATACAAAGGAGGTTTAATTTAGGTTGTAACTTGACTATGCATCTAAAGTTCGTGATTCGATTTAACTCTTGAACCTAATCAGGTACAAATGTAAGTTTTGGCCAATCTCAATTATGAATGTGATTCGATTAGGAACCCTAAAATGAATTATTTTGATGTCTAAATTAAACACTTTAATCATTGTATATATGCCCTTTTTCTAGTCACACTAGAAATGCTATGCTCTATTTGGATTAATTCTAAATTAATCCCTAGGGCTTCCAAAATTCCCGTACATTAATTAGTCATCTATAATATCCCTAGGTCATCTCGAATTTATCTAAACAATTTCGGCACAAGCCAAAATTATTTTGACGGCCAAGATTGTCAAGATAAATAAGTTAATCTACTAGACACTAAAGAGACCAATTCGATGTTCGAAAAATTTTCAGAACCCTAATTTCAAGCACATGCATTAAGCATGTTATTGCCATCAAAATAATACATTTCTTATCAAATAAGAACCTTATTTAGGTCTCATAACTAAAATAAATACATTATAAGTCATTAAGTCAACTCCATCAACTTTCAAAAAGTTGACCAATTTTAACTTTGTCTTTATTTATTGATTGAATCAAATTCAAATAATTCTAGAAAAATTCCAGAGTCTTATACATATTCTAAATGTGTCTAATAAAAAATTCCAGAGCCATTCACTTATGTACCATTTCATGCCCTCTGTCACAATCGTGGCTAACAAGGCCATGAGCATGGCTGGGCTTGCCTTTGGCCACGTTTGTGGCCTATAAGTCACGATTGTGGCTGCTTGAATTTGTTCATACATACTATGTTTTTCATCTAATCTTTTATACATGTGACCCTTAAGTTTCCGATTATTTTAGGCACTTGAATTAACTCTTAATTCAATCAAATAATGAAGGGTTTCATGATGTCAATTTACCGAAATATAGTGGATTAACACACGAACTCTTCAATAGTTAATTATCCAACTTATGAACCTTTCCATAGATAATTACCGTGCAATTCGTCCTTTCACCATACTACACCCCACTTGGTTCGGAGTATGAGCTATGTGTCAACTCCTACTAGACTGACTACGTGACATCTAGTTCAAGTGATGTTAGTTCTTATCCTAGGATCTTAATACTCCATGTGTCAATGAAGACTCTCTTCATAACATATAATTGTTCTGGCCAGAGACTCCTGAGTAATGATCCCGACAAGAGGTCGTGAGTATCATCTCCTTCTATCAGGAGTGGTGAATCCTTTATTAGCTACCCAGTTACTTTCAAATACAAATAGATGTACCCAATCATCACCTTAAGAGCAAACTCATTTGAGGTAACAAGGAATTATGTCAAAGTATAGGATTCGTATCCAGGATATCTTTGAGTACCTTAAGTTTAAAGATATTTACACAATTGATATAATAAGATTAATCATTGACATTCGATAGATCATCCATATGATAATCTCATAACGAGTCATCTAAGGTACTTACTACCCTTAGTAAGCATCCACTTATTAACTCTAAACATCTCATGCTTACAGTTTGTGAGATCCACTACTTGATCAAATCAAGGAGTATAATATGTGCTAGTCTGTCTGGATTAATAATGTCTTGTCTTATTAATCCTATGACTAGGGATTATTTAGATACTAACATAATTGCACATGATAGGAATCTCATTATCATGATCTCATCATGATTTCCTTCATGCTATGTTTTGTATCATGGACTTCATTAATTTGATTTAAAATCAATATCAATTCATATATAAATGAATATCAAATTCATAAAAAATGCCTTTCTCTTTATTAATCAAAATAAAGTTTGTACAAAAGTGCTAAAGGTGATTACCTTTAAATCACTACTCTAACAAGAATAATATTAATAAATGATGCATTGATTAGTTTAAAATAATCAAGTATATTTGAGCTATGAACCTAAGTGTAAGCTAGACATACATAAATGATGATGTTTAAATGATCAAGGGATGTGATTAAGGATAAATACCCAGAATAGTCAAATTGAGCATGCATTCTACAGAACACACATATATATGTGTATGATTGAGTACTAATGTGACTGATCAAAATTAGCAATGTGTGACATGCGTGTGTATTGCTTGAAAATAGATACACAAGATTGAACGTCAATGTCCAAAAGTTTCTGGATCATGAAGGCAATGGCTAATATGGAGCGTACTGTGAGTCAATCTAGATGGTCTCACATTGATTAATTGTTTCTGTTTAAATTTTTGTATTGAACTGTTAATAATGTGATTGAGATAATTCCGGACATTAATAGTTCGAAGAGTGTGATAAATGTGAATGTATTGGAAGTGCTTCATTGAATGTGAATTAGAAAGAAATAAGTGTACTCAACATGATTGTTGAATGTCGAGCTATTGTCCGAAGAAAATATGAGAAGTGAATGTGTATCGAATAAAAGTGATTGACTGCACATATGTGAATTCATGCATCTCGTTGCATTGAAATGTATGATTAGATAAAGGCAGTTGTGACCGAAGTAACTAGTAAAAAAGAGCTTAAAGCTCAGAATGTGTATAAAAACCACAGGCTCACTATGTAAAATGAGCCTGAAATCCCAAATAAATATGGTACAGTTATCAATGAGCACAGTATTCACAATAGATACGGGACAGTTAACAAGGCTCTCGATCACAACACGTAATAATCAAATATGAGTCACATGTGCATCGCATATGCATTTGACATGTATGTTTTAAATGATTGAAATGAATTGTTTGAATTGTTCTAAATGAGAAATGTGAAATAAGTGAACAAAATGGTATTTGATGCTATATGATGATTAGTGAAGTGACGTGCATTATGTGATGATATGAATTGTCTGTTAACTGTATGTGTAATTTGATATGAGTGAGCCCATCGAGGATAGTTCGTTCACTGAGTTTGCAAAACTCATCAAAATTGGAACGTTGTCTTTCAGGTTTAGAGGATATCCAGTTAGACAAATTGGAGTATAGCCACTTCAATCAGACAAGAGTTACAGGTCATAATCAGTTTGCACCTGCATATATCTTCAGTCAATTTTGTATTACGATTTGTATTCCGCAATTATGTCTATGTGAATTCTGTAATGTAAAGACATTTATGACTAGATATGTTTTGTGCATGAAATGGCTTAAATTGATTATTGATTTGTTTATGATGTGTTTATAAAGGAATAAGCTAAAATGATTACTAGTTCATTTAAAATGCGTTTGATGTCTAGAAAACTTTTGTAATGAGTAGTTCTGATTGTTTTAACATGCAATCCTCGTAGAGTATGCTCTCGAATATCGATATTATGTTCAGGAATATGTCCTATGAGAGTGGTGTGTTATATTCAATTTGAACCCTAATATTTTTAAAATATTTTAAATGGGTGAAAATTTTAACATAATTAGCTATTTATTAATTAAATGCTATGTCAACACTTATGTGGCATTATTTATTATTTTTCAATTATAAAATGAGTCTTACTATCTTATAGCAAAATGGAGTATGTTACCTGAAAAATTAACATGAAAGGCTCCTTACAAGCTCCTCCTCTCATCTTAGGTATAGAAGGGGAGGAAAAGGTCATGAAAATCATTCTAGTATGACATTATCTTTGCTAACATGGGCATCAAGTAATTTCCACATGTGAAAATCTATAATATCTCCATCTAAGCTCTACTATTAGACATAACCATTTCACTTATAAATAGTTATCTCCGTTAAATTTTTTGTATATTTAAAGTCTGTTTTAAACATTTTGAAAACATTTGAGTTCAAATTGAACGTTTCGAAATGTTATGGTTCAAATTATATTTCGACATAAATGTTTAGGTTCAAAATACACTTTTAGTTGATACTTAATTGAAAGACTCTTAATATAATTAAGAATTTTGTGGATCAAAGTTATAATTATATGATATGAAATATTAAAATTTTTATATTTTAAAACATTATGATATGATTTATATTTTAGTATAAATGTTAAAATTCAAAAAGAAATTAGGTAATAAGATAAGAATGAAGTTGTGCAAGTTCATCATATCCTATTATATTAGTCTATGATTTTTTAAGAGATAGTCCAATTAAATTGTTGCTATAGAATTGGATTTGGACAACTATTGTTGCATTCATTCGCAATTCTTGTTTACTAGTAATGATTCAAAAGAGTAAAGACTTCCCTTAGTTTCAGCTTCTGCTATTATCATATTTCCTTATCCCACCATTTTCCTTTTGTATACCCAAAAAATCTGCCAAACCCTGCATGTTCCTTGATATTTCTCAGTTCTCATTACCATCTTGTGTTGTCTGAGTTCCTAGATAACTTAGCAGTATCGCATTAGTCTCTATCTTTTTCTCATTTCTTTATTTTTTTTAAAATAAATTGTGTCAAGAAATTTAGTTAGTGGTTGTCAACATAAAAAGTTAACTAAGTTTCGCGTGAATATGGAACTATTCATCTTTAGGTATATTTGGACATAAAATGTATGTTGGATTATCAATTTTTAATTATCTTATTAATGATCGTTTGATAAGAATTAATACTCTTTCCAAATTGTTAATGGATCAATGGAGTACTTTAAAACATCTAAATACAAAAGTGATTTGAAAATAAATATCAAGGATTTACTTGTTTTATTATGTCTAAAGGGTTTCTTACTTTCTATTGACCTTTATTTAAATAGAATTATGGAATTACTACTTAATTTTCAAGAATTAACAAATTTGAAAAAATAACATAATCAAATGGAATGATTTCTTTAACCTTATGGTAGATGTCAATGCCCGAGTTAATTAACCTAGGACTCAAGTTGTGATAATTTCACTTGGTTTTACATTAACGCTTATTTTATTGATAGAAAGTGAACTTTGAAGTAATTAGTAAAGTTGTGCATTTATAATTATAACGTAACAAATTTAAGTCATAGAAACATTCTCTTTTTAAAAATATTTTAAAAAATTAAGTGTATTATGACCTAAATTACTGCAAAACAAAGAGCTTTGTACGATAGAAACACTTAATCCGTTGACATTATTGGAAATTTTATCAATTTATTCCGAAGCTAGATGTTGAACAAGTCAATATTTTTTAATGGAATTAATTGTATAACTATTACTTGCATTGAAATTTTTGCACATACGTGTTGAAGAAAATATTAGATGCATGATACTGAGTAACGTATCTTGATGGATGAACAAGAGTAGTACTACACTAAGTCGTCTAAACCTCCAAAATAGACCGTATGGCTGCCGTAATGTGAACAACTTTTGCCACATCTTCAAAGTCAGTCAATTATCAATCTCAATACAATAATAATTTTCTCCATTGGCTTTGTATACTCTGACGTCAAATATGTCAATCATCCTTATAAACTGCATCTGTAAAGAACATCTGTCCCTAACTTGTCCCCTCATGTCAAATCATGAAAAAAAAAAACAAATCATGACAAATTGTCATTTTCATCCAACCCCACATCGTTTACTTCATTGAACAAACATGAAAATCACAGAAGACATGGGAACTTTCCATATAAACTCGTTCAAAATAGGCAGCTAGTTGACAGCCATTCTGCCATCCCATGATCCTTGGCCATCATCATTTTATCAGTTGTAGGTTTTCTCTTAAGAATGTCAAATGTAGGCCATGGCTTGCAAGATTTCAACTCATCATGAACGGAATGGTTTTTGTTTCTCAATGATAATGTTGTTTCCAAATCAGTGTACATGTCGCATATGGACAATAACTCAATAAGTCATAAATTTACAAGGATTTCTAACGTAAAAAGCAACGTTTCTAATTTTGTACCGTACTGGTTGGTTCCAGTCGGAAGGTACCGTACCGGCTAGAAATTGGTACAAAATCTTCAACGTTGGTATCGGCCGGAATCATTAATTCCGGCCGGTACCGTAAGTTCCGAAAATTACAAGGACTAAATTGCAATTTCCGGAACTTTAACGATTTAACCTAATTTACCCACGACCCCCCCCCCCTCGCGCGACTCTCACTCTGTCACTCTCCTCTCTCTCTCTCACTCGCCGTCGTCTCTTCGCCACCGTCGTCTGCTCCTCGCCCTCGCCATCGCACCCGCAGTCTCCACTCTCTTCTCCTTCCTCAGCACTCACGAATTACACCGCATCTCCTCGATCTCAGCCGCACCGCACCTCCTCACCGTCACTCCTCATTGCCAGCTGTCACTACTCGTTGCCGTCTCAGCCACTCCAGTCACCCGACGGTCCCGACCTCATCATCCCTCCCGACGAAGATCCGATCTTGATTCTTGGTTTGTGTTATTTTTTCAAAAATTTTTCATTATTCAATGAATTTGAATCTTTGATTGTGTTGGTTTGGTGGGTTGGAATAATGGAATCGGATTTGTGTTGGTTTGATGGGTTGGAATCATGGAATCCGATTGTGTAGTGTTGGTGCCTTGGTGGGTTTTGTGTAGTGTTGGAAATTTGGAATGGTTTATGGTCGGTTAAAAATTGTCATTTGTGTTGGTGGGTTGTGTTGGAAACTTGGAATGATAGGTTGAAAATGAAATTATGGATTTGTGTAATTGTGTTGGTCCTCCGATGGATTGGAATTGGATGTTATGTTAGATTTTTTATGGGAATGGAATGGATAATTGGATATTGAAGTTGAAAATCATGAATGGTTTTGTGAATGTTGAATTGAAATTAAAA
>JAOQMS010000001.1:18239964-18252545 GCA_027563885.1 Erythroxylum longipes | reverse complement strand
TTTTTCATATTAATTGTGGTTATTATTTATATGTAAAATATTTAAAAATTATTGTCATTTTATATTAAACTATAATTTTGATTATTATTTATTATTATAATTTTTGAAAATAGGGTTGATGTAAACTTGTAGAAAGTAAACTGTACAATATATAGGTGTACAATATATCAGTGGATTATTTTGCAAATTTTACAAATTTCAGGGACTATTTCATAAATATAAAAAATTACCCGAAACGGTACTCGATATTTACCGGTACCGGTACAGTACCATTCTAAAACTCAATCCAGTACCACATTTAATACGGTATTCGCAACATTGGTAAAAAGAGAAGCGGGTCATGTCCTCAACACGTACCTGATTGATTCTAATGAGTTGTCCCATCATGTGTTGCTACTAGTCTATTACATATAAATAGGTCTAACAATTCAGGCATATAATTCCATCAGAAGGATTCCAGATTGACGTTCAGAAAATTAACAAAATGTGGAGGTAGGTTTACCATTGTTATACTTTTCACTTTCTTGTTCCAGCCGGTTTTAGTAGGTTAACAGAAACCAAGTATTGTAGCAGATTAGCTTTTTCAATCCTGAGAACATTGTTAATTAAGAAAAACTAAAAACAAGAACAGAAAACATAATTTTAAGCTAAACTACTCTTAGTTTTGGAGTTCCCATGAGTAGGCCCAGATTCAACGAGTTTACTCTTTATTCAGATTTTCGGGCAAGTGCCATCTGTCTCAATGGCAAGGAGATTCTACTACAGATTCTTTAAGCAAGTCACATCGCAATCTTTTTCTACATTGTTCCCATCTCACATCTCCATTTTGAGCCATACTACAAGTAATGCCATTAACACTGTTAACAATCAAGCAAACAATATAACTCGTCATCATGCTTCAAGCATCAAGTACAAGTCAAATATATAAATCATGCATATTAAGCTAGTAAAAGTGCAAAATACACGATAAAGAGTACAAAGTTTGTTACACATATTTACCAACACATATTACATTATATGTACTGTCCCCTTCTGTGACTTAAAGACCATTATTGCATCCTCCATAGTTTGCAATCGTTTTTCTCAACTGCAACATTGGCGTATATAGAAACCGTTAATTAGGCCATCTCTAGCTAAATAGAACGTGTACACCAACCTTCAGCAACACAATTCATTACCTAATTTACTACTACAAGTACCAGTAAAAATTAGGAATAGAAATATCAAACCTTCTGTATATTTTCTCGTGAGCCTGGAATGTCTTGCATTCTTTTCTTAAGTAGTTCAATTTGAGATCGGATGAGGCAGTTCTGCTCTTCAGCCTAATAATCAAGATATTTTTCAAGATCTTAAAAACAGTATATTTCTCCTTTTAAGCAATAAGATCATGAAAGTAAAGGGATTTTCAGCTAGGTAAGCCAAAAAATGTGTTAAAAGGATTGGTTGACAGTTGAGATAAGATAATTACAGATACATTATGCAACCTTCTACCTTCTACCTTCTACCTTCTACCTTCAACTATTCAGTCCAAAACCAAGTAACTGAGCAACAAGATAGAGATTTCCAAACCATTTTTGGAGCATCCAAAGAACTTCCAACTTTAAGGGTGCAAATTTTTATAGTACAAAGAGATTAAATGAATTTCACTCATTAATATAAAGTAGTTGACTAAGATGAAAGGAAAAGGTTTAAATTCACAGTGAAGGTAATTGCAAAACCATTTTTATCCCAAGAATGTTCCAGAAACATAGACCTCTGGTAAAACTTAAACATGAAAACCAATCTAACAGACAAAACAACGACAGGTACAAAGGCCTATGTCCGAGGAGTAATTCTTAAGGCACAAAAAAGTAATGGCTACATGACCTAATATTTTACCGAGTCAGACTAAAGATACACTTCACAACAACGAAGTGGGAATATCGAGTCTTCACTTCATCAATCAGATAAGTTCTAAAACATACAGGGCCTGTGGAGTTCACTAAAAAATCAAGCCATAAACCTGTTGAAGTAGTAATTATACTATGTTTTACCAGTAACATTTCTTGAAGTATTTGGCATTATTCCCCATGGTTTAATGGTTTGAAATGATAGACCTCAACACTTACTGTTTCCAGAATACCCTGTAACTGGCGGATCTCATTTTCCTTGCTGGTGCATAGATCTCGTGCAACAACCGATACATTAGTCCTGCAAAGTAACCCCACGGGATCTTGTTATTTCAAGAAAGAACATAAGACCATTGAGAATGCACAACTTTTGTGTTTAAATCATGAACTACATAGAAACCAATTGCTTTGCCCTTTTTAACAACTTCAATCACAATGCCACCCTGCAATTTTTGATAGAACTCGTACATAGAGATAGACAACTGATAATTTGAATATCTTTTGGTAAAGGTGCAAAAAGCTCAGGAAAGGTTCTAGTTGTACAAAAGGAAACTTAACTCATTCTTAAAGTGTCTGTGTTGCAAATGTATTCATTTCCTTTGAAATTAGGAATTTCATAATAGAAAGATACTAGATTTTATAAAGAACCAATTATTCCCCCAAGAGAGATAGACTGTACCTGAATCATTAACAACCAACAAACAAACAATCCAAATCATAATTATTCTGATAGAAAGCTGATATAATTATATAAAGCCCATCTGTGAGGCTTGGCAAAGGTTTCAAGAAGCTAATTCTTAGCCGTTCCAGCTTCTGGAAAGTATAACTATATAAATCCATCTCCGTGAATAGAAAAGAACAAGAAAAAAGCAATTAGAAGTATATGTAATTTTTTTTGACTAATATGAGAAATCCATGTGTGACCAGAAACAGAAGATGCATACTTTTCTGAAGACAATGGGTCTAGACTTTGCTCTTGTACAAGCTGCTCCAGTCTATCAAGAGCAGCTCCCACCTGTAACATAGAAGTAAAATTGATGGTACCAAACACGAAACACAAAACAAAATGTTAACGAATACTTTGTTGAAAGCTATGACTAATTCAAAGTTGTTCTATTAACTGAATCCTTCAAGATTCAGTAACTATAGAGTTTGTTTTATTTTTGAACGTTACTTTTAGATATCCTTAGATAAGTCTATTAGACTTTAACGTCTCTCTTGTAAGCCTATTTAAAGGCATCTCTCTCAATAACTAGATAGAACACAGCGATTGTTCTAACCTTCTTACTCTGTTATTTCCAACATTGTGGTATCAGAGACAGGTTGAAACCAGGATGTTTGATATTCCTATCCTCGTTTCTTACACATTATGGCCTCAAATAGCACTGCAGTGAATGTCTCACAGCCCCAAATCCCTATATTCAAAGGTGAAGCTTACGAGTTTTGGAGCATAAAGATGAGAACTCTTTTCAAATCTCAGGAGCTGTGGGAATTTGTTGAGACTAGCTATGATGAAGAAGGTACTAAAGACACGACACAAAGAAAATCTGAAGAAGGATGCTAAGGCTCTGTTTTTCATCCAACAAGCAGTGAATGAGTCAATATTCTCGAGAATTGCTGTAGTAACATCATCAAAGCAAGCATGGGATATTTTGAAAACTGAGTATCAAGACTCAGCAAAGGTAATAACTGTCAAGCTTCAATTTTTACGCAGAGAATTTGAAATGGCAAGCATGAAAAGTAATGAGACAGTACAAGCATACCTGGCTAAAGTGTCAAGTACTGTCAATCAAATGCGTGCGTATGGTGACAAGATAAGTGATGAGACTGTGGTAGCAAAAATACCAAGGAGTTCGGCTCCAAAGTTTGATCATGTTGTTGCAACTATAGAAGAATCTAAAGAGTTGTCCACTCTCACAGTTGATGAGGTGATGGGCTTACTACAAACACATGAAGTAAGGATCAATAGAAAAGCAGTTCAAAAAGAAGAGCAAGCTTTTCAAGTCCAAGGGGAGAAAGGAAAATCTTCTCAGTATCGAAGAAGAGTTAGGAGCCCTTTCTGAGGAAGAGGACGTGGGCGTGAAAGCTCTATCCAACACACCTACTGCAAGAAGTATGGACATAAAGAAGATGAATGTTGGAGCAAAGATCAAGCCAAATATGCAGAAGAACAAGAGCCTAAAGATTATCTCTTCATGACTCATGTAAGTTCTCAAAGCACTCTGAAAGAAATTTGGTACATTGATAGTGCTTGTTTAAATCATTTGACCAGAGAAAGAGACAAATTCAAGGAACTAGATGAAAACCATAAGGCTCAGGTACGCTTGGGAAATGATATACAAGTACAGATTGAAGGAAAAGGTACGGTTTCCATTTCTGTTGATGGTAGAGAGAAATTAATTAAGGATGTTCACTATGCACATGGTCTAGCACACAATTCAATTAGTGTGGGGCAATTAATTGAATGTGGACACTCGGTTATATTTGAGAAAGACACTTGTACTATTAAGAAAGACACTGGCGATATTATATTGCTTGTCAAGATGACAAAAAACAAGATGTTTCCTATCGATTTTTCTTGCAAAGGAACTCACGCATTAATGAGCATCAGACTTGATGAATCAAAAATTTGGCATCAACGATATAGACATTTAAATGTGAAAGGGCTGCAGTTACTTGCTACTAAAGATATGGTGAATGGTTTGCCTACTATCAAGGAGCTCAAGCACGTATGTGAAGGGTGTGCCCTAGGCAAGCATGCAAAAAGATCGTTGCCCCCAACAACAGTCAAGAAGAGCTACAGAGAGACTAGAGCTAATTCATGCAAATCTATGTAGACCAATGAAGACAAAGTCTCATGCAGGAAGGAAGTACTTCTTACTTTTTATTGATGATTACACGAGACTATGTTCGGTGTATTTTCTAAATCTAAAATCCGAAGCATTTGATCACTTCAAAAACTTCAAAGCCCTCGTAGAAAAGCAATGCAGCAGCAAACTGAAGGTGCTTAGAACAGACAGAGGGGGAGAGTTTCTCTCAAAAGAATTCAATGAATTCTGTGAAGAGCAAGGCATTTGAAGAGAGCTCACTGCACCCTATATCCCAGAGCATAATGGAATAGCAAAACAAAAACAAAACCATTGTTGAAATGCCAAGATCAATGGTGAAGTCCAAAGACTTAGCTAACAACTTCTGGGTAGAAGCAGTAACAACAACTATCTATCTAATCAATATCTCTCCAACTAAGGCAGTATGAAATATGACACCGTACGAGGCATGGCATGGATCAAAACCTCTGTAAGTCATTTCAAAGTTTTTGGATGTGTATGTTATGCCTTAATAACTTATGGGAGAAGCAAATTAGATCAAAAATCCAAGAAATATATTTTTATTGGCTATTTCTTAAATTCAAAGGCATACAGACTATACGATCCTGAAGGCAAGAAGATTGTTGTAAGTCGAAGTGTTCAGCTCGATGAAAAAGTGAGCTGGAAGGAAGCTACAGTAAAAGCCAATACTTACCTTGGATCCAATTGTAAATGAACATGTCGAAGAAATTCAGGAAGAGCAATCGACTAGTCCTCAAGTTGACTCTCCAATAAGATTCTCCTCAGCAACAACTAGTAGCAGTAGCTCAAAGCCTTCACAAAAAGACACAAACATTGAGTCGGTTCAGCTACGAAGGGGTGAACGTGGCAGAATTCCACGATGCCTTTTAGAAATTAAGGGGGAGGCTTGCACTTTTGCCTTTTTTGTTGGTGATCCAACAGATGTTGCAGCAGATATGAAGAGTGAAGTATGGAAGAAAGCAATGAATGATGGAAGAAAGCAATGATTGACAAAGGGATTATATGGATTAAAATAGGCTCCTCGTGCATGGTATAGTATGATAGACACTTTCTTTCATCAAAATGGATTTAAAAGGAGTCCAAATGAACCAACTTTGTACCTAAAGAAGCAAGGCATTGATGAACTTCCCATAGTTAGTTTGTACATGGATGATATGATATACATAGGGTCATCAGCTCAATTGATATTTGAGTTCAAGGATGCCATGATGAGCACGTTTGAAATGACAAATTTAGGAAAATTACAATATTTCCTAGGTGTTGAAGTTAAACAGACTGATGGTGGCATTTTCATGTCTCAACAAAAGTATGCAATAGATCTTTTGAGGAGTTACAACATGGAGAAGTGTAAGACAACTACTACACCTATGAATACAAATGAGAAACTAAAACTAGAAGATGGAACGGATATGGCAAATGCAAGGAGGTTCAGAAGCTTGGTGGTAAATTAATATGTCTTACAAATACTCACCTGATCTCTCTCTTGCAATTGGTGTAATCTTAAGGTTTATGCACTATCCATCAAAATAGCACTATGGAGTTGCAAAGAGGGTTCTTCACTATATAGCTGGAAAAAGTGATTATGGAATTTGGTATGAAAGGTCAAAACTTCAACTTAAAAGGTTGCTCTGATAGTGACTGGGTTGGATCACATGTGGATAGGAAGAGTACAACAGGAAATTGCTTTATTCTCTGATCAGGTCCAATATCATGGATATCAAAGAAGCAAGCTACAGTTGCATTATCCTCAACTGAGGCTAAGTATGTAGCAGCAACAACTGCTGCGCGCCAAGCAGTTTGGCTTCAAAGATTGCTGGGAGACTTGGGACAAAAGCAAATAGAGGCAACTAATATTATGTGTGATAGTTCATCTGCAGTTGCTATGGCCAAAAATCCAGTTATGCATGGAAGAACCAAGCATATGAAAATCAAACATCATTTCATAAGGGATCTTGTGACAGCAGAGGAAGTGAAGCCAGAATTCTGCAATTCAAAGTATGAGCTTGCTGATTTGCTTACAAAGGCATTACCAACTGGAAGATTTGAAGATCTTCGGGCACAATTGCACATCACCAACTTTGAATTAAGGGGGAGTGTTGAAAGCTATGACTAATTCAAAGTTGTTCTGTTAACTGAATCCTTCAAGATTCAGTAACTATAGAGTTTGTCTTTCAGATTTCCTTAGATAAGTAGATTCAGTAACTATAGAGTTTGTCTTTCAGATTTCCTTAGATAAGTCTGTTAGACATTAACGTCTCTCTTGTAAGCCTATTTAAAAGGCATCTTTCTCTCAATAACTAGATAGAACACAGCAATTGTTCTAACCTTCTTGCTCTGTTATTGCCAACATTGTCACATAAGAACACACCGACATGTGAAGCACATAAAGTACTTTGAACTAATTATCACTAAACCAAAGGGGATATAAACCCCATGAAAATTTGACCTTTCACTAATAGAAATGCCTCTGGATCCTAATGATTAGAGCAACTCAACTCAAATACTCTGAATCACTTGGAAATTAAACATAATGATGAAAAGAAAGAAACTCGCACCTGGGTTTCAAGGCACAAAGACTCGAACTCTTCCTGCAAAGACAGATAAGAAAAAAAAAAAAGATTAAAGAAGAACGCATTAGAGAACCGAGCGCATTAATTATAGTGAGAAAGATGAATACCTCAATCAAATTATGCAACGAAGTAATGACCTGCAAGATATTTGGAGGAAATTGAGAAAATGGAAAACAAAGAAACATAAGGAAGACGGAGTGAAATGCCTGAATAAAGAGACGACGAAGACGTTGCTGCTCGATACCACTGAAACTTGAGAATGCATTGCTAAAATCCTGAATTAAATATTAAAAAATCAACAAATAAAATACAAAAATAAAGAGAGAGAGAACAAGAGGGAGAAACCTGAGCAGAACAGCATGTGAGGAGAGAACGGACAGCAAGCTTAAACGACTTGACCAGATCCACTCGCCTCTCTCCCTTTCCTATTTCCATTGCAAAACCCCAAATCCTATTCAACAACAACAACCCCATTTCCTGGAATTTCCTTTCATTTTCATTCCACCCCATTCGCGCCATATTAATTCTTCTTTTCCAAGTTTACCCTTCAATTTCTTAATTTTTAAATTTCTCTCTCTTCCCGCCTACCAATTCAAGGCCGAGTAGGCATGCGCTAAATAATCCAAAACCTTGCATCTTTTATAATTCTTAAATCACGGGAATTTATCAATATTTTAAATTTTGTATCAGGTATGAAAGCGGTAAAACAAGTTTAAAATTTGAATATTTAATCAATATTAAACTAATAAATAAGAAATAAAAATTATATGAATAATTAAAATAAAATATTTTATTAAAAATAAAAAATAATTAAAGAAAATTAATTTAGTTAAGAGAAAAAACTAAAATATTGGAAAAGATTGAATAAATCTTAAAAATAGTTAAAAAGGATTAATTATATTTTAAAAAGGACAATGAAAAAGAAGTCATTCTATAAATATCACTCTTTAAAAATAAAATCAATATATTTTTTATTTTTCACTCACTATTTCGTTAGTAGCCAAAAGAACCCCTTGGAATTTATAAAGGCCTAAGGGGGCACTTAATTTATAGAGGAGAATGAAAATAGGAATGGGAATGAATATAGTGAGAAATAAAAATGTATATAATCATTATATTTATAGTAGTTGGTTAAGATGAAGGAATGATTATCATTATTGATGATGGTAGTTGGTTTGTTAAAAATGTTAAGAAATAAAATTTTATTAAAATTTTGTTTTATATCAAATTTTAAATATATTTTATTTAATTCATACACCTTATTTATAATGACAAAATGTTTAAAATCAAATATATTGCGGTATTTACTTTCTGATAGTTTTTAAAGAAAAATGTTCCAATATTTTCTTGCATTAACATATCATTAGTTACATAATATCTTCAAAATATAGTTTAATTATTCAAAATATTATAAAATTCATCGAAATAACCATAATATCCATCATTTCATTGCTATAGCAAATAAGAAAACCATCATATTATTTGTTGTTTGTTGAAGTATTAAAAGTTGCTTTATTTTCTGTCGTCGTTTGCTAATAAGGGCGCAAGCCATATTGATTTATATTAAAAAATTCAGAAAATAATTATCCAACATATAAATAGGGCATGTTGAAAAGCAAGGTAATAGCAGTGGAAAAGAGATAAAACAATAAGCGAGGCTAATAGAGAAAGATGATCAAGAAGAAAATCAGTTTTTGTGGTGTAAAGTTTCTTGTTTGTGTTCTTCTTTACATATACATACTAACCCCTTCATGTCAAAAGTCAAAAGATAAGAAGAAAAAAAAGATAATTATTAATAACTAGTTTGGATTACTGACAATTTCTAATAAGAAGACACAACTTCTGAAGCAAGAAAAAAATAAAGTTAATTATGGTTTATTTCAGTTGAGAAAAGTGGTGCGAATAAGGCATTCTTCTTTTCCAAGTTTACCCTTCAATTTCTTAATTTTTAAATTTCTCTCTCTTCCTGCCTACCAATTCAAGGCCGAGTAGGCATGCGCTAAATAATCCAAAACCTTGCATCTTTTATAATTCTTAAATCACGGGAATTTATCAATATTTTAAATTTTGTATCAGGTATGAAAGCGGTAAAACAAGTTTAAAATTTGAATATTTAATCAATATTAAACTAATAAATAAGAAATAAAAATTATATGAATAATTAAAATAAAATATTTTATTAAAAATAAAAAATAATTAAAGAAAATTAATTTAGTTAAGAGAAAAAACTAAAATATTGGAAAAGATTGAATAAATCTTAAAAATAGTTAAAAAGGATTAATTATATTTTAAAAAGGACAATGAAAAAGAAGTCATTCTATAAATATCACTCTTTAAAAATAAAATCAATATATTTTTTATTTTTCACTCACTATTTCGTTAGTAGCCAAAAGAACCCCTTGGAATTTATAAAGGCCTAAGGGGGCACTTAATTTATAGAGGAGAATGAAAATAGGAATGGGAATGAATATAGTGAGAAATAAAAATGTATATAATCATTATATTTATAGTAGTTGGTTAAGATGAAGGAATGATTATCATTATTGATGATGGTAGTTGGTTTGTTAAAAATGTTAAGAAATAAAATTTTATTAAAATTTTGTTTTATATCAAATTTTAAATATATTTTATTTAATTCATACACCTTATTTATAATGACAAAATGTTTAAAATCAAATATATTGCGGTATTTACTTTCTGATAGTTTTTAAAGAAAAATGTTCCAATATTTTCTTGCATTAACATATCATTAGTTACATAATATCTTCAAAATATAGTTTAATTATTCAAAATATTATAAAATTCATCGAAATAACCATAATATCCATCATTTCATTGCTATAGCAAATAAGAAAACCATCATATTATTTGTTGTTTGTTGAAGTATTAAAAGTTGCTTTATTTTCTGTCGTCGTTTGCTAATAAGGGCGCAAGCCATATTGATTTATATTAAAAAATTCAGAAAATAATTATCCAACATATAAATAGGGCATGTTGAAAAGCAAGGTAATAGCAGTGGAAAAGAGATAAAACAATAAGCGAGGCTAATAGAGAAAGATGATCAAGAAGAAAATCAGTTTTTGTGGTGTAAAGTTTCTTGTTTGTGTTCTTCTTTACATATACATACTAACCCCTTCATGTCAAAAGTCAAAAGATAAGAAGAAAAAAAAGATAATTATTAATAACTAGTTTGGATTACTGACAATTTCTAATAAGAAGACACAACTTCTGAAGCAAGAAAAAAATAAAGTTAATTATGGTTTATTTCAGTTGAGAAAAGTGGTGCGAATAAGGCAAGGAAAATGATGGATCATCAGACACAGAAGCATTCAATAATTGAAGCACTAGTAGGGGCACCATCACCTACGCCAACACTACATTCTGTGATTTTTCAGAGAGCAAAAGATCATTTGACCAGAAGGTTTTCAAAAAGGAAATGAGATTGGTGATTCAAAATGACTTCAAGTACAAGATTCACCACCCACATTGAGTTCAAAGTTCAAGTCTTTCACTCGCCTTAAGTTAACACTAGATGAAGATACAATCCTATCTGGTCCTCAAGATACAATCCCCCTTTTCTAATATTTGCGTTGCACCTCTAAAATCCTTCACAAATTCCAACAGCATATCACACTTAACCCCCACATTCATCATTGTTGTTGGTCTATAAATCATACTCCACATGATCATCAAGATGTGGGACAACTTCTCTTCAATCAAGATTCACATTTGCGATCTCACCACTATTTAATTCCTTATTTATTTTTTCGCCAAAGCTCTTCTCAATCATTGTAGAAGGTATTGTTATATTCTCAATGTACTTTACTGATGAACCATCTTCTTGAGGTTAGTCCATTGTTATTAATGCTTCCTCAACGTCATTAGCAACAAGAACAGCAGAAGCTCCAGCCTTCTGAGCATTCCAAACCTTCAATGCAAAGAAGCAATATGACAAGCAACATAAAGTAATATCTTAAAAACTCATTAGAAATGTATGTCCAACTCTGATTTGATTACATTTTAACAAATTATCTAAAACCCACGTGAGAAATTACAATAGTGGCAGAAGATAACCAGTGATTAATTGCCATATTACCATGTTGAGATTGTTATCCACTCATACAGAAATTACAAGCAACTATTAATTAAGATCGAGTGTAAACCCAATTGCCTATAGTTCAGAAAACTAATTACAAAACATACAACCAAGTAGGAAGTCTATATAGAAAGAATGATAGAAATGCCAGCAGCGTTCAAAAAATAAAAGTTTAATTCAACTAGTAAAATTATACACACAAGGTACTGTATAAGAAATGGGCAAAATGCCAACAGTGACACAAGTATAAACGCACCTTAACCATATCCGGTTCAAATTTTGGGCAGCAAAAAACATCATTCTCGGAGTCCAAGTTCAACCTCAAGCTCATCATCCTCTTCAAACAACTTTAGAAGACGAGCATACTGTTCTTTTCTTTTCTTCTTTTGCTAAAGCTTTAAAAGGAAAATTGAGAACAAACCTACTGCCACAGCCCCAAGAACTATGATAACAATCTTGGACCCACTAGAGCTACTAGATGCATGGGAACAACTATGGTGCCATTTTTGGGATTGGAAGAGTTAGAAATGCCTGGAAAGAACAAAATTAAAAGTGCAAAATAGATAGTGCAAAACATCCCAAATTGCAAAGGTTCCGCAGTCCTAAGACTATAAACAAGTAATAACAATGCATTTACTATCAAGCACCATTTCAGTTGGTTAATAAGAAAATGAAGTGAAAAATTGACTATAAAACAAAAGAAACAAAGACCCAAAAGAGTTCTTCCTCACCCAACTCCTCCCTCTGTTCCCAGAACAATCACAAATAATTGCTCTTCCAAATCCCAAACAAAATTAATTCTCCGGCAGCTCAATATCCGAATTCAGAGAATTTAATTGGCTTTCTTTTAGGGCCTGTTTGGTTAGATGTTAATTAATGGAATGGAATGTAATGTAACAGAACAGAATGGAATGGTTTATAATGGAATGGAATGTAATATAGAGAAACATTGTTTGGGAGGGATGGAAGGGTTCATAATGTAATGTAGTGAAATATTGTTTGGAAGATGGATGGAATATAATTTAATATATAATAAATGACTATTATACCCCTTATATTAAAATAATTATTGCAGGAGCTTTATTATTTTATTATTAATTATATAAAAAATATTATTATTAATTATTTAATAAATTTTATTATATTATATTAAAATTTATTTTATTATATTTTATGT
>JAOQMS010000001.1:18177165-18220568 GCA_027563885.1 Erythroxylum longipes | reverse complement strand
ATTCATGTGCATATATGCTAACATTATGCATGAGCAAGAAAAATGCATTTCCTTAATCTCTCTTTAAGCTTACATGCTTTGAAATTTTAGGTCCTAACCCTTAATATGGGGACGGGATGTTACATCTAGGACCTTCACCAGCACTGGATTGACCAGCATCAGCATGTGGAGAAGATTTAGTCTTTCTAACTTTAATCTTAGTGTGCTTCATCTTTGCATTCCATTTAGTTTCTTCGAGGGCTGAAAAAGTAGCAAACTTGAGTTTCTCCCCCTTAGCAACGCAATGGGAAATCAAAGTATTAAAGTCTCATTCCTCATCCTGCGAATAATATGTCATCACCATAATACTTAATTTTGAATAGAGTGTATTCAGAGTCTGGTGAAGTATGAAAACATCAGGAAAAGAAATGTCTAACATTTTCGGTCTACTATGCAGATGGATCATTCTTGAATTGTTCTCCTTACTCCCCCTTTTCTCTCGTATACTTTATAGAGAATAATTCTTTAATCAAGGCATTTGTCTCAACACTAGATGAGACTGCGTACCTCTAAGAGACATTTCCAAGAAATTACTTCGTTATGTCTGTGTCTGGAAGTTCACTATACAAATGATTAGGTATGGATCTCTTAATGGTCATCAGACATAATCTATCAGACCGATCCTAGACTTTATAGGCTGATTTATGAGCTTTCAAGCTCATGGATGTAGGTGAAGATGGCCTATGTATCCGTATAGCCATATCAACCTCAGCTATTTCCATAGCATTCAATACATCCTCAGTTTATTTCTTTGTATTGAAATCGGTTAGGTTCCAATGGTGACATTGATTTTATTGAATGAAAAGGTGACTTCATAGTAACTTTGATTAGATCAGCACAAATGTAGGATAATAGCGATACTCAAAGCCATTAAATAGTATCTTTCCTAAAAATCCAGTCACATATATTATGAAACACTTGTGAGCTGAATACATAATATATGTAACTAGACCTCCACACATAAAAGCGATCAGAGTACAAACCATTAGCTCTCATAACACTACCACCTGTGGGCGAATAGATCATTTAAGCAACGGCTTTCCTCTATCAAATTCCTTTACGCACTTCTCAAAATCTCATGTAAGGCCAACACCTGTGGGCAGAATAACCAAACATTAGATCGGAGACATCCCCTAACATGCATGCAGAATAATTCAAAATACTGACTCGAAAGGCCACTGTGTTGCCACATTCTCATCAGCACTCGAAAAGTCCACAAACACAAGGGATACAACTTTATGTTATCCTCATATTCTTTATGGGCATATGATATGTGACAATGTAACTTCAATAAATGCAAAACCCGAATGCACAGTCTCATTGTCACACACCTGTGCTGAAAACATTCTTTGAAAACTTCATTTGAGACTTTCGTAAAAGAAGCATCTCAGTAGAGTGACTATCATGCATTACTTGATACCGAACTGACTGCCCGAGACAAAAGAATCTCATGTATCTCCTTTATGGCAAGTTCGTTGCACGAAAATTCACTAAAAAATGCCTTCAAAATGTCTCAATTCCTTTTCCGATTGGCCTCATGCGATCCTGAACCCAAGACACAACAATTTGAAGTATCTCTCTCATGTGATGTCCAAGGTATGAAAATTCACCTGAAATCGGATCCGGAATATCCTAATTCCTTTTTCTGAAGTTAAACTTTAATTTATTACCAATGTAATAAATCTAGAAAACTGAAAAAATCACTTTATAAATTTCCTGGACCCGAAACTGACCCAAAACACCCTGGGGCACCTTTACAGGAAATCTGAAATTTTTGTGTTTTTATTTTGGATTGTACTGTACCTGACGTCCGTACACACGCTAATGTCGACCACGCGTCAGCCGTTTGTCAGCACGGACGGCACGTGCCGGTCACATGCCAGCGCCGATGCTTGCACGACACGCGCCAGACACGCCCATCAATGCTAGCTCATGCGTTGCACATGCCAAACATGTGTCCAGTGTCTGTTGGGCCACGTGTTGTCGCATGAGTTGCACACACCACACATGTCGCTTCACTGCTGTTACTATGCACGGTCTGGTGTGTGTAGCACACATGCCTAACGGTGCACGTAGAC
The DNA here is from genome assembly GCA_027563885.1 of Erythroxylum longipes. Taxonomy (NCBI): domain Eukaryota; kingdom Viridiplantae; phylum Streptophyta; class Magnoliopsida; order Malpighiales; family Erythroxylaceae; genus Erythroxylum; species Erythroxylum longipes. The sequence continues at coordinate 18,218,451 of JAOQMS010000001.1, read as the reverse complement.
TCGCCATAAAAAGGCACTTTTTAGCAACTTTTGGGTCTTTTTTTCTCAAGGCTAAGCATATGTATACTACTTTCATGCAATAAAAAGCAAGAAAAAAATTAAGAAACGGAAGCTAACTCTTCGAAAACCTTATGGAGAGAAAATCGAAAAATCTCTATTTTTAACCACCCGATCACGCCACCGCTCTGATATCATGTGTAATACGTAACGGTGCCTTAATTAGGTACCCCAGATCGAACATGAAAGGGTAAAAAATGGAGAAATGCGGAAATACCTGATTTTCGGTTCTGAAACTTCAAACGAGCTTTTCGAAGCCAAATCAAACCTAAATCCACCGCCTTCTTCACGGGAATCAATCTCCGGGATGCAGGTAAGGTCTTTCTATAGTTTTTTCAAAGCGCGAGCTCTTTTAACAGGTCAGAGATTCCTTATGCTTGTGATTGATATGAGCAACTGCAGGAGACCATAACTTATTTATGTAGCTTCCATATCAGGCTTCCTCATCATAAGGCTGATATGAACCGGGTCTACACTAAAAAGGATCCATTTTTTACTCGGATTTTGACCTATTGATTTAGATCATTTATTGGACCACTTTATTATCTTTATCTGGATCAAATTACGTAACTTAACCGATAATTTATTTAAAAACCAAATTACAATCGATAACTGTCCACTGTATTAGAAATTGACAAAATGGAAAAAATGTCTTACATCAGTATCTTAAATCTAAAATTCGACTTGAGACATATAAAGTGGTAATTAGGCAATAGTAATTAATGGCTCGTGTGAGCATCTTTTAAGTGAGCATTTTTTGGGCAATGGTGTTTGTTTTATGGTGGAGAGTTTAAATTGTAACATGATTTGAGTTATGAAGGACGTTCGATATTTTTGATAAGGTAGACATAGATTTTACAAGTTATAGGCGGATTTGTGACGGGAATGAAATTAAGGTATAACCAAATTGACAAAGCTTATTATAGAGTTCCTGGTTTCAGTTTTACTAAGTCATTAAGACATTGAATAACGACAGTTGCGTAAGGCTAATTAATTTGAGGAAGATCCATGAGATGATAGATGCTTATATGACACATAAGTTAGATAAACCTACTGTCGCTTAGATATTACAGATAACTTATAGGGAAATTACAGATAACTTATAGGGAAAATGTAAGTGGTGAAATGAGTGTTGACCCAAAAATTAGCGATAAGCCAAAAGAGACATGTAGAATCAACAAAATTGGCTCCCCCCCAGTTGAATGGGATTTTGTCCTAAATGACCCCAATACCTTTATTAAAATGATGTTATTTTGGTTTTAATTGCCCAAAATTTCATTGTTTTAGTTTGCAACTTTAAAAAAAAAACAAAATGATATTGTTTTAGGTAATATGAGCATACTCTACACTTTAAGGGGTTGTGTTGGGTCAGGCGGATCTAATATGACTTAACCAATTTCCATTCTTAGGGTTAAGCGTTGATGATATAAATGAAAATAGTGGTCATAGGATAGATAATGAAGGTTGTCATCTTAAAGCTAAGAGTATTTATGAGGATGTAGTTATTTGATGATGGAGATAACCAAGATGAAGAAGAAACTAGTAATTTATGGTGGATCCAATCCAAAATAATAAAAATATTGAATATAGAAGTGATGAAGTTCTTTATAAAGCTAGACAACAAGAAAATGCCCAACATAAAGATGTCCTCCATACTTTTAATGTGTCTATTCCAGATGGTCATCAACCATTGGAAATAGATTTCAACAAATTATGGAAATTTTTTAACTATGATGACTATCCTATTGGTGAAGAACTTGGTGAACCATTATGAAGACCATCTAAGAGTGTTAGGCATCAACTAGATGGTAGCCAATGTCATTGGACTTTATTATGAAGTTTGGCAATGGCAAGGAATTTTAAAATGTAATTGTTGACTATACAATAGCTACTAAATTTAATATGTAATACAAAAGGAAAAAGTCAAAGAGAATTAGGGCTAGTAAATAGAAGGATGTAAATATGAGTTGTATCATTTATATATGACAATAACAATAGGTGCTTGATTTCGCCAAGTAACTAAAATGGATAGTAGGGCTTCAATAAGTTAGTCAGGTAGTTCCACACACACCAATAAAAGAAAATATGTAGATATTAATCCTATGACATTTAATAGTATTCCAACTAAGAGGACTAAGGTTCAAATAAAAACCTAATCATAACATCTTGACAATTTTATACTCAAGTGAGTGAGAGAAGAGCAACCTAGATGAGAAATGTTCAATCACCATATGAACAACTTTTCCAATCAAGTATGAAATAAACTAAGCAATCAGTGACTATGAAGCTATATTAGTGTTGTAATGAATGCATTTATTATGATCTCTTAATGTAACTATGCTTTTGTTTTTTTATGGTACATATAATTATATTCAACTAGGTTTTATGTTTTTTGATAGATGTTTAGTGTTGTAAATGAATGCCTACACTATAATGTTTCTGTAGCTAAATTAAATGAATGTATACATTGATGTTATGGTCATATATTTTATCATATTATGGTATTGTTAATTTGATACCTAAAAAATTAATTCAAGTATATGAAATCTAATTCTTTAGATTCACTTTTATGATACTTTGTGCATTTTTGGTGGATGAAGTGACATAATTCATGTAGAAAATTTTAACTTACAACATAAAGGCCTTTTAGAAAGGCATATTTCTCTTATAATTATAAAAATTAATTTTTTTTGATGACTTGTCCTTAATGATAATTGATGACAAATGTGAGCAGGGACTAATAAATATAAATTTACAAAGTCTCTAGTTTAAAGGAAACGCATAAATTCTTAACATTATAACACTAAAATTTTAGTAATGGTATACATATACCATAGGAGGAGTTGAATGTTGGAATATTCATATACCAATATGAAGCTTCGAACTTCACTTGTATTAGAAAAGCTTGGTGGTATTTTCGTTGTTTCATTTAAAGGAAACAGGTGGATTAATTGGTATGCTCTAGACCTACATTATAGTTATTATGTTTTATTTATGAACCAACACATGTGAATTCCTTAAACATCGAAATAATAGTATAAACAATGCTTGTAAACAAATTAAATAAAAGGAATTAAATATGTACACGAATTTGTAATGTATCAACTTGGTGAAACCTAAGACTTCAAACAAAGAATTCATAAGAGACATCCGACAATAATTTAAAATTTTAAACCCTTCTATTTAAGCCCATGTAAGGTGACACGTGGCCATGAACGACCGTAATATAACGAGACAAAAATTAGTAGTTTTCCAATAAAAAAGTCTCTTAGGCCCAAATAGCGAGATTGTTGGGCCAATGAAAGGCCCATTAGAAAATGGCTGCGTGATTCTGCCGTTAACCGAAAATGAGAGCGATTGTACATACACTACTTGAAGAGCGCCATAAAAGAGCGAGGAAGAAGAAGAAGAAGAAGAAGAAGAAGAAGAAGAGCGTAACCCTATGACGTTGTAACCCACATCATATTAATTTATGCGAGAGAATTAAAAATGTCTGCTTCAAGTAATAGTAATGATAACCATAAGAGGGTGGAGTCGTACATAGGAAGCTTTATAAGTTTGATTTCAAAGAGCGATATCCGATACGAAGGCGTCCTCTCTCATCTCTCAGTCTCCGATTCAACGCTTTCCCTCAGTAACGGTATCTCATTTTCATTTCTTTGTTCCTTTGAGATCTCCACGGTTATTGTGTTTTATTCACAATGTTATAACTTTTTTTTTTCTTTTCCAGTAAGGTCCTATGGATCAGAGGGTCGAAAGAAAGATGGTCCCCAGATTCCCCCCAGTGACGTTTCGTATGAATACATTCTGTTTCGTGGAACTGACATTAAGGTAAAGTTTATGTATATTCATGATTGGAGTTTGAAATTGGTTTTACCAATGTAGATAGGTACCTTAATCAATTCTGAATATTTTGATGTTTAGGATTTGCAAGTCAAGCCTATGCTATCTGTTCCAAGGGAGGAACATGTCCACACTGACCCCGCTATTATTCAGGTTTTACTCCATCTTTAGTTGTTGAAGATTGTGAACCTGGAATGTTTTGTCTCATACATATGCTTTTTCTTTGTTCTGTTGTTCCACAGTCACAGTTTGCTGGAGTTCCATCGGGTAGTTCAATTTCACCATCATTTGGTATTAAAAATTTCACAGAACCTGCTCAAGGACTGAATACCCCTGCTTTGGCAAGTGGAGTCTACCCATTGCCCACATACCCATCCTCAAATGATGGTGGTACTGGACTTTCCCAAGCTACTCAGAATGCGGCTCCATCATTTTCCACACCAAGTTACTGGCAGGGATTGGATGGGACATCAAGCAGCAGATCTTTTACCCTTCAACATTCATCGATGGTGTCACCCCCCTTACCAGTGCAGAATCAGAGGCAGCTCCTAGGAGTGGAGGATACCCCTGTTTTAGGACTGATAAATTCCTCTGAATTTGTTTCTCATATGCCGTCTGCTGCATCTGATACCATACAGCCCAACTTCCAATCCCTTATTAATCCTCTACAATTTTCTACTTCTCAGGGTTCTTTCCAATCACCTAGTATGCTAACTACGTTATCAATTCCTTTTTCGACTCAAGAAACTAACATAATCATTCCTCAGAGCATTAGGAAAGGTGTTTTTAACCCTCCAATCATGCAGCCTACACAATTTTTACCTTATCCTCCATCATCTCATGATGTTTCTTTCACAAGTCCCTTCCTAACACCCTCTCCATCTCTATTAAGTCCACAGCAATCGGCACATTTCATACCAGATGTGTTTCCTTCAACACTGAAAGTTCTTCCCGATCAGAATGATGTGAGTGCTCCGACTTCTTTGTCATCTACTTCTCTACATTGGAGTTCAGGTCTGGCAACACAACCACCCTTGTTGCCGTTGCCTAATTCTTCCCATCAGGTTACGTAGCTTTTACTCTTATTGCTAGGTCGTTTTCTGATGAGGTTGCATTTAATTCTTAACTTTTATTTGGTTACATCTTTTACTGCAGATTATTGGCTTTATGATCATGACATCTAAGTGATTGTGTTTTTTTTTTCTCTCTAAATGCTTGCATGATATAATAGTAGGATGAAATATATGTGCTTAAAGCCATAAATACACACACAAATACATAAATCTGCACAAAGAGATATATGACGATCAGGAAGTCAAAACAAAAGATGCAATTCAGAACTAGAACACCTGATATGAAATGTGATAAGATTCTGGTTCGTGCTGTTTAGTACAGTCCTCTTAGAAAGTAATTCTTGAAGACAGAATTAATCCTTTGAAGTTAGATTCCAAGTACTTTTCCACTGCTGCCAGTGAGTGACGATATAACCGTTATTTTGGAGCCAATACCAAGAATAGGCATTTCTGGTACTCATTTGAAAATAGAGAAGATCTTGGTGCTCACTTGATTTTTAAACAAGCGAACATTCTTTAGCTTAATAAACCAAAACATGATTTGTCTGTCACATTGCACAGCAAAGCTGCTGGATGGTTTCCATTTGTGGTAATTCAATTTCAAGTCCTTACTTATTGTGTCTCCTTCTGATCTTATGTCCGTGTTCACTAACCAAACATTTTTTAGCTTTGCTGCTGCTGTTATTGTATAGTGCTTGTGCTTGCTGAAGTCCAAATAAAAATGTCTCTCTTGGTGTGTTATACTATCATCATGGTCCTTTATTGGTTGCAGTTCACTGAAGAGTTTGATTTTGAAGCCATGAATGAGAAGTTTAAAAAGGATGAAGTATGGGACTGTCTTGGAAAAGCAAAGCAACTAACAAAGGGCACAGATGAAAATCCAAATGATCAAAGCTTGGGAGACAAAGAGTTTGGTGGCCTGGTTTCTACTATTGACACCAAGGTTACATCTCAAGTTTTGAATTAGATCTTTTTTGTATTCAGTATTCACATAACATGTGGTCTATTTGATTGTCTCACCCTTATAATAGTTACTGTTTATGCAGCCTGCATATAATAAGGACAATTTCTTTGACAATATTTCTTGCAATTCACTCAACCGAGGTGGGAATGGGCAGAACCGTTTTGCAGAGAGAATGAAACATGATACCGAGGTTTGCATATTTCTTAAGGATTCTGAAACATGGTGCTTGTTGAAAACTTGATGTGTTGGATATTTTAGTGATCGTTTCTGGTGAATTTTCTCTTCAGACCTTTGGTATTTTCCGTCAGAATCCTAATCTTAGTTATGGTGGGTTTGGCACTGGACGTGGCAATAACTATCATCGAGGACACAGTTGGGGAAGGGGATATGGCCGTGGGTATGGTGGAAGGGGGCGTGGGAACATTACCTTCTGATCCTATGTTAATCTCGTTAACCTTCGAAAGTCCATTAACTTGTGTATCTCAGATTATCTATTCTGACCTCCTCAACCTAGGTGTCAGTTAATATTATCCTTGTCTAGGATTTCATTTTTAGATTCCTGATGGGAACGGTTGGATGTTGATAGTTATGGCAAGTTCATGCTTTTATCTTATGAGCTGGCCTCCCATGTTTACTGCTGTGAAAACTTGTATCACGTAGTCTGATGGTACTTTTAGTTTTAGGGACCTAATTCACACCCCAATTGCCTTTTTAGGTTACTCCTGAATTGTTAATAGACTGAGTTTATATAGTTCATTTTGTTTTATTGTCTGATGTACCATTGTTGGCAAACTTGCGTAGTTGTAGCATCATAGAAATACTGCCCATGGAGAAAAAGGCTGCTTGATGCATGACAAAAGTTCTTGTTCATGGGTCTAGTACATGAAAGTTACAGATGAATGCAATTATGAAATAGGTATGGTAATAGGTCAAGCCCACACTCATTGTCAACAACTTGAGACCAAAACGATGTTGTTTTAGTTCTTTAGATTTCTAAATTTATGAATCAAAATGACGTTTTGGTTAAATATATAAAAATGGCGTCGTTTTGACAATTAGATCTTGGAATTCTTGAATTTTAGGATCAAAATTTTAGCCGGCTTTTCAAGTTTTAGTTTGATCAATTTAAACCTAGTTTGTTAACTTTAAATTGGGTCTGATTCATTGTCAAGCCTATTGTGAACAATTAGATCGGTCTTCATATTAATGATCCAAGTAGAAATTGGTAAATTGGGTTCTTAAAATTTTGATAGATTTGAGTGTGACCATTGATTATTTTATCAAGTAAACAAAAGAGGGGGAAAAAAAGAGGAATAATCTTTGATAATTGAATAGAATACGTTGAATGCCAAAGTTGACTCTTTATGATGATATACCTTGAGGTACAACTATCCTTGTTGCTTAATCGAACAAAGGAAGTGTGTGCTATGTCATTTTTACTGTATGAAAGTAGTTTGTCTTTTTTCTGTTGTCTCAGTGCCTCCCGTAGGCTTGTGGGGCTTCCCCTTATCCAAATACTAATTATCCACTTTCCAATCTAAATCTAAACGCCAGGAATATACCAACTTCATGTTTCTCTGCCTCTTTCTGAAGTAGGTGGTGTTAATTGGAGTTGATTCGTAGAACAAACTGAGCATGGATTTTGTGGTCTAGCTCTACTTTTGTCTTCTTGATTGTGAAGATGGTTGAGCCAAGAGTTGTAGCTGTAGCTGCGATGGCTAGAACCCCTGAACCAGAGTACACCCCGTTCCTTACGAGATAGCAGTCGTGGTCCAACCACCCCCTTCCATAGGACTGTCTTTTGCTCATGCTCGTGGCTGAACTTAACAAAATCAGTGCAAGCGCAAAGCTGATCCTGCAGCACAGCAACTACAGAAATGTTATCTTATATTTTAATTAACACCCACGTGCTTTCTAGTTTTTAATGCTTCTTCTCTTTCCTTTCCGGTTTTAAACTAATCTTCCTACGGATTGAAATCTCAGTGCAGACTTACTGAAGCTTGGGCATCTCCAGCTTGTCCGTGCGCTTTTTTTCGCGGATTCATATTAAAATCATTCTAGTTGCCAACTTGTGGCCAATCACTAGGACCTACCAAGCTTTGTCTATGCGGATGTCAGTTCAATTAATGCCATCTCAGTGGGGATGAGAAATGTATGGACAGACGATTTCATCCGCTATAAGTGAGAAATTGAATGACAAAAGTCAAAATGCTCTATCTAAGTCAGTTTGCACCTCTGAAAATGAGATTTCACACTTCTGTCTGGAAGTGCATGTTTTAGTGATACTGAGAGAAGTAGATATGAAGATAGAATATGACTGATAGCCTACCAGGACAGAACCAGAAGAGCTATGGCCATTGTTGGCCTTTTGGCCTTGATACCATTTCCACTATCCCCTGGTAGGAATTTTCCGCAAGTTAACAAGTTTCCGACGATTTGGGCAGCAATCAAACACACCAATGCTGCAATTCCAAAGTGAAACGCATCACTTTCAGGCACATAACACAGCTTTCGATCCAACTTCACATCTTCCTTCTACAAGACAGCACCCACCCAATGTCCAATGAACAAGCTAAGAAGCAAAAGGAAGAAACTTTATAGTGAAAGCAACTAACCTTGGCTTTCTTGGCCTCGGCGATGATACATAAAACAAAGGAGGCAAGGCTCAGGAAGATGGCGGCCGTTATGAAGAGTAGCAAGAACCCATGTCGAGGCTTTTCCATGGTGAGGTTGGGAGGGCGAATTATGCCCTTTTAGACCAGAAATCTTTGGCGGAGATAGGAAGAGAATAGACAGAGAATTATAAGAACAGGGTTTAGAGTTTACTCAAGGAGTGCAAAGATGTGGGCAGTGGCATATATTGGTCGTCCTCTCCATGATCCTTTATTGGTAGCCTTCTCGCGTGGTTGTTGAAGCTCTCTTTCAAAGCCGTCTTTCATTGCTTTGAAGGAGAGACAACATTCTCTACCTGCCTGTAGACGGTTCTTAGAATATACATCAAGCTCTTTTGATCTGTCCAATGTTTCTTCGGTTACATGGACTTGGTCAACCGCTTCATCATTAGTGGTGAGAGAAGCTGATAATACAAGAAAAGGTTAGAGATTAAGTTTTCGTCTTTGTTTCTAGGGGGACTATATGAGACTAAACTGGCAATAAAATATGAATAGCTGTTTAGGGATTGAGTATTGATAATTGATAATTGATTAGGGATCATAAATCACACTATTGGGAAAGGCGCATTTGGCTCACTCCATTCGCTGGAGGTTGTAGGTGGAAAACTTGCTTATAATGTGATTTAAGGGCAAAACATGTAAGAGACGTGTGTCTTTTATCTTACAATTAATGCTTGGGGTGTCTTGGGAGATTAAGTCAATCCTTAAGATGAACAAGTTTTGCTGGCGTGACTTTTTAAGCAAGATACCTAGAAATAAGGTTATCAAGATCAAACTCAGTAGACAACTGTAAATTTGTGCATTGACTTTTATGCAAATGGAAAGAAATTCTGAGGCCAATTCGTACAGAAGTGGAGAGAAGAATTTTCTATATAAATCATGCAGTAATTGTGAAATAGAAAGAAGACATGGGATTAATTATATTTCAATCATATTAACCAAGCGATGTTTTTCAAGAGAGATTTCTTAGCTTGCTATGTTTAAAATCGACCCTTCGTCAGCACTCAATAAGACATGAAGCCCGTTCAACTTATTACTTCCCAAATGATTTATTAATTATCCAAATTGTGGATTAAGGATTTGTGGTCCTTCTAATTAGTTCTACCGGATAAAAGTGGAATTTTCTCGTGGAAGGCAACCAATTTTCATTCGAAAGAGTTTGTTGACAAAGTATTAGCCATATAGTCATTTCATTTGTCTTGGTATTTAGGAGCAACGTCGTTGACATGTGTACCAGTTTGCAAATTAACTTTTTATAACCTTCAATAAAATATACCAACAATAATTTTCTCATAAAAGTGCAAATATTTAAAATTTAAGGGCCATTATAAAAATGACTTCTTTTTATCAAGTGTAGTACAAATTGAATAATAAATTACAAAATTTCGCAAAATTCTTCAAAGAAACAAACGGGAAGAAAAAAAGTGGAAAAAAATGTCTTAGGTCATCCGAGAAAGATACCCTCGTTGTTTAGTGTATATGAATAAGCTCTCATGTTATCAAAAAAGCTCATAAAGGCGCTTGTGCAAGCCTTACTCTCATTACAAGAAATATAAATAAAAAGAAATTTATAATTTATACATTCTATCACGATATCATAGTTTACAAGATAACTTTTTTTTACACTATCACACACTCATCTTCAACATCAGCATTACACCACTCTACATTCGTCCTTAGCACCAAACTAAATACATCCATTCATCACTAACTTGCCACACATATGATGGCAAAACACAACACATTACTTTCAATCATGTTAACAATTTCTTAACCACATAATTAAATTCATCAAATTATCTTATTTGACGAAATCGAAATCAAGCAATCCTTACTACTTTTGAATCTTCTTTGCTACGTTGATAGAATAGCTTTTGCACCAACAACTTCATCCGAGGATATATCCTTTATCTACAGAAATTTTTAAGCCACAAAACTTGGACCGACTTATTTATTTCTTCCTTACTGCTTCCCTGTCCATCTCTACTATTCGACTTGCACTTAGTCACCACACTTTACACGAACTCTAGGTTAGATTAGGAAGACACTTCATGCATCAATCCACCTCCCAAAGATTTCTCCTTTGATGGAATTCTATATCTTCAAAAAAAAGGCTCAACACTAGCCACCAAATATGTTTCCACCATTTCCCACACTACTGATGAGTTGGCTGGCATATATTAGAGATAATATTTCAAATAATGATCTCGTTCTTTTTACCCTAAATGGTTTACCCTCTGACTAGGAATCACTCATCACCACTATTAAGCATAAGGAAACATCCATCTCCTTCGACAAGCTTTGAGCCAAATTACTCATCCACGAGCAACGTTTTCAATCCTACATTGAGCAAAACTCCTCCACTCTAACTTATGTGGCATTCACTATCTCCTACACTGGCCACCTTACCAATGGAGGGTGTGGTGACATCTAGGGTAAAAAAAGGATGCTCCTTTTGGCCCCCCAACAAACCTAATTCACCAGGACCTTATTTTACCTCTAATGCGCTCATAGAACCTTTAAATGGCCTAAATTTGCAAGCAACATTTTGTGGACCTTTTTTTTCCACTAGGCCAGTGAATTCCTTTGACCCATCCATTAATCAAACCCCATATATAGCCCATTATTTTTCATAGGCCCAAACCCAAAGACGTTCCTCTTTTCCCTAATCTAATTACAACAATAAATCGCCATCCCAATGCTAAATCTCCTGGAAATATGGTCATATTGTTGTCTACTATCCTTTTCAATATTTTGAATCTTGAAATGGTTCCCATAAACCTTCCATTAATAATCAAAATCTTCTTATAGCCTTCACTACATTGAACATTAAAAACCCTCTTAATAATTCCCTATTTACCTCAAGCACTATTACTGAATAGTTACCTGACACTGGTTCTACCACTCACATGCCCCCAAGCCATTAATTTGTGGAATCTGAAACATCGTATAATGGTCCAAATCAAATGATTTTTGATAATGTTCACACACTTTCTATCTCCTTTACTAGTAATTTTACTCTTTCTACTCCATATCAACCACTTCATCTTACTAATATTTTAGTTGTTGCTTAACTAAATACAAACTTGATTTCTACTATCAAATTTGCCAAATATAATTCTTATCTTTTTAAATTTTAAACGTTGGCTATGTTTTAAAGTATCTCATCACCAAGACACCACTCTTTGGTGGTTTCATCCACAACAATCTCTATCTTATGAAGATTTCTCTGAATTTTAGAAATCCTATTTCTCTCACTGTCACTCCTGCTCTATCTAATATTTGGAATTAGTGTCTTGGTCGAAGATTTCTTTGAATTTTACAAATCATGTTTCCCTCACTGTCACTCCTGCTCCATCTAACATTTGGCATTAGCATCTTCATCATCCTTGTTTTGCAACACTTTCTCGATTGTCATATCTTTTTTCTTCCAAATTCATTGTAAAAAATAATTACATCTTTTACTAAAATTCCATTTTTATTATCTTCTCATGTTTTCGCTAGTCCTTTTAGCTTATTTACTATAACATTTGAAGACCCTCTTCCTTCCTCTCTATTTCTCGTTTTCATTGTTTTATCATTTTTATTGATGATCTCAATTGTTATACATAGATATTTCCTTTAACTTACAAATTTTAGGCTCTCTCTCACTTTCAGTCTTTTAAACCATAGTTAAAAATGTTTTTCCCACCACTATTAAATTTTTTAATGCGATGGAGCTTCTTAACTCATCAAAGGTGCCTTTGTTCAATTTCTCACTTCTTAGGGCATTACATATCATATCTCCTATCCTAGTACTCCCTAACAAAATGGCCTTATTGAAGGAAAAAATCTTCATATTACTAACACTGATCTTACTTTTCTCATTCATAACTCTCTTTCTAAAATCTTTTGGTACGATGCCTTTTTTGCTGTTGTTTATTTTATAAATCTTTTACCTATTCATATTCTTAACTATAAGTCCCCTCGAGTGTTTTATGTTAGATATACCTTTTGATTCTATTTTATAGTTCTTTAAATACAAGGACCTGATCTATCAAATACAATCAGAAACCAACAAGAGATGGTAAATTTTATTAACATTAATTACTGTCGTATGTAAGAATTGAAAATAATCATTTTACTAGTTAGGGGTAAGACTACGTAATACTAAACTCTCTAGACTCCTCGTTTTAACAGGAATTTTACTGGATTGTTGTTATTATTGTTGTTGTGTCATTGGTAAGCATTTGAACATGAAAGTCATCTTTATTGATTTTTATTTTATTTTACAGTGATGAATGTCATAGATAATTTGGCCCTAAAAAACTAAAAGACCCACAGATCATCCCCCCAGCTCAACTTAATATCTCGGACAATCTACAATAATAAACAAGGTTGTTAGTTGAAAAAATGGAGATATGTACCTAATATATTTTTGTTTATATATAGTGTAGTACTTATTTTGCTGACTCTTAATGTAGATATATATGTAATAAGTATTTACATATAATAAAGAAGAATGCGTACTAGATCATATGTATACTTAACAAAAAAGACCCACAAGTTTGTTCCTAAGCATTCTTATGCATATAAAAATGTAAACTTGCTCATATACAATCTCACACCTCTAAAAGATGCAAACTCGCTCAGCAGTAGTCTATTGTTTGTAAAGATGCAAAATCACTCCTTAAGTTTCTTGTGCTTATAAAGATACCTAACTACTTATGCATAATCTTAAGTCTTCATAAAGACGCATACTCACTCTCACTCCTATAAAGCACATACTTACTGATACATAGGTTGCTTATACACATCCTCACACCATAAAAACAAAAGCATACATTCTCGTGCTTGATAAGAAATACACATAAACTAGTGATATCACGCTTAAAATGACACAAATGTGAAAGAAACATTGCCTTATGCTTATGTAGTCTTAAATTTGACAAGATGCAGTGTCGTAGTCTTGCTCTCGATAAGATACATGCATATTATCTTGTGCTTAATAATATGCATACACACAATCTCACAATCGACAAGGTATAGATGTACATACTAGTAATATTGTGCTTCAAAAAATTAAAAATTAAAAATATATTATCTCAAGTTCAATAAAATATAGAACTAAAAATGTGTAGTAGCTCTCAATAAGAAACAAATATGTAATCTAGCATTTAATAAGAGAAAAATAGTTAGACTAGTGATCTCAAGCTCAATAAGACACAAACTAGTAATCTCATGCCCAATAAGACATATAATCACAATTTTTCAATCGATAATTTGTAGAGTCATAATATCGCACTAGAGTCTCACACTCAAGCTTTTGGACTGACTGCACAGTCCATTTGGAAGGAAAGAAACTTGCTTAGATTTGAGGTTGAGAGCAAAGCTTTGGATACTCAAATCACTGAAGTTATTAAAGGAGTCAAGGAGCTAATCGTTCTTAACGACTTAGATCTAACCTGCATCTCACCTTATATTCTCTGAACATCGAACATATGTATTTATCTTAATATCGGGTTATTGGTAAACCTACATATGCTACTTTATGCATGTTATCAAGTATACCTATGATCAACCTTTTGCTTTGTAACATAATTCTTTGTTAATACCATTTTTCCCTTTAAAAAAAGAAGAAGAAGACATAGGTATATAATCTTGTGCTTAACAAAGCACATATTTGCAAAATAATAGTTTTATACTCAATAAGACACATAATTGTAAATATGCCATATCATGTTCGTCAAGAGGAAAACATTCAACCTCATGCTTGATAAGGAACAAACATGTAATCTTGTTTTTATAAGAGTCAGATTCATAGACATGTAATCTCGCGTTTGATAAAGATGCATGAATATCATCTCATGGTTGATAAGATGTAGGCATACAATCTATAGCTCAATAAGACATAGACATGTAATATTATGACCAATAAGATGTATACGTTTAAACTAGCAGTCTCACATCTAATAAAATACAAAATTGTAGACATGTCGTCTTGCAAGTGATAAGACACATGCTTGCATGCTCCCATTTAATAAAGCACTTGCATACAGTCTTGCACTTTATAAGACTCAAACATGAAAACTAGCGATCTCACACTTGACAAGATGTAGAAGTACATATATACGATCATGTGCTATAGCCCGGCTTAATAATGTGTAGACATATGGTCTTGCACTTGGCAACATGCAATCATACAGATTAATGATCTCACAATCGATATAACATAGAGCCATAAATATGTTGGCTCACTTCTTGCACTTGACAAGACACATACAATTTTTTTGAATTTGATAATGTAATGCATAACATGAGCCTAGTTATGCACCCAGGATCAAACATGAAAGTGAATAAACAAAGAAAACATGAGAAATACCTTTTTTACTTTCCATAACTTTAAACGAGCTTTTCAATGCTGAAACTTTCGAACTTTCTTAACAGCCTTTACGAAAGTTGATCAACCAGATGTCATCAACGTCTTTTTGTGACTTTCTTAATGCATAAACCTCTTAATGGATCAAAGAATCTGAACATTCATAACTTACTTAAGCAGAAGTAGGAGACCTTTCTCCCGACCACAGGCTCAATGCATGTTCAATTTATACTGATTAGGCTCCATTTTCTTCGCTGAACTTCAGTCAATTAAACCAAATCCTTTATTGAGCTACTTTATTCACTGAACTTCAGCCCATTAAACTAGATCCTTTATTGACCTACTTTATTTTCTTTTAATAAGATCAAATTCTATTCGCTTAAACGTAAATTTATTAAAATCATAAAATTGTAATTAATTGTTGTTTAATTCTAGGAAAATTACTGACACTCTCCTCGTGGACAATAACTAATTATAGTATATGTAACAATTATAAAATTAGTAAAAAATGGTTAAGCCAAATCAATGTATAAGTCGACCAAGTTTAAAAATCATTTGAATCAAACATAATGAAACTCCATTATTAGGTCTCATAAGGCTTTCAATATTAGAAAGTATCAAATACATGTGTCATGTGTGATATAGATCCAATACAATCACAAATATCTAATACCTTACTAACATAAATGAGAAAATGAAGTGTGACAAACTAGGACGATAACTATATGATCTAAAATGTATCATCTTTCCGTTTGTATGTCTAAATTTTTTGAACTTTATACTAAACAACATTAGAGAAATTTGTTTTTTCTCACTGAATGTTAAGCTATATTAGAGAACACTTATAAGATTAAATGCCCCATATATCAGGTCAAAATCAATGGATTCATATATGTATTTGTGTGTGTCCTAATGACATAGGCTCAAAGTCAATCTGTATATATATGTCCAATGACCTTCAAAATGCTTAAGATCGATACAAATCTTAAGACTTTCACATGTATTAGTGCAACATATAACAACATGTATGACTGAGAGTAAAATGATGATTATTTGTATTGATAAAACATATTGTTATAATACATGAAAAACATACAGATGTACAAGGAGCAAACACTGGGATCCCTAACTAAAAGTGTTTAAGGACTTCAATACACCTATACTGTATACATGTCTCTTAAAAACATGTGACCGAAGTCCTTTAGTCAAAGGATCGACAAGCATACCTTTAGTCCTCAGATGCCCCATATTAGTGTCATCTTTCTATATGAATTCCTTTATGGTCAAATATTTGACCTCCAAATGCTTAGACCCTATGATGTTATTATTGTTGTTATTCAATAACATAGCAGAAAGATTATCACAATATAAATAAATGGATCTAGCCACTAAATCAATCACAAACAACTCAGAAGTCAAGTTCCTGAGTCAAATTACCTGTGTAGCAACTCTATAGCAGGCCACAAACTTTGCATGTATAGTCGATGAAGTCATTAATGTCTGCTTGATACTCTTCTACAACACTGCTCTTCTGTTAACATAAAAGATATACCTTGATGTGGTCGATTCCTAGGTTATATCTACCCAATAGTCTAACAGCAAATGTAATGTCTGGTCTAGTTTACACTTGGGCATACATCAGACTACCAACTGCACTAGAATAAGGCACATTATTCACAGCCTCTCTCTATATCATTCTTTGGACACTGTGTCAAAGATAATCTCTCTCCATAAGAGTTGGGTGCTGCAACAGGTTTACAATAAGTCATATTAAACATTTGTAACACTCGCTCAATATATGCTCTCTGCAAGAGGTCTAATGAGTATGGAGACCTGTCCTAATAATTTTGACCAATGAATTTAATATAAATTCATAAAGTTTAATATTATTTGAAAAAGTTTAAAAACTAAATTAAGATTAAAAGTTAAATATAATTGATTCTACTTAAATCCAATTATGAGACAATTTAGTTTTAAATGATATAAATATTGCATAAAAAATAAATGAGACTTTTAGTGTGCAACATAACATATTTACTATTTTAGCACAAGAAATATTCCGAATTTTTTAGTTTCAATAAAAAGATATTGGATAAGTATTGACACTGTTAATGTCATTTCTTTTTTTTCTTTAAGAATACCTTCAATTTTTTCATGATTCAAATCCTTTCATACAATTCACAATATGACATCGGAAAATCATTTATTTTCAATTGCATATTGTATTATATTTTAAAGATCTAACACTCTGAAATATAATGAAAAAGATGTCTCCTCAAACATAAGGACGATATAAAATTAAAAAATAAAATCAATTTGTTATATCATAAGTTAAGATCCATATTACAGTACTCGAAGAACTATACGTTAAATTTTATCATTTATCACTGAATTACATGTACTCTGTATTTGAAAAATCTAACTTTTATTATGTATGATATGCTAAAGATAGATTGGTTTTGAATGAACCATATTTGTAGTGATATGTAATTTTTTTTGGGTTAAATTTGACTTATAGTAATAAATCATTTTTTTCACTTGTAAATAAATTGTATCAACAATGGTACTTTGTCTCAGTTCTGAAAATATTGAAATCTTTAAGACATCAAAAGCTAGTTATGCATTTACGTGAATACCATGACAATAGGTTCTCCTCTGATAATGATTACAATTGAGAACAATTTGGTATTCCCTTGGGAAGCAAGGCCCAGACATTCTAATTGGGACACAAAATTAATTGAAGAAACCATCGGATAAATTTAAGTCAACTGTTGTACGACTAATTAAGGCCCATCAAATCACAGAGCTTGGCCTTTAATAAGATCGATGGTACATTGGAGTTAAGTTATACGATAAGGCTTTATGTATATTAGTCTCAAATTTTAAACTTAGCTTCTCATACCACAGAAATTTGCTCAGTTTGTCAAGTCGAAGTTGTGGACTAACCTGAGAAATTTCTTCAGAACAAATTTTCCTGGACAAATTCATTTTTTCCTTCTAAGAACTTCTAACACCGATTGCGCAGTGCAATAAGCAATTGCCTGAACTGTAACCATTGGATTCACACCTAAAGCTGTTGGAAAAACGCTTGTATCTGCCAGAAACAATCCCTCTACTTCCCATGTTTCACCCATCTGGTTTACTACAGAATCTTTAGGATCAAAACCCATCCTGCAACTCCCCATTTGATGTGCTGAACATATCTGCGATGACAAGTCTCTCAATGGTCTTGAACTCTCTTTTTTCACAAACCTCTCAAACTCATGGTAGCTTACTTTCTTCACATTCAAGCTCTTTCCTTTAGGGTGATGTGTACCAATCTCTTCAGCTCCTGCCGCTGCTAGTATACGTAAGATCCTCTCTAATCCTCTCTGTAGATTCATCTCGTCGTCGGCATTCATTTGGTAGTTTATTGAGGTTGGTGAAGTCACTGTTCCTGATCCTTTATCCCTGGCCAATGCAAATATATGAGCTGTCCTGGAAATTCTTGACATTCTCCTTTTCATGTCAGAACCTGACACCCATGGCATAAGTGCTGAGAACATACCAGGATGCAATGATGGTGTCTGAATCACTGCCCCATATCCACTCCTGTCAAAATCTGCAACAACTGTAGACATTGCTGTCATTATCCCTCCTTCGTAGCTTTTCTTCCATTCCTCTGGCCATTGAGCTTCAGGGAAATATCCCCAAGCCATTGTTACTGGGTGGAGGCGTAGGTTTTTGCCAATGTTAGGATTCTTCAGGCCACTTGCCTTTAACAATGCGGGTGTGCTTATGGCACCACAAGCAACAATTGTCACCTTGGACTCAACTACACATAAGTCCTTTATCCCTTTGTATTCAAATTCAAATGCTACTCCACTTGCCATTTCCCTACGTTTACCGCTCATTCGCTTACTTAAAATTTCTATGGCTTCACATCCCGGCAGAATTGCGCCATTCCCGCAATTCACCAAATCTACCAGCCATGTCTCAGCGGTGCCTTTCTTCCTTCCATCTTTGCAACCAAGACTGCACCAACCACAGTAGTGATCGGACTCCGAGTTTCGTGGAATAGTGTTGACAGGGTAGCCTAATTCTTGACACCCTTTCCTTAAAATCGCATTATTGAACCCTTCATCGTTGATTTCAGACTGAACCCCCATTTTCTCACAGACAACATCTAGCGCTTCCTTGTACAATTTGCTGCCATATAACTCTAAACCGTAGTGATCACTCCATTCGTTCATAACATGTTGAGGGGTCTTAATGGAAGCTGACCAATTAACCGTAGAGCCTCCACCTACTGTTGATCCCGCAAGTATCACTGCCCCCATATCATCAGTAGCTAACAAACCAGAAGATAGATACATTTGGTCCATTGCAAACCCTTCAAGAAGAGGCAGATTGTTTCTAGCAAAGTAATTTCCTTTCTCTAAGACGAGTACTTTGTAGCCAGCCTTGGCAAGAACTCCGGCGACTACGCCGCCACCGGATCCAGAACCAATCACCACTGCATCACATTGTATAACCAATGATGGAGATGTTGAACCAGGCGAATTTCCTTTGCTTTGACGAACAGAGACGGGAAATCCAGATAGACGTAAACTGTCAGCAACTATGTCTCTTGGAAGGCTTATGTTAATAAGTCCTCGATATAGAGGTCCGAATAGCTCTTCCTTGTTAGCTTTCTCTTTGATCTGCTCATTATGTCTATGATTTGATCTCTCATTTGGGGAATGTTGTGACGACTTATTTTGGCTGTTGATTGGTGGTTTGAACTGTGGGTCAGGTCCAGGATAGCCTATCGCTTTCCATGCTAGGTTCTCGTTTTCGTCGTTTACCTGAAATTGGATGTCCGAAGCTTTTGTTGATTAGTTAACTGAAAATCCATCTCTTAGGCCTCTGAAGGTGATTATGGCGGGTAGGCTACATCCAATGTATGCAACTGATCTACTACGTATGATTTTTCGTGCATTATAATAATGTTCCCGCAAAACACACGGATCTTTTCAATACTTTCCTTATTTTTAAAAATATACTTAAAATCATTAAAAATATTTAAAAAACATCTTAGCATTTTTTATTAAAATATTTTAACATAATTAAATATTATCATTATTTCACTTTCATATAATAAGATTGTCATTAATTAATTATAAAATATAAAGACGCACCTATCACACATCTTCCTATTTATGGTCATTTTCACGTGATGCATTCTATTCTAATTTTAGTGAAAATCATGTTCAAGTAACCAATAAGGTTTTAATATTTATAAATTAAAAATAAAAGTTGCAGCCGTAGATAAAAGATCAACATTTGCCACTAAGGGTGGAATCAGCAGCCGATCTTGAGCTAAAAAAAATCAAATTTGATCTTGAAATTTAAGGACAAGGGAACTAAGGATCCCTTAATTAATAATAATAAATAAGATAATTTTAATTACCTGGGAGAAGTAGACTAGTACACAGAGGAGTTTCATGGCCTTGAAAAGCATTCTGAGCAGATAGATAAAGTTGAATTTCCAAAAAATCAGTATCTCTTCTCTCTTCTTCTGAGGAAGTTGAGGGAAACTGTGAAAGTATGGAAAATGGCTTGTAATACTATTCGGCCCACACAACATTAATGTTCCAAGCCTTGTTGATAGAAGCCATAACACCAACATAATCAACCATTTCTTTGGGTGCTTCAGCCTTTCACTCATCAGTCCTCCTAGCTGCATCCATATCATTCTTATGAATACCATTAAATAATAAACATGTAACTGATCATTGCTAGCTTGTACATGTTATGGAGTTTGGTATTCACTTTTAATATATGGAATGAGCTCAATTTTCATATATATTAATAACTCTATTAAATTAATAATGCACAAAGTTTGGACTTGGAAAATGACTGCGATAGCAAATTTAAAGCTTTAACATGGGTGCTCTGTAAAGCTGTACCATAAAAATTAAAACTAAAGATAGCAAGTCTAAAATAGCAGGACTCTTTAACTATTATTAGCTTCAGCAGTATCTTGGCGAATCAAAGTACATGTATATCACAAAAAAAAAAGAAGGGAAAAGTTGTTCGAGAAAATCTTGGAGTTTGGACCACCACATATATTCAATTAATAAGGTTGGGATTGGGACTTGGGGTGTTCTTCTTTCCCTGATTCCGGTGTAACTTGGATTAAAGAAGTGCATCATACTTCCTTATGAATATGTTAGTTTATAAAGGAAAAGTCACAGCATCAACTTCTTAGAAATGGGGACATGCATGAGAAGGACCTTTTTGTCGTTGGTCACCACAAGTCATCTCTATTATTATGTCAGTTTATATGAATGGAAGAAAACAATTCAAAAAGAAATTTAAAGAACTGTAAAGATGGGCGTGCATCAGTGTCATGCAAAGTGATTAAAATATATTAGATGGTGACCAGCACAGAGATAATATATTATATGTATCCAATTCATGGGGTTGTGAAGAACGAAGTCCTACCCGTTCAGGAGTTCCGGCCATGGAAGCCGATGACCGGTAGAAGGTGGCGACAGAGTCGTCTACGGCAGTGTTGGCGGGGACGTCGACGGATGGTAAGAAGGCGTCACAAACAGCGGCCAGAGACTCCATTTGTGAGGGAGAGAGAGAGCTGATGTAAAAGGGTGGTTTGTGATGTACCTGATGATCATCGTATTCTCCTTCCAAAAAGAGTCTTTGAGGGTCAATGTTACCTAAATCAACCACTATCTGGTCTTCATCACCACCACCTTTCTTCTGCATCATAATTTGGGACTTGAAAGACACACACACTGACCCTAATCTCAGCTAGTGGGGACTGAAGATGGTATGCATACAGAGGTGAAGGGTATTATATATACATGCAACATGTGTGGTTTGTTAGAGTGTGAGCAGAGAAATTGTTGAATTATGATTAGGTATCTATCTATTAACTTCATTAAAGAAAAGATACAGACGACGGAGACACGTGGAGATGATGAGAAACCAAATTTGGGGAGAGGAGGGGGTGGGGTGTTTCATGATCCAAACTGATCACTAACTGGACCTTTCCTAGCTAAAATTAATGTTAACCCACAACTGTACCTCTTAATTAATGCTTCCAACAATTATCAATATTTTACGTAAAATCAATTATCATTTTCTTTTTCTTTTTGTAGTGTTGAGGATATTAAATTTCATCTGTTACTTCAGGCTGTATTAATTCAGATTTAATTTCACATCCTAATATTAGGGATAACCATAAAATGGATTGCTATGCTATGTGGATGACCACAATGAATATAGCATGTTTTAAATTTTCATTAAATTCATAAAATCTCTTATTTAATAGATGTTATATTTAAGGATCCCACATAAGACGTGTATGTTAAATATATCTAGCTAGCTTTATTAGTATTTGTCTGTACACCAAAAACAGATTAGTATATTTCTCCTTTTGTACTGGAAAGCATAAACATGCCACTAGAAATTGAAATGTCTCTTCAACTACTTGAAAGCTTGAGTCGCGAGTCTTTTAATTATATGCGAAAACAAATATGAAAGGGCACGTACATGTACCATTTGAGTTCCAAACGAAATTATTAGTCAACTAATAATTTTGTCATGAAGTCGCCTTTCATGCATCAAATTGAATGTAAGTGGGCCAATTTGCCGAAACTACTAGGAAGAATGCTTTGCATTTCTTGCAATTA
Source organism: Erythroxylum longipes (assembly GCA_027563885.1). NCBI lineage: Eukaryota > Viridiplantae > Streptophyta > Magnoliopsida > Malpighiales > Erythroxylaceae > Erythroxylum > Erythroxylum longipes. The sequence goes on along the minus strand of JAOQMS010000001.1, from coordinate 18,195,808 downwards.
GTTTGATAGTCAGCCTCGTCTTCTTTGCTGTTTAATTAATCGCTTATTCGCTAATTTGTCTTTTTCCGAACGTCAGCTAAGACTTCAGACACAGGTTGATTTATATTTCCGTTATTAGTAAATTAATATTGATGATAAGAACTCCTGCCATTAAGAAATATAAATCGGATGTCTACGCTTATGGGCAATGGATGACGTTTTGAGAGATTCAACCTAGCTTGCCTTTCTCACACTCAGACTACGATAAACAAGTTTTGACCGTCACTTGTTTATCACACCAGATTAAACACAACTTTTGAATGGATCGTCAACTTTCTTATTAAACGAGGATTTGGTTAGTACATTGACGTCAACGTGAAAGGTTCATCTTTCGACTATGGAAATATGGAAGCCTTCTACGGCTATATTACTGTTAATAAAGAAATACAACTTGGCATACGTAAACGAATTTGATTAAGGTTAATAAATTGCTTTTTTTAACATAAGTTTCAAATTAGAATAATTAATGGCCCGTTAGAGAAATTATATATGATTAAAAGGACAGTCAGTTCAAATCTTTCTTACTTACCTTAATTTCTTAATTCACTAAGCTACCTTTTTCTTTTATTTTGGTTGTCATCCACTTGAACAAAATCAATTAATGATTTAATTTTTTTTCCTCTTAGTTCCATTATAAAATTACAACAACAAAATTCCACTTAAATGCGGAATCTGAGAGTTCCGTTACAAAATTGATAAAAATAAATCCATCAACCTTTCTACATATTATATATTTATTCATAATCTGATATGTTTATCTAAAGTATTTTAATTTATCACATACTATAACGTTCCTTGATTAAACTAGAGAAATGGTTTTTATTTTGATAGAATTAACAACAAAGACTTTATTAAGATATATATATATATATAAAGTAGGAGGGTTGAAATATGAAAGGAGCACAAGTAGGGACCGCATAAATGTCATACCTGGTTTTTAATAGTTACTACTTGCTGAGAGGGAAAAAAAAAGGAAATTAAACTCCTTAAAGGGATTAAAATAACTGGCCAGGAAAATAATAATTAAATAAGATCGAATAATAAAATTTGAAAGAAATATTTGACCAAAATTGGCATACAAGTATTTATAATTTGTGATATGAAATATAAAAATATCTTCAATTTAAAAGCAGAAAATAGAATGAATAATTGTTGAATATAATCAATTAGGATTTCTTCAAAATATGCCTTTTACGACTAAATTAATCTAAATTAATTATTTCAATTAGATTTTAAAGTATCAAGAAAGTTAAATTATTATACAAAAGACAAAATTTAAAATATAATTATTTTAACTTAATAAACTCTAATTCTTATATAAATTGTTAAAATAATATATGATTTATTTAATAGGTCACATCAACTTAGGTTTTTGAGTTGAAATGTGTTTTAATATAATAACAGAATCTTAAAGATATCCCTAATTTTTAATGAATTTATTATTTGATTTCTTAACCTAAGTCTTCTGTAAAATAAAATTACTGTATAAAAGAAAACATAAAATACATCCGCTTATAACTTATATGCAAAGATATTATGTTTCGTAATCTGTGGCGTTAACTATATCTATCCTTGCGAATCAATTCTTCGTTGAAATTCAAACCAGCCATATTTGATTTAGGAATTTATCTTGACTTGTTTGCACAATTAAGATCAAGTTGGACGTACGCATGATCATAAAAGCTGTTTAACCTGTCCCCCGCTACCAATACACTTAATTCAAGCACCATAAAAGCTTTTGTGGAGACTCTTGCTCCAGTTAGATGGATTAAAGTTTATGATATGAACAACTAAAGTTTTGATTCATCATACGGGGCCTCAGGAAAAATGAATTTCAACATGCAAGTGCAGCCATTCAAGTCTCAACCAATAAAAAGAAAAAAAAAAAGAATATCGACCCTCGAGCCTATTTATTGACTTTTCAATCCAAACACAGGAGCTGATGAATCACTAGTGGACGAACTTAAACATATGTGCAGGTGAAGAAAAAGCCCTCTTCAAAAGGGACGTCGGTTGTTGCTTTTTCTTTCTCAGTAACAAGTTAAGGATGAAGAAGAAGCATTAGGTTACTGGTGATCAATTAATTAACAGCAACATAAATTGCTGCTACATACCTACATTAATAATTTCGAAAGTCGAACCTGGATTAATCCAGTCATGAGGAAAAAGTTACATATCGTCTGAAACAAGACCAGGTAAAAGAAAAGTATAATAATTGAGAAACCATGAAACAGCAGAGTGAGGAATCAGTGTCATCATATGATCATATCCAAGAGAAAACTTTTACAGCAAATGTAGTTGACGAGACCACGAACGAGTATATATAAAGAGGACCCATAGTTACTGATCAGGCCTTAGAATTACATGCATCTGGTGGCGGACACTTGCTGGTTCTACTACAAGTTTTAGACATGCAAAGCACCCACACAGAAGACAAAAATGGTTAAACATTCAATACCTATACCAGTAAATTTCCTAGAACCAAAGGTGTGTCAGTTCAGTATGCAGAGTCTTTCACCTTAACCTAGGCGCCTCTCACCATTTTTCCACTGATCAACAACAAATGTTACAAATGTAAGCATGCCTTCAGAACATGAATTAACTTGTAGTCTTAGCTATTTGCTAAAAACTTTATGACAATCCAATTTAGCTAGGATGGATAGAAATTACCACAAGAGATGAGAATGTTATAGGAAGAGGAAAGCGTGCGTACCCTTCGATTTGGTTTCTACATTTTTCAGCCGCAAACTCTTAACTGATTATTATTATTTTCACAATGTACCACAGTGCAACTATTAGTTATTATTTAGAAAAAATTTAAAGTTCCTATAATGCTAAATATCATTACCAAACACTAGAACTAGCAATTGCTAATCAAAACAAGTGATAATTAATTAAAAATCGTATTTTAATTAGGAAAATTATATGGCCAGCATCAACTTGTAATTTTAAAATTTTTTAGACACATAGTAAAACTCGTTATTACTTGTTCAATTTCTGTTGTTAGAACTTAGAACAATAAGTAAATTATCTGGACTTCAATTGATAATTTTGTTTTGACTTTTGTTGTGATGTCAACGTCAGTCTTAAAAAAGTCTGCTGTTACTAACATCTGTTCAATGAAGTCACTTTCTATTGGGCACTAAATTGATTACGTGTATTCTCTGATTTCGTACATTGTTTTCTTCTAAAAAACGTATGCATGGCTATATAAACATTTAGATCAATCTTTACATACTAAATTCTCAAGTCTATCCATAATTGAGTTTTAGAAGATCCAATTGGTGTTCTTATCGAGAAGTTTAATACATTGTCGGCAAAGACACATCAAACTTACAACTATTTAATATCAATGTGATGGAACGATCGGCTTTTGTGATTGAAACTTGAGCACGTATAACCTTAAGTAATTTAATTTATGGACTGAACCAAGAACAGGCCAGTCGGCACCGAACCCTTAATACTGAAAACAAAAATCTGAGGCATGTTTCTATGTTTGTGTTTACCGATTTTTCAACAATTAAAGAAGACTATCCCAGCATATACTAGCTGTCTATCTTGTAGCAAAGTTGAGAACATGACACAATGGTATGCAACAGCTTGCCGGTTAATAAAAGCCGCATCTTTCTCAATCTTACCTAGCATTTATTATGCTTGGATTCGTCAGTCTGCATTAGTTAATGGGCACTTTTGCGAGTTGGAGAGGGCACAACCTCTTTATTTATTTATTTGTAACCTTATAATCTATTAATTTAATATTTCTTATTATATTATTATCGATATTGCAAATAGAATAGACACCAAATTTCATGTATATCTTTTGCTGATACTTCTTTATTTAGCAAGCCAACCCCATTAAAATCTTTGGATGACTTATTTTACACTTCTTTCACTTTTATAATCGAGTGTAGGAAATCAAGTCCTATCATTTATTTGTAGAAGTAAGAATATCTATTTGAAACTTGACATATTTAGAGTTACCTTCTGTTTTTTCTTAAATTTAAAACCGTGACTTAAATGTATAAATTATATTGTGCCGTAAATGAAGCGAAACACTTCTGTCACATTAATTGTAGGAAATTAATGAGCTAAATCTATATATATATATATATATATATATATCTGTCACATTAATTGAAGGAACTTAATGAGCTAACATTATATATATGTCACATTAATTTAAAGAAATTAATGAGCAAAAATTATATATATATATGTCACATTAATTTCCTTCAATATATATATATTTTCTTGAGAGAGCTATATAAACCAACATTTTGTTCAATTGTTGTGTCATGTTATCTGTTGGTTAGCTCATTAAGTTCCGTCTATATATATATATTTTTCTTGAGAGAACTATATATAAACCAACATTCAGTTCAATTGTTGTGTCAAGTTACCTTTTATCCCAACGGTATTAAGCGTTGAAATAATTGGCACAAATGTAAAAAGCAAGTACCTAATTGTTTTAAATGAAATGGTTACTTGAAAATGTACAAAAGGAACTGATCGAACACCATCGTGAAAGAGAAAGAGACAAGCCTACGTGTACACTTGATTTTATTACGTATTTTCACATAATATCAAAATTAAACTATTTCCATCCACATTTCATGTGATGTTGACCAAACAAATATGAGGAAAAAAAGAGTTGACATAGCTGCTAATTTTACATTAAAATTGAAAATTTTAAGTAATTGAATTATTTATTCTTGTTAAATTTTTGTAAAATTACCACAAAAATTAATATCATTATTTTAAAAAATAATTTTAAAGCTTAATAAACAGGAATACTGTAGGGGATGCCATGGATTCATACATCACATGCATGACAATACAGCGGAAGTGTCATAATCTAAATTCTGACCATATGATAACCCAGAAACTCCAGAAACACACATGTATGCATAAGATCTATAAGAACATGAAATATAACACTTGTACCTTTAAATTTCTCCTTCTTTCTTGATTCTTCTCCTTATTTGGGTTGTTGTAAACACCAAACTCTTTCTTGTTCACCCAAGAACACGCAAAGATAAAGAAGAAACAATGTGTAAGGGTGATTTGAGTACCAAACTAGATGAATTTAAGTAGATGCTCAAATGGAGAGAAAGATCAAGACTATGTTGCATGCAATTTGATTCTTGCAACAATTGCATAAAATTCATGAACAAGACTCAAGACACTTCTCTCTCACTCTAGAACTCTTCTAGAGCACTTATCCTCTTACTTGAGTGTGTAAGAGCTTGTTAAAACCTACTGAACTCACTTATGCACATAAGTCGTGCCTTCGGTCACGATAGTGGCCTATAAGTCACGATCGTGGCCTACTTAAAACTATCCATACACACTTTTTTTTCATCTGATATTTTATGTGTGCGATCCTTAGGTTCTCGGTTATTTTAGGCACTTGAATCAACTCTTAATTCGAGCAAATCATGAATGGTTTCATACCACTTGAATCAACTCTTAATTCAAGCAAATCATGAAGGATTTTATGATGCCAATTTATTAGAATTTAGGTGGATTAACACATGAACTTTTCGATAGTTAATTATCCGACTTACAAACCTTTCTATTGACAATTACCATGCAATTCGTCCTATCACCATTCTATACTCACTTGGTACGGAGTATGGGTTATATGTCAACTTTCACTAGACTGACTACGTCACATCTAGTCCAAGTGATGTTAGTTCTTGTCCTGAGATCTCATTACTCCATGTGTCATTGAAGACACTCTTCATGACATATAATTGCTTTGGCTAGAGACTCCTGAGTAATGTCCCCATCAAGATATTGTGGGTATCATCTCCTTCTATCAGGAGTGGTGAATCCTTTATTGGTTACTCAATTACCTTCGAATACCAATAACTGTACCCAATCATCACCCTATGAGTGATCTCGTCTTGAGGCAACAAGGAATGATGTCAAAGAATAAGATCAGTATCCAAGGTATTCTTGAGTACCTCAAGTCTAAGGATATTTGCACAATTGCTATAATGAGATTAATCATTGACATTTGATAAATCATCCATATGATAATCTCATAGCGGGTCATCCGATGTACTTGCTACTCTTATTAAGCATCCATATGTTAACTCTAAACATCTCATGCTTATAATTTGTGAGATCCACTGCTTGATCAAATCAAGGAATATAACATGTGTTAGTCTGTCTGGATTAATATGTCCTATCTTATTAATTCTATGACTAGGGATTATTTAGATACTAAATTAATTACTCATGATAGGAATCTCATTATCATGATCTTATCATGATTTCCTTTATACTATGTTTTGTATCATGGACTTCATTAATTCAATTTAAGATCGACATCAATTCATATATAAATGAACATCAAATTAATGAAAAATGCCTTTTACTTTATTAACTAAAATAAAAGTTTGTACAAAAGTGCTAAAGGTGATTGCCTTTAGAGCACTACTATAACAAATACAGTTTTGGCGGGAATTGAATTAATTTCCCCTCTGTATCAATGTTTCTATTTATAGAGACTTCACATCAATTTATAAAGTTCATTTATAATAAGGACTTTGAGAATAACAAATATTTTATTACATAACAAATTCAAAGATTAAGGAGCAAAAGTAAAAGTTGACTAAGTGAAGATTTACTAATTGTCATAACATATAAGATAAGATATGATTAAGTCAATTAGTCTCAATATCCTCCTACAAACTTTATGTAGAGGATGAAGAAATGTCAAGTTTGGAACAAAGAGCATTGAATCTCTTTGAGGTGAGGGCTTTGGTGAATATATCAATGTATTTATCACTAGAGACAATACAAGAAACACTCAGGTCACCCCTCTCCACCTTTTATGGTACAAAGTGACAATTAATCTGAATATGCTTGGAATGTTTGTAGAACATTGGGTTATTGTCATAAAATGAGCGCCCAGATTGTCACAATATATCACAAGTAAATATCTTAAAGGGATATTAAGTTCACTAAGTAGTTGTTGTGCTCAAACTAACTCTACCATGACTGATGCCAGTTCCTTATACTCTACCTCAGTTCTGGATCGAGAAACAACATGTTGCTTCTTAGATAACCAAGTAAGTAAGTTACCAATAAAATAAACACAATATCCTTTTGTGGAATGATGTGTATTAGGGTCACCTTCCTAATCTATGTCAAAGAAAGCAATAAAATGAGGATTGGAATTAGGTAAAAAATACAAGCCATAAAAAAGAATTTAAATAACGAAGAATGTGCTTAATAGATTGAGAATGTTGAATTGTTGGCTTGCAAAGGTATTGGCATGCTTTATTAACAATGTATGAGCTGTTAGGGCAAGTGATAGTAGCATATTGAAGGGCACATATTACACTATGATATAACGCATGATCATTTATAGCTTCTTTTGAGGCAATAAGTTGGGACCTACTTTTAGCTGGTGAAGAAATAGGTTTTGTATTATCCTTATAGGTGCGCTTCAAAAGTTCTCGAATATACTTTGTTTGAGGAAGACAAAGATCAGAGGGTAGACGTTAGACTTCAACGCCAAGAAAATAATGAAGTTCACCTAGTTTTTTGATTGAGAAAGGTGCATTCATGGGATGTATGAAAGCATGCATATATTGATTATCTCTTCCTGTAATCATAATATCATCGACATGTACAAAAAGATATGTGATAGAGGAATTATGAGCTTGAACAAATAAAGAGGAGTCAAAATAGTAACTTTGAAAACCATACTATTGGAGGAGATCTTTGAGCTTGGTAAACCACAATTGAGCACTTGCTTGAGGCTATATAAGGCCTTATTAAGTTGATATATATGGTTAGGAAATCAAGGGTCCGTAAAGCCTTTTGGTTGTTCCAAAAAACCTGTTTCAAGGAGATCTCCATTTAAAAATGTGTTGATAACTTCAAGTTGCTTAAGAGACCAACCATAAGTAAAAGTAATAGAAAGAACTAAGCAAATTGTAGTTGGTTCCACAACTGGATTAAAAGTTTTAAAGAAATCAACACGATCTTCTTGATAAAATCCCCGAACCACATAACAAGTTTTATACCATTCAATTAAACCAATAGGTTGCGTCATAATATGGTAAACTCATTTTTCTCTAATAACATTAGCGTTGGGTGGCCTCAAGTCTCAAGTTCATTTTTTTATACGAGCATGGCACTCTACTTCCATAACATCACACCATTGAGGAAGCTTAGAGGCTTTGGTAAAACAAAAGGGCTCCTGCTTAAGAGAACGAGTAAGCAACAAGGGATATATGGTAGCTATAAAGGCCTAAAGTTCGGGATGGGTAACATGTTTAAGGGAATTTGTTTGGGCTCGAGGAGTCATGGAATGGATGATGTTGATGAAGGGGTGCATGTGTTTAAGGTGGGAAGGAGGGAACGTGAAGATGGAGGTTGTGAAGATAATGTTGCGAGGAAACTGGTGTTGCGTGCTATACAGATTGGTGTTGTTTTGTGGGAAAAGGAGATGTAGGACTTTGAATATTTATTGGAGTTGCAATATTTTCTAAACTTGGAATACTTACTGCTTGCTGTAACAATAAGACAAAAATGTAAATTATGGGAGTAGGATATAATGGATCATAGGGCTGCTCAACAAAAGAGGTATATGGAAAATTTTCTTCGTCATATACAACATGCCTAACAATATAAAGCCTATTACTAGAAGGATGAAGACATGTAGGGGTTATGTTTATATTTATATTATAAGAATATACATGGTTAAGACCAGAACTCAAACTTATTTTTATTATAAGGGAAAAGAAAAGTATAACATAAACACTTAAAGGTCTTAAGAAAAAGATAATATGGTGCAACATGTATAATGTTTAATAAGGACAATTGTTTCGTAGAATAAGAGTGATTAATCTATTTAACAAAAAAAGTTATATTATTAAGACCATATGTGGTTTGAAAAATTATCACATTAGTCCCATATTTTTAAAAACTATCACATAACACCCCTGTGGTTTAGTTAATATATCATTTGTTCCCTTACCATCTCTTATTTTTCCACATGAAATGACACTGTATCACTTTTCAAAAATTTTCATGGAACATTTTTGCCACATATATTTTACCATATGACTCTTGGCTTCATACAACGTCATTTTCCATAACTCACACAATGTTGTATGAATCCTAAACATTGTCTGGTTTTATCATCTCCCAAATAAAACTATATGTTCTTCAAATTAGGGTAGTTTCCTTTCAATCCTCTTTAAAGCGATTTTAATACTAGTTGCGGGAAGAAGTGGGAATAGATTGCTAATTTTAGGAAGCAGTGGGACTAGTTTTAATTTTTAGATAACTTCCGTTTATTTTATCATTTACTAACATAATGCATCTACTAGTTTCTAGAAACGAGATTGTTAATTTTAATTTTCTTCTAGTGTAATGCATCTGTTTTATTTCAATTTTTCATTTTGTAGTTGAGTTTTGGTTAATAAATTCCTCTAAGGTGTCACTTACAAAAATATTGTAGTGAATTACTCCAAGGAAGAATTGGAACTGAAGAGAGCAATTGTCACAACTCCTCAATTGAAAGAGATTATGGTAGATGACATTGTCCTCTTGAAACAGAAGATACAATTGAAAAGTATTCTTCTTTGGATTAAAAATTTGAACACCCTTTAATAATTTATTCTGTACACTTCACATAAAATGAAAATAGTAATTAGATATTAAAAGAACACCCTTTTAAGTGACTTAAAGTTTGTATATTTAAAATTAGGAATCATAAAAATTTTCTGACCCAAAATTATATTCGAATTAATTGAATTTTAGGTTATATTTGAATTTAAAAGTTAGTTTATTTGACTTAAACAGTTTAAATTAATCTAAGCTGGTTTGATAAAAATGATGTAATTTTAATTTCGATTCAATTAGCTTTAAGCCATTAAATAACATAAGCCTGACTAGTTGGTTAATACTTAACACACAATGTTATAAGAATGTTATGATCAATAGGTATATAAGAATTATAGATATTAATGGGTGTTCTTAAAAGGAGATAAAAAAATTATTTCTTACTTTTGTAAGTAGAGATGTAAACAACTAGATGTTTCCTATATATTGGGCACAAGTGGATTTGGAGATAAGAAACACACGAGCTTGGTTCTAGGATTACTTAAAGTAGATTTTGCCATTAGAGATGGAACTTGATAGGTTGTTATGAGTGACAACTAAAAGGTTAGACATTTATAAATGTTATATATAACTCATATATACTAGTTTATCATCTTAGAGTGTTTCAAGAATAATGCGAGTGTTTTTTGAAAGTTTTTGGGTGAACATGTCCTAACATACAATCATGTCTCAGGGTATGTTCTTCTTTAAATGAAGAGATGATGGCATAAGCTAAAATAAAAGCATGTTAATATGCCAAAGTCTTTCTTAAAGAAGGGTAAAATCTAAGACACAGAAGTGCCAATGCTCGTGTCTATGTGTAGAGAGAAGTCATGAGTTACACGGTCTAGAACAAGGGTGCATTTGTGCTTCTGTTCCATTTTGACATGACTTAGGACATGGAAAGTAACCTTAGTTGCAGGTATATTTTTGCTCCAATTCAAACTCTAGAAGGATTTTATGACTTATTATAGTTATGTTTAAGTTAGGCTGAGTTTTAGTAATGGTAAGTTATGTAAAACTATACTAACAAGAGTTTAAATACCAATATTTTTATTGTAAACCTAGTTAGATAAGAGATAGTTAGTAAAATTAGTCACTTATGGTTTATGAGAACATAGGCACACAAAATTGGCTAAACCTCAATAAAAATTTCTTATATTCTTGTCTGTTTATATCATTTTCTCTTTTTTTGCTATCTATTTTTCTCAATAAAAAGTGATATCAGAGCATAGTTAAGGTTACAGTGACTTTGATTATAAGATTTGAAGTGAGAAGTTAAACAAAACTAAGAATTTCAAATGTGGCAACAAAGAGAAAAGGATTTGTTAGCACAACAAGGAATGTTAAAAGGGTTGCAAAAAATAAGCTAAAAGATATAAATACATTCGATTGGAAAGAATTACAAGTGCGAGGAGTTGGAATATTCAACTTTGTCTAGAAGACAATATCATGTACCATGTCAAAGAAATTGCATCCGTTGTAGTGATATAGAAGAAGGAGAGTTAATATATGTTAAAGTCTCTCATAAACAAGTTGTATGTAAACCAAATACTATACAAATTGAAGATGCAAGAGGCAACAAATATGGAGTAACATATCAGTGTATTTAAACAACTAGCTAGTGATCTATTGAGGCTTAAAGTGACTAATAGGGACAAAGATAAAGCAACTACTTTGCTTTGCTCTTTACTTCCGTCTTACGAACATTTGTGACCACACCTATATTGTATAAAGAGATAGTGTCGAAACATAACTATTGTACTTTTGGCTTACAATTAATGTATTCATAACCAATGAAAGCTCTCAAGGTGAAGAGTTATATGTGAAGGAAAACTAGGGTTGTGAATGGATGTAGGGTAAGGATGCCTCACCTAAGAGAAGCTTTAGATCTAAATCTAAGTTAGAAAGATAATCTAAGGTTATAAGTGCGAGAAAACTTGGTATATAATTAGGAGCTATCCAAATAAGAAGAGATAATATGATAAAAGAAAGTATGATGATTCATTAAGGTCTACTAATATAATACAAAATAGGGACTTAGATTGTAACATCCTGCTTGTAATAATAAAGTTATACTTTACATTTGAACTAGTCAACTTTAGCATTCATGGATACTAGATACGTGATTCACATCATATAACACTAAAAAAATATTAATTTGTCATATATATTAGGCAACTTGATAATATATGGTTAGGGATGATAAAGCTTATGAAATAATCATAGTGGGACATATTAGGATCAATTTGTTTAATAATAATATCAGAATGTTATGAGATGTTCGACATATACTAGATTTGAGAAAGAACTTGATCTCTTTGAGCACTTTACATGTAATCAATTTTGGTTATAAATTGATGAAGACAACATTAATGTGGTAAAGGGTGTATTAACTGTGATGAAAGGGAAAAAACTAATGAGAAATGTTATAGGTGGAGAGATTGTTGCAGTAAAGTTAGATGATGATATTATTGCATTATGACATTTGTGTCTATATCATTTTAGTGAGCAAGGAATGATGAAACTTTATAAGAAGAGCCTATTGAAGGGCGCCAAATATTATAAGTTAGAAATTTATAAGTTTATATAGTTGAAAAATAGTCTAAGGTGACATTCATAGGCCTTTTGAACTTTTTGCTTTCTTTTTCTTCATTTCTTATGTCTTATAATTACCTTAGATACCTTTGCTAGTAGTATTTGCCCTTTAGCTTAGTTTTCTTTCCTTGTTTGTTTATTTACTTACTTTAATATTTATTTTAATTTTGAATTTTTATATTTAATTTGAAATCTTTATTTTTTCACTTTTAGTTTATTTATTTATACAATTATTTGTTTATATATTTGGTTATTATTTTTCTTTTTCTTTTCCTTTTTAATTCATTTTCAATATCTTTTTCTTTCTTTTCTGTGGGTTTATCGAAAACATTCTCTCTAATAATTGGAGATAAGAATGCGTATTACTAGACCTCTCCAGATCCTCCATTTTCAAGGAATTTCTACTAGAACGTTATTGTTGTTGTTGCAAGTTCACAAATGAAGCAAGGAAAAAGGTTTAAGAAATGGCTAGGAGGCAATTAATTCAGTTTGGAGCTATTATTAGGATACAATAATCCAAATCTAAACCTTAATTTATTAATTAGTAAGATGTGAACCTAAAGATACTTATATTTCCCCCTTTTTTCGACATTAATAAATATTTACGGGATAAACTTTAATTATCCTTTGTTTGTGGATATTTAACTTAATCTTTGTATGTATTATGAATTTTGTTATGGACATTTTGGATAATTGAAGTCTTAAACATTGTATTGGGACAAAGCAATTTATTAGTTAATTAATCTCTCTCTATGTGTTATTTTGATTATTAGTGCAAGAGTATGGATGTTTGGTGCATAAATATTGATATGTTGGTCTTAAAAACAACATTGCTCACTTAAAATAATAAAAATAGTACATTAATATACTACAATCTAAACATTTGGTCTTCAAAATAAAGCAAAACTAACAATATCAACTTACACATCTTATATTACAAATCTTGTATTCTAGCATATATTACACAGGATATGATTAGGAAAATCTAAAAGTAGGACTTAATAAGTACAAGATTAGTGACAACCTTTTGCAACTTCTTCAACCGATTCCTTTCCACTTTTTTTTTAATCTTAACAATGCATATATTTGGTTTTTGTTTTGTTAAGAGGAGGATGAAAAACACTTAATTCAATAACAAACCAAATGCCAACTACATTATGATTTTCGTCAATTTGGATATTTCTTTCTTCCAATCTTATGTGATTCTTTGAGAATTTCATATGAACAACATGAAAACTTTAGCCACCTAGAGAAAATTTTCAAGTTCTTCCAAACATCGATTAGCCGACAAGTTACAAATCTTTGCTTTTGATTCAGATTCATCCTTGAAAATTTCCTAATGACATTTAACACTACACTTGCATAATAATTTACCTTCATGTCTTTGTCAATATAACTTTAAAAAACCCTTGAAAATAAAATAACAAATATGATAATATAGAAAGAGAAATATGCAAAATAACAGAAGATTGATCTTTATTATTTTGAAAATTTTAAATATAAAAATAAAATAAAAAGTAAAAAATATAACTTCTTTGAGACTCGCGTTAATGGAAATTTACGTGACAAATCCATTAAAGCTATATCAACGATGCAAGTCGTTTATGTGTGAATCTAACTTAGCATCTAAGTGGTTGCATATTAACTATATTATGATATTGAATACTACATGTGCTCTTCTGTTAAACGAGTAAATGAAAAGAATTAAAGGATTTGGTCTACTAAAGAAAAAAAGCAATGTCAGAGCTCACGGTTGGCGGCTCATCGGAAGATGCGACCACAACAATAAGAAAAGTAAAATTTCGCCAAGATGGCAGAGGGGGATCCCAAGATGTGGAGATGTTAGATTCATTAGTCTCATATAAAGAATGCCTGGTGGGCCACCAATCAGCCTCGATAGAATATGTCGACGTCAAAGATGAGGATATCATGGTTTCTACTGATGATAAAGGTCCATTTATATCCCTAACGGACAAGATTCATGCCCAACTTTGACAATCTTGGAGGTTTTCAGTGGTTGTTAAACTGCTCAGAAGGAATATCATATATGCTCTGATGTGCTCAAAAATAAAGGTATTATGGAACCTGTCAACAGAACCGAAAGTCATTGACATGGAAAATGGTTTCTTCCTAGTCAAATTTACGAGCGCTGAGGATATGAATCACATCTTATTAGGCGGTCCTTAGGTTATATTGGGGCATTACCTCACGGTGCAACACTAGTACCAGGTTCTAGAGCAAGTTCTGCCAAGGGTCTTGGGTGGTAACAAGGGTGAGACTACTTGACATGCCTTTAGAATATTATCACAAGAAAATTCTGACAAAGGTGGGTAACCTAGTGGGTTGTACAGTCAAGATTGATATGAACACGTTAGGGGCATAAAGAGGAAAATTTGCAAGGGTGGAAGTGGAGTTAGATCTCTCAAAACCACTATTACCCAGGCTCCGGATTGATGGAGAGTGGTTGAGAATTAAATATGAGAACTTACCCATAATTTGCTTTAGATGTGGCCGCATTGGCCACAATACCACCATGTGTTCTAAGTCAGCACAGAAAGATACAATGGTCCAGAGTGCTTCAAAATCTACAACAGTTTGTGTTGAGACACCCCCTATTTCCTCATCGACGACTATGGTAGATACCTCAGTTGTGGTGATAGTAGTGGAGGAGTCTTCATTTGGTCCGTGGATGCATGCTCCCCAGAGAGCCCATCGTAACGTTGGAAAAGGTAAGTTCCAACCCTCGGATGGGATAAGGAAAGAACCCCTTAATCAAAGAGATCCTTTGGGATCACAATTTAATGCATTAAAGGTAATTAAGGATGAAAGGAATGTCAACAAAACTATAAAAGGAGAAGCCATTAAACCCCGAGTCAATTCTGCTCTGATTTTAAAGGACCCTTCAACTGAATCGGGACCCAGTAAGGCCCCCTCAGGACGGGCTGTTATTGTATCAGGAACAAGTAAGGCTCCAGTGGGCCAAGTTGTCAATGGTTTGGGGCCCAAAAAGAATCAATCAAAACGGGCTACTGTGGATGGCCCAGGCTAGGACCAAGTGCTTGTTGATGGCTCTTCTCAGCCTAAATTAGCCCCTGGCCTAGTTTTACATTTCATCTCGACACACATAGATGACACCCCAGTAGAAAACAATGCAGAAGGAAAATAGACCAGTTCGACTGCTGCTATTCACACTCTATCGAAAAAACGATTCAAGAAGAGAAGCCTATTGAAGAAAATTCGAGCCCTACCCTCACGAGTCTTACATGGCGAGTTAGGTCCGAGCAGTTTACCACAGGACTGTCAGCCAGGGATTATCCTAGCAAAGCGATCTCGACTGGAAGAGGCTGAAGCATTTCAGGAGGCATTTAGGGTAGAGGCAGGGGTTGAGGCTATCGGTTCGGACACTATGGGGTTGCAGGAAGTGTCACCAACCCCGACGACACCCGACATGGCCATGGCAAAGGATACAACGGTAGCGGTGTCAGTGGAGTAGGTATCTCTGTTTCCCTACCTGTACTCTAGATTTTAATGTTAGTTTTATCATGGAATTGCTGTGGGGCAACAAGTCCTACGTTTATTTCTGTTATAAAGGATCTTCTTAGGAGACATAAACTGAATGTGAGCATTGTTTTGGAGCCTCGAATTAGCAGGGAAAAGGCTGCAAAAGTGGTAAGAAAACTGGGTTTAGATGGCTGGTATTGTGTCGAGTCTCAGGGGTTTTCAGGCATAATATGGCTACTATAGCTGAAGGGCGTGACGATAGTTAGTATTGTAAAATCCACAAGCCAGTACATTCACTTTTGCTAACATATAACAGAGGCTTTTGGGGAATGCACAGCAGTCTATGGCAGTCCAGTACCGAGAGGCAGACATGTACTATGGGATGATCTAAGAAGGTTGAGGGCATCAATGAGAAATTCGTGGGTTTTCCTAGGGGATTTCAATGTGATGCTACATCCAGATGAGAAAAGTAATGGTATGGGCAAGCTAGTATCTTTAACAGAGATTTTTGTAGAGTAGTGGAGGACTGCGAGCTCATTGATGTTGGGTTTGTGGGTCCTGATTTTGCTAGTTTCAGGGGAAGATTGTGCGAGAGATTGGATAAAGCATTGTGTAATGAGGATTCCAGAGACTCTCCCCTGATGCATACCTATCCCATCTCTCACGCTTCAAATCAGATCATCGGCCAACGATCTTATATTATTTCCTGGATTCACAGACTAACGGGGTGAAATGACCATTTCGATTTCAAGTAACATGGCTAACTCACCCTAGTTTCAAAAGTTTCATAGCAGATTGCTGGAAGAAAGGGGGTAGGTGGAATGCCGAGTACTTGTCCTTTATTGATAAGATTAAGGTATGGAATAAGGAAGTTTTTGTGACATTTTTAGAAGGAAGAATCGACTTTTAAAGCAAATTGAAGGGGTCGAGTACATCTTTAGTAAAAGGGACCCGTCCAACTTGAAAGAGATCCACAGATCCTTGTGCTTAGATTATGAAGCGGTTTTAATGTAAGAAGAATTACTGTGGTTTCAGAAGTCTTGTTCCAAGTGGATAAATTTTGGGGACCGAAACACTTCCTTTTTTCATACATCAACGTTAATTAAGAGGAACATCAACAAGATTACAATGTTGCAGAATTCACAGGGGCTGTGGATATCGGATGATCTAGGCCAGTTCCGCCCCATTAGTTTATGTAATGTTTCATGTAAGATCATTACAAAACTTATTGCACATTACCCTTAATGAAAACACTGATTGCGGATATTCAATCCAGTTTTGTACGGAGAAGGCAAATTACTGATAACATGGTAATTATACAGGAAGTTATCCATTCCATGTGAAGGAAAAAAGGTCGTGAAGGCTAGATGGAGACAAAAATTGACCTATAAAAAGCCTATGACAGGATAAAGTGGAATTTTATTACCGAGACATTGCACCTAACAGGCTTTCCTGATGAGTTATCAAAAAGGATCATGACCTGCATCTCCACGACTTCTATGAGGGTTCTTTGGAATGGCATTGCAACTGATGCTTTCCTTCCTACAAGAAGGATACAACAGGGCGATTCTTTGTTGCCATATCTCTACATACTATGTATTGAATACCTGGCACATATGATAATAGAAAGGGTGGAGAGTAACCTTTGGCGACCAATTCAGCTTGGAAAAGGTGGCCTTAAACTTTCTCATTTGTTTTTTTGCTGATGATTTGTTTCTATTCTCTACAGCATCGACCGAATAGGGCAGAACAATTCAACATGTGCTTCAGGATTTTTGGCTCAAGTCAGGACAACGAGTGAGCCAACTCAAGACTAGGATCCTCTTCTCTGACAATACCCGAGTACAAGTACAGAAGGAGTTGAGCAGGTTGCTAGGCTTCCCGATCACTAAGAACCTGGGAAAATAACTAGGTGCACCTTTATTGTTGGCCCCGGGTCCCCCATACGGATATTATGTCGACTATGTTTCACCATTTGACATTTATTATACATATATATATATTTGGAAACATGTTAATGAAATAAGATAAATTATAGCATTAAAAAAATCATTAAGGACTAAGCAGGAAAATTTGTGGTGGGATCGTAGATCAAATATTAAATTGTTCAAAAATAATTCATTTCATAAAAATAATTAATACACAATTTATTAAAGAATAACGATTTAAAATAATTAGATAATAATGTTTTTGAAATAAAGAAAATTCATAGGAAAGGTAAAAATATTGCCCCCACAATTTATAAAAAATTTTCCATACCCAAAAATGGACCATGAATATTTAATTTGGGTGTAAGAAGGATTTGTAACAATTTGGATTTAAGAAATATAAACCATAATTCAAAAGGCAAAAATCAGAATCGGTATACTTAAGCAAGTCACGATAGTACGATTCTGATACTTAAGCAAGTCGTGATCGTACTGTCGTACGATCGCGACTTTGAGCGAAAACTTGCATGTCGCGATCGTTCTACGTAACGATCGCGACTTTGAACAAAGTTTTGCCAATTCGCGATCGCGAGTCGCGAAAAACTTCGGGCTGATGAATCGCGATTGCGATTTTTGTGCCGTTATCGCGATTGCGCCTCAGTCGCGATCGCGAATTATAACAAAAAATCTCATTATCGCGATCGTACCTGCTCACTATCGCGACTTTTGACCAACTCAGACATCCTTACTTCTAGGTAACATATCTTTCAATACAGATATCCAAAAATTATAAACTATATGTCATTAGAAAGATAAGATCAAGACCTACAATTTTTATGAAGACAAGTTTGTCTGATTTTGCATATATAGCTAGAATTTAATCAATAAACTGAAGGTTACCATTTACTCTAAATTAAACACCAATTATGCATAATTGCACCCAAAAC
>JAOQMS010000001.1:18152601-18171816 GCA_027563885.1 Erythroxylum longipes | reverse complement strand
TTTACTAATTTACCCTTTCTTTATTAGAAAATTCCTATTAACTCCTTCACTTAATTTTAATTACTTCTTTTAATCCAAACCACCATACAAAATTCAAAATGTACCTTATTAGCCTCCAAAAATTCCTAATTCATAAATTCTAATCTATTTTCATGCTAGATAATTTAATAAAATAAACAACATTAAAAAAATGTAAAAATCCTAAAAGGCGGGATCCAACATTTATTGCATGGTAGACTATCTCAAAGTTACTATACGGAGCTACTAGATAAAATCAAAGGCAGACTTTCCAGCTGGAACGCCAATAGTTTGTCCTTTGCGGGGAGGATTACACTAGCCAAGTCGGTTTTACAAGCTATTGCATTAGCTTCAGATGCAAACAATCATGCTTCCTCCAAGGAAATTGACCGACTTATTCGAGGGTTCATTTGGGGATCAAATTCGAAAGCAAGGAAGTTACATCGTCTTAGCTAGGACAAAGTGTGCTCCCCAAAGGAACAAGGGGGCCTTGGCCGCTACGAGACTTCTGAGACTAACAAGGTTTTACTTATGAAGCTTGGATGGCGTTATCTAACACAACAAAACAAGCTATGAGTTAGATTGGTGGCTAATAAATATAGCTGGATTAAATCCAGTATAGATGTTTTGACTAGGGGTGTTGTCAAGCATAACAGTTCGACATTATGGAGGGCTCTACATTCTCTAAGACCTTTCCTATTGAAAGCAAGAATATGGCATGTTAGAGATGGCAGAGATGCTCGGTTTTGGGAAGATCAATGGTTGGAGAACTTGGGACCTCTTCTTGGCATGGCCCTACGTGATATCCTAGAATCATTGAGAAATCGATCTATTAGTCATTTTGTTGCTGATTCTGGCGGTTGGAACTGGGGGCATTTTTAAGAGTACCTGTCGGCTTTTGTATGTTTATAGCTAGTAAAAGTCAAACTGCCTGACAATCGGGAAGAGAGGGATGTTTTAAGGTGGAGTTTGAATATGAGTGGTCACTGTTGTAATGACAATGGAGGGATGCCCGCTCACTGTTGCAGGAGGGAAGTAGTCGGGACATATCACGGTTATGGAGGCTTATATGGAACTGGTCAGGTCCAGAAAGGATTCGTTTCTTCTTTTGGTTAGTATCATATAACCGCTTACCTACGATGGTTCTTTGTTTTAAGTGACAGATTGTTGCTAATGACACATGCCCCCAGTGTAAGATTAGCTCAGAATCTACACTATATGTATTGAGAGATTGTGTGCTCTCTAGAAGTATTTGGACTCAGCTTGTCCCAGTTAACAAGCAGGCTGAGTTCTTTAGGTTGGACATGGAGGATTGGTTAACGGCGAATTTATTAGCAAGTAAGGGAGATAGTTTGATGCCATAGTTTATGGTATTTAGTACAGGCTTATCGATGTTGTGAAAGTGGAGGAATCAACTTGTCTTTGAAGGGCGTACTGATGCAAGCTCCCGACCAACGATAACTATTAAGTTAAGAGTAGAAGAATTCCACTTCTCAGTTAATAACATGAAGAACTTTGCATTGCCCATGGCAAGACGGGAGGATCGGTGGGTTAGGTAGATCCCCCCAATCCAGGGATGGCTTAAACTGAATTGCGATGGTAGCCACGATGTTTCTATAGGTTTCTCTTATGCAAGTGGCGTCTTGAGGAATGTTGAGGGCTGCTGGATCACAAGATTTACTCAATCGCTAGGGTGCTGTCCATCGTGGGAGGCGGAGGCTTGGGCGGTCAAAACAGGCATGTCCATGGCTCTCTCGGTTGGGGTTTGCAAATTGCACCTGGAATCGGACTCGTGGGACGTGATTCAAGCACTGAAAAATAAGAATGTTAAGCCCCCCTGGAGCACCATCATCATCGAGTGTCAACGTTTACTTGGATGCTTCAAGGATGTCATATTAGAGCATATATTTTGAGAGGCTATCGTGGTTGATAAACTTGCAGGGCTGGGATGCAGCTACCCATTAGGCATCTTCATGCATCGGTCTCCACCAAACTTCATCACTGACAGCATTTGTGCTATAATTCTAGGTCCTTTGTTTTTTGTTCAGGCTATTAGTAAATGCCTGAGTTTTTCTTACCAAAAAAAAGTAAATGAAAAGAATTAAAGTAAATCATTATCCTATAATTAGAGTCCGGCCGATTACATATTAATTTAAGTTTCGTATTCATAATTTGGGACTTTATGGGCTTTTAGAACCTAAATATCTAAGCTCAAATATGTGAGCCCAAAGCCTTACCCTCAAGTTCTACTCTGAACGGTTACATTTTTTATTTAACCCCACTCCCCACTACCCAAAAATTGAAAATAGGCCATAAAAAGTATAGCTAAAGAAAATCGTTAATTTACAGTCTGTTTGGTTACTGTCTCCGATATGCAGAAACTAAACGTAGGGTTAGAGTCTAGTTACTAATTAATGGAAACAAATAAAAATGGAGAAACATAGGAATAGGAAAAAGGAAACTGCACTTAGTGACAAATAATCGTTTGACAAAATCACCCAGAATCTGGATTACCTTAAGATTTGAGTTTCATTATATACAGATTTTTCAATTTTATTTGCAAAATTGGCACTCTGGAGACTCCTGTAGTGGTTGATATGAACACGAACGAAGCGAATGGCTCCATCGATCATCCTCCCAAAAAGATCAACCAAAGACCCAAATGTCATTATACTTTTCTTAATTTCCTTTATTATTTTCGTGGCTTTTGATTATTTTTTTTAAATTTTCTCACGTTAATGGTTATGTTTCATTTGGCGTTTCGCTTGTCACGCGTGGAGGTGTTGTCTAATCATCAGTCTTTTTCTTTTTTGAGAGAAGATTATTATTTTTGTTTCTCAATTTTGCGCAGAAAATGGTGTTAATACCCTCTTGGTTGTTTTATGATTATTGCTATGATTATGATGTAAATTGTTTATCATGTTTTGGTTATTTTAATTTCAGATTCTAGATTTTCACAGCAGGAGCTCTCAGCTTGCAAACCCATTCTGACACCAGCTGTGGTACTATTTATGATTGAACAGTTTATGATTGTTTTTGTTTTTACCTAGTTTGTTGTTGGTGCTATCCGTCAATTATTCTTTAAAATGTTCTTTTCTTTTCTTTTTCTGATTCAGGTGGTCTCTTCTTTCATTCTTGTAGCAGTTGCGTTCATTCCAATTGGCCTTGTTTGCTTATTTGCATCAGACAATGTAATCAATTCTTCCCTCAAATCGAGTGTTCTGTTTGTTTCCTTCCTTTTTTTTGTGTGTGTGTTAATCTTAATCTTTTTTGTGCGTGATTTTGAATAAAACGTGTAGGTGGTGGAAATTCAACACAGATATGACCAGCATTGCCTTCCTCAGATGTACAGCAATCAAGGTCTTCAGTACATTCGAAGCACTATCACTAACAAGACCTGCACAAGCAGCCTCATTGTTGGTCCAATCCTTCTTCTTCTTCTTCACTTCCGTCTACTTCAAGAATTTATAGTAAGTTACTAATGCCAAGTGTCTTTGCAGGTTCCGAGGGAGATGAAGAGTCCAATTTTCGTGTATTATCAACTTGATAACTTCTATCAAAACCATCGCCGGTAATTACCCACAAAAAAGAAGTGAACTCTTTTTATTACCCGATTACTGTTGGTTCGGCAATGAAAATGGATACTCTTTCTCTCCTCTGGGTTTACTGGAAAATCAGATGTCTGTTTGAGAGTAGAAATTAGAAATGAGATGTTGACAATAATAGTTTCTTGCTTTTGGTGTTATTTTATGCTAGTAGGCAAGATGGGCCTTCAAATATGAAGAAATTTGCATCTTTGGGCATTGGCTCTATGCTAAGTTATTTCAGATAGCTTCTATAAAATCCAGTATGGTATGCAAACCTTCCATATAAATGCTTTAGAATCCTCCATACCCTATAGTTGAATCTGCACTTTCATATCTTCAATCACAGAATAGAAGCAGTTTCAATAACTTAAAAGCCTTTTTGTTCATTAAATTGAAGTTTACTCTTGGGATATAACCTTTCAGTTAATTGCATTCGTCAAACTTTTATGATCCTTGTTTGTTTGGTTCTTGAATGCAATCAATTCTACATTATTCAACACGTTCACAAGGATCACAATTTGAAACATAATTGACATTGATATTTGTTATTAAATTATTGAAACCTTTTCTTTTCTGTCTATTTTTCCCTTTCCACATTTTCTTAGATATGTGAAAAGCAGAAATGATGAGCAGTTGAGGAGCAGGGCTAGTGAGGCTGAAACCAAAAACTGTGATCCTGAAGTGACATCGTCTAATGGGCCAATTGTTCCTTGTGGCCTCATAGCGTGGAGTTTGTTCAATGACACGTACAGATTTTCAGTTAGGAATAAGCTTTTAGAAGTCAGCAAGAAGAACATAGCATGGAAAAGTGACAGAGAGCACAAATATGGTTCTGATGTCTATCCTAAGAATTTCCAGAGTGGTGGCTTGATTGGAGGTGCAAAGCTTAATTCAAGCATACCGGTATGTATCTTGATGGCTGTGTAACATAAGCATTTTCTTTTGGTTTCAGTTTTTCCTTCCATTTGAAAAATCTGTGTGATGGATTTGCATGTAACAGTTGAGTGAGCAAGAGGATCTCATTGTCTGGATGCGTACTGCAGCACTGCCAACTTTTAGAAAACTCTATGGAAGAATTGAAGAAAGTCTTCAAGCAAATGATGTAATTGAAGTTGTCATACAAAACAATTACAACACATACAGCTATAATGGAAAGAAGACGGTGATTCTTTCAACAACAACATGGATAGGTGGAAGAAATCAGTTCCTGGGCATAGCATATCTTTCTGTCGGGTCCTTGTGCTTGTTTATAGCAATACTCTTCATACTTGTGTTTGTCTTTAGGCCAAGGTGAGTTAATGACTTTGACCTCGGAAGAATCTTGTATTCCAATTCTTGAATGATATCATTTTCCGTTTGTCATACGATTAGTCAGGCTTTTCTGGCTGATGTTTATAAAAAAAAAAATATATTCTGAGCTAGTTGTTGATGCATGGCTTATTTTTGTGGTCCCCTTTTTTTAAAAATGTCATAAAAGGAAACATTAAACTAGAAAGTAAGTAGCTTTTGTTCCCTCAGGCTGCGTTTATGTTTCAGCTATGGATATGCTTTCCAATAGTATTTAATTCATTCTAATGTTTTACTTTATGTTGCATATAAGTCAGGAAGATCCTGTAAATAGTGTTCTATACTTACATTAAGCAGAAAATGTGTATCAAACAGATTTTTTAACAATCAATAGAACCGACTTTAGGGCAATCTAATGGCTGTGCGATTGCTGCTCCAGCAAAGACTGGCCGTTCCTTTTCCTATGTTAATGTGAGCACACTTCCATATACACATATACCAGCACAGAGGTAGATTTAGATAGACATTATATGATATCAGTTAGTTGCTTTTCTGAGGAATGCTCAAGGTTTGTAATGTCGTGTCGGAAATTGATATTTCTGATTGTGCAGGCCACTTGCTGATCCTTCTTACTTGTCTTGGAACAAACATCCAAATGGGAATATGTGAAGTTATATCAGGTGCTCACCAGAATCTTTTTTGCTTATCTCTTAGGAATAAACCCACACATAAGAGGTCAGAACGTTACTCTTGCATTATGGTTCTCCCCTTTTCTTCAACTCTTTTTTTTTTAATTGACATAAGGAAAAATTGTTGCAGAGAACTTTGGAATTTTTATTTTTAATTTTTGCATTGGCTTCCAGTGATGAATTTAGGAACATTATCCAACATTTACTAATCCTTACTGGATCCGTCCAGGAGGACTGGCTAATAAGTTCATTTTTTACTTATTTATTTTCGGATATGAAAACCTTGAATCTTTTAGACTATAATAGGCAGGCGTAAATACCATGTTGAATGAATGCCTAAATACCATGGTGAATTAATGCAAGAAGTAGAACCAGCAAATTTTGTAGAATCATATGTAGCTTATTGAAGTGATGAACTATGCAACTGCTCATCTTGTAAAGTAGCTTGTCAAAGATAACTGGCATGTGCAGTAAAAGCCTCAAGCTTTAGTTTTATGAACTTCTCTTAATTTGCAATCACGTCTATTATGAACAAAAATATTTATTTGAAGTCAAAAGTCAGTGCAAGTAGCATAAGTTGTGATTTGACATGTTATTTCTCTGTTTCTTTGTGTCTCTGTTTTACTCTCTCCAAACTTGTGTTTTTATTTTTCATGTATTAACGTTGTCCCGTAAGCAGCCTCTGGTTTGTGGAAAGAGTAGACCACAGGCATGGAGGAAGACCTTTGCAGGTGGCTTGGTAACTGGGGAGGTTTTAATAGACCTAGCATGAAGATCACTTCTCATCTTCCTTTCCATGTGCCACAGAAGTTACGTTTATGTATATGTTTATAAAATCGTATGGACTTTAGCATTGTTTCCGAGGAAGAAAGTTGCGAGTCCAATCCAAGATAGGCTTGGTGACAGTATTTAGTCTGTCTGTCTGTCTGTTTCTTCATGAATCATTATCTAATATGGAAAAAGTTTTGTTTCATTGGCTTGCAATTAGTAGACGTCATAGCCACTCGTATTTCATTTAGTAAAAAACAATATAAAAATATTGTATTAATATAATTATCTTTATGTAATTCTTTATTTGATATTGATAAGAAATTATCAAAATAACAATTTCTAAACTTTTTTCTTATTTGTAAATATTATGTCTCACCGAGCCAATCCAACATTTTATAAAATGACATTCAGATTTGCCTAGCCTCTTTATTTAACGGGGATAAGACTGCGTATTATTATACTTTCACTTTATATTTCAGCAGGACTATTACTAATTGTTGTTATTATTGATGCATTAATATAAAAAGTTTTCACAACCAATCATTCTGTTGTGACTAAGCCTCCCAAAAGGCCTTGGAAAGGGTTGTAATATTAAATCCTAAATATATCGTCCGCTTTAACTTGCATCAACAGATGAGACCTACTAGGCACTTAATTAATTGTAGCTCCATTCTTACATTATTTTTCTGAAAATCGAACTCACATCTTTGGGTAAACCCAGGCGCTACTTAGCGACTCTAATACCACTAAACTCCCCAAAAGGCTTTGTGAAAAGTTATAATATCAAATCCTAAATAACAAACGAGACCAGTGGTTAAATGTGAGCCATCTATTTTAAATAATTAATAATAAAAATAGTCCTCCATGGACCATTAAGTAACTAAGGAGTTTTATCTTATGTATTGAAATTTTATTTTAATGTATGATCTTAAAAATATAATTCACATGAAACTAATACCATAAATGTTCGTTATATATTTTTCTTAAATAATTGTGTCAATCTAATTTCCTTAAACAAGAGGAATTCCTTTTCACGTTGTAGTTGGTACAAGGGATGTCCTTGTAATTAAAAGAACAAAACTAGTGTAGACAAAAACATGAGAAAGGAAACTTTACTCTCATATCTTGCTCGTGCCTTTCCACTCAACCAAACAAATGAAAATAAAAGAAATAAAAACTGGCCTCTTCTTCATTTTTTCCTCCGTTCTTTTCATTTTTGAAAATTGAATGGAATATTTATATTAATAAACCATCTCAAAAACCCAGTTAACAAATGATATGAGAGCTTGACCAACACTATATCAACAATGTTGACAACATAGATAAATTATTAGCTAACAACAACAGAAATTTATACAACTATATCTTGTTTACTATTACTTAATGAGTGCACGCTTTGATTCTAGTTAATGCGCCATCTGGATGTCATTACATGAGAGCCTAGGTTGGTGTTGACATTTAATAACATAATACCTCTAATCCAATTTAGTGCTTTGTAGTAGAAGGCTTCCTTAAATAAAACTTTGCCCTAGAAAATATACCCATTTCTTACTTTTCATATGGAATAGGTAGTAACAAAAAAGATATCTTGGTAACGAGAAAATCTGTACCGTTTAATAATGGTTTCGAGGATGCCCATGCAAACAAGTCTTCCTAATCAACCTCATTGCAAATATGCATATTCAGTTGTTAGATGTAAGTCCATAACCATTATGTGGCTGCACATTTAAACAATAATTAAGGGATCCCTTGTTTCATCATTATTATGACCAAGTCGACAGATATATAGGTGAGATAGGAAGGGAACTTAATTCTATCAAGAGTTGAGAGCTTATTTTTAATGGCAAACTATGATATAAAAGACAACTTAGGAAAGATGCATTTATGCTATACTAATTTTCTCTAATGAACTTTCGAAGTTGAATTCTTGAAGATTTTTCTCTATTTTTTATTTGGTTTTCATAGATTAGTATGTATAATGCATAAGGGTTGCGATCTATAAAAAAAAAAGTCTTTATTTATATTTTATTTTTCATTATTTAATAATTTACTTCTATAATTTATGTTTATATTCTTAAATATAGATCTTAGTAAACCTTCTTTTAAATTCTTTTTAATTACTTGGTTTTATTAATCATACTTTGTTTGGTACTTTAATATGCTGTTTCTAATATTTGTAATTATGATCTTTTTTAATGATAGAATTGCTTAAGATGTTTTTTTTTTTGGAAAGCCAAGTGCTTGAGATGTTGTTAATGACATTATCATTACTTTAAATTTAAATATTGTTGTCATGTGATCTTGATTTTATGTTATCTATAACATTTTAAAAAGAAGTTAGTGGGAACTCTTGAACATGTTATCTCTGTTGGACAAATAGGCAGTCTTAATGATAATAATTGTGTCTTGGAGAAATGTCAAAATAACTTCAACAATTACCATTTACTTGTCAAAAGCCCCAAAAAAGAAAAAAAAAATCTACAATCACTAATTGCTTATTAATTTGCTCAGGTAGTCTGGGGATAAATGTGTGCTTTTGCATTTTGTTTTGAATTGGCTTTGAAGAAAAAAAGTGGACTAAAGATATATATCTGTATGTCTACAATAAACAATCATATTATCAAGTAGATATTTACTAATTTGACATTCATTTTGCAAATCTCTTTTTATAGAAATAATCTTAGGTGTTGGATTGCACAAACATAAAGCTAAAGATTATCAACAATTTATTACAGATTTTTTTTTCTTTTTTAAGTAAAAAATTTAAAATTATGAAAATAAACTATATATTTAAATGAAATATATAAATTATTTTTCATTGTACTTTTGCTGGGGTCAAAATTACTTTTCCTGAATATGGTTATCCAGACCTAAATTCCACATGAGTTCCTAAAATAATTAGTTAGATTATGTGAAATAGTAATTTCGTATTAGTAAGTAACTAAATATATATATAGACTTTTTTTCTTCCAAATTTTCATAGTACAATTTTATTTTTTTATTCTGTTTTAGTTTTGAGTGGTAGCCTAAAAAGATCTACATAAAATTTAAAACATTAAGCATATACTTTAGCCTATTCAAGGAAGCAATCGCCTTGACAACTAAAAGTCCAAAATCACATTATTGAAAGAAACTAATGATAACTCGTGTGGGGTAAACTTTGCAAGTTCTGAATGTGCTTTGGGATTGTTGTTGCAAAATTCTTTTGTCTGTAAAAATACAGAATTAAAAGCAAATCATAGTAATTTACTTGAAATTAGTTATAATTAATGTTTTTAAAAATAAGACAAAAAATTAAATCAATAAGATAAAATGTTTAAGATTTAAAAGGCTCAGCTGAAATTAAATTGTCACAAAATTAGCTAAAGATTAAATAAAATTAAAAAATTTAAAATATGTTTGAAAAAATTGTCCTTAATTATTAAATAAGTTGAAGTTTAATCAAAAAAGAAATTGTTAAATAAAAATTAATTAATTAAATTAAAACTTATTAATTTACAAAAATTAGCTGATTAATTAATAAATTGATTAAGTTTTAATGACAAGAGTTATTAAAATAAATTGAATTGAAAAGGTTATATCAAATAAATAAAAAATTAGATGGTTTAAAATTTTTAAAAATAATTCTACAAAAACGGTTGCTAATTTTCTACCAATCATACAAAGGATTTTTCATGAAGGTTTTTAAAAGGTATTTTATGCAGATATAGTTGGTAGCCCCATAAGTAATTCTAACACATTCCGAGCAAATTGTTAATCCTACAAGATGGCCATAAACTAGAACTAACTGAAAAGAGAAAAGATCAACACAAAATTCATTTGAAAATTTTGATCGACGTTTGCGTCTCTTAAATAAGTGGAGTCCAGCAAACCTCAAGAAACGCCCGTCTTCTCGCCTTTAAAACCCGCTTTTCATACATCTCCAACGGTATTTTAGTTCATCGAAAATCCGGAGAAACTTGACAAACGACGTGTCACCCATTGCTACGTTTGACACGTTACATTAATTCCTTCGTTTGAAATGTATAATCATCATATACAAGCTATGTTTAGTGCAAGCTTTCGAGCTTGTCCATCTATGCATATCTGCCGATATCCGCTGCCAGCTATCTTAATCTGTTGGCGTACCTGTGACTTAATAAACATATATAAATAATGGATAGTGCAAATAAAAAAGAGTAGATAGCATATGATAGGAGTATCTTTATCTAGGATGTGATCGACTCGACAGTTCTCAAGAAAATCATGGTAGGCACAGCGCCTGATGCTGTGGTTGTGCTCTAGTTCGTGGATTTTAAGGGAATCCAAAAGGCGGAATAAAGACAAATTGGTGATATAAAAATCGAAAGAGAGAAGACAAACTTAAGATGGAAGTTGGCAACTTTTGCTTTGTCGCAATTACTATAATTCTGCCACATAAAGTTTAATTAAGAGTTTAAAACTTTGGCATGCTACTTGCCACCAAAAGCTTTCTCTTTTGCGGCTAAGAATATTATTAAGATTGATTTAATTTTATCTCGATTATTTATACATAATGTCTCAGTTATATCTGAAAAACCACTTCGTTATTTCATTAGTTGACGTATTAAAATCGACTATGAGAGCATATATAGTAATCTCATATAAATTAATGGAATTTTTAGAATATTAAGTCCGGTAACTGTACAGAGGTCTGCTCCATCCGCATGCAAGCCTAAAATAACCTGATACAAATAAATTGTGAAACAAGAAAAGGAAATGGTATGCTAAATACAGATTTAAAGATTTAAGTAATCAAAAGTTGAAGTAATATTTCCAAAAAGAAGATGCGCAATACTCTATGGTTCTATGCTATGATTTCATTGAACTTTACATTAGAAGCGAACCAGTCACATGTGAATAAAAAGGTGCACTTTAATTCTAGTGAATCAAGTTGCTATTGTATGTATAGTTTCTAAAGCCCGACATAAGTTCGGAAGTCCTCGGTGGACTATTCTTTTAGGCACACGGCTATATGCCTATATATACTCATAATTACCTACACGACAGTTTATATATTATGCTCCTCATTACTTCTCGAGGACAACGGAACTTGACCTACACATCAACTTTCTGTCCACTTTTTGAATTGGTAAATCATCAACTTGTTCTTTTTCTAAAACAGCACAGTGGGAAACATGGGAAACTGTTTTGAGTTAATCCAATCCCATCACATGTAATTTGTTAAGACATGGTTGACTGTTAAGTGAACCATATAGTGTATATATCTCCTGCTAAACAATTTGGTCGTCTGACGAGTGCTCAATTCACACTATCCAGCCTGTTTAGAAGCTAAGTCAGTTTGTACCAACTGTACGAGGAAACTATTTCTAATACATTCCATAGGTAAAATATTTCACTTACGAATACGTATGAGATGTAGGAGAGCCATTGGAATTCACGTAAAGATTGGTCTGCTGTTGATATTTAGAATAAACGATATAACTTCACTTGAAATTTTAACATAATAAATATATATTGTCGTTAATCTTTTAGAATAATCTATTATTATGGAAATTTTTGATACTATATGTATGGATATGCTCAATTTTAGGAGTTTCAACTCAAGTCTCATCGTAATAGAGTAGTTAATGAAGTTCAATGTGGTAGATATAATAGATAAGCATATTGGATGATAGGTTTAAATTGAGTAATAATATGGTTTCAAGTATACTGGTAATAAATGAATAGTAGTGTGGTAACTTTTATTGATTGATGATGAGATAAATCACAACTTCACTAATAATTTATGATTATAATTTGTTGTGTATGAAAAAAGGTATTATGATAATAAACTACTTGTAGTTTCACAAACTAAAAACTTCAAGGACCCTAGAGAACATTTCAAATCTAACATATCTAGACTGTGCGGTTGGTTCTTTGGTATTTGTTTGATAGCTAACAAGCTAACCAAGGTTCGATTAATGGTGACCAACTATAATCGATAAACATTTATCACGAAAGGCCAATAGGAATTAACTGGTTTAGATTTTCCAATCAACTGCACAGACTAAGCTTAATTTGCAAAACAATGCCCCAGCAATTTGGTTCCTCTTTCATGAATTTTGGTGTGTTAACTGCGATTTATTTGTTCTTCAAAATATTAACCAACTCTCTTACGTATGCTCTAGTATGTGCAATCAGAACTATGAGAAGGTAAGAGTATGCGCATGGCAACTGGCAAGGATAGAAAAAAGAAAAGGGAAGTTCTATAGGCTGCCTAAACTAAAACAAGGTTTAAATTCGACTCATTCCTTTTCCAATTTGAACTATAGGTACTCTTATTAACGGAAAAACAAAGAGGAAACAGGATACTAACATTTGTTCACTTGTGATTAGTAACCACGGTTTGATTGACGCTTTGGGATATATTGGTCTGAAATATTCTATTTCAGCCATTAAGACTGACAAATGAAGGTAATATTCTGGTCAGAATCCAATTCCAAGAAGAAGAAAAAAAAGCTTCATCTTCACTAAGAAGAACCTAATGCTTTGTTGTAAAGTACAAGTTTGGGATAGATGATCGAGATATTTTGTGAGCTCAGGCACCATATATATATATATAGTGATTTAGAGATCCTAGTATCTAGTTTTACCTACCTTTAACTTAGCGGGAAGAGTATTATAAAATAGAAATGTTTATGTGACTACTATAGTGCTTTAAAGTCCTTTCCTTTTCCTTTTCAGGCCTTAGAGATTGGATGGTTACTACTTTATAGTAACAATTGAATGAAGCACATAGAGTATGAAAAAAGAAGTCACAGAATAGGTCTCTACTCTCAAGTATATACTTGACGCGACATTGATAATGTTGTACTTGTTTATAAGGTTTCTGCTGCAAACAACACATTATATTTGCCAACATTAATAGGGCTTCAACCCTACTGGTAATTAAGAAATTTAATAAAATAAACTCTCTTTCTCTAACATTTGGATGTAAAAGCCACTACCTAAATTAAGAAGTTCAAAGATTTTGATTTCCTGACACAAAAAGGTTAATTAAAAAAAAAAAACAAGGTTCCAGTTTTATAGAGCACTCAGTCCACATGGAATCTGTCTTTCCCCTCCTCTTCCACATTAGCAATATTGTTCTAATTGTGCCAATGACATCTAGGGAAGTTATTGTCTGTAAAGTGGTTCACTTGTTATTAAAGTATGATGAACCAAAATATTAAGAAATGCATTATCATAATTCAATTAAATATGAAATTTGATAATTTAAATAAGTTATATTTAAAAGTTAAACCACTTTAATTTTGTAAATCTAATTCTTGACATTAATTACTGTCAAGATTGAGTTTTTTTAAACAGTATAGATTGTCAAACTAACTCTCCTTTGAAAAGACTACGTTTGAAGTTTTCAATCATTAGAAATGACATCAACATCGGAGATTATACGATTTTCGTACTAAAGTATCAAGGCTGGCATGATAATAAGAAGTAGAAGTACCTTTTTCATTTACCTGAATTGGCATTTTAATAGCTGTACTTCTATATAGAGGAACTACCTAGTTAAAAGGCCGGACAATGTCCATATGGATCCAGGGTAATTAAGTTAAATGGTCAGTTCCTCTATCCATTGAGCTGCCTTGTTGGGGTTTTTCCTTTTCCAAGACGAACTAATCTCAAGCTAGATTAGTGGAATGAGCATTTTCTTTATTAAAACCGGCTTATCATAATGTCTCATAGTAGTTGAATCTAGCCTATTAATTAATAAAAACAAAAAGTTTTAAGCATACTGTGTTGGAAGTTGTCATATCAACATACATATGCCCTTTCCTTAAAAAGTACCTCAAAATTTTGAACGAATGGCTCAGAGAAGGCCTTTTGAAAGGAAAATAATCAACAAACCTAAACTTAGCCATTTTGGGAAATTATTCGCATGCTTACTTCCTCCCACTGTCACATGTCACTTTAATCTCCATGGCCATGTGCACCGAAAACCCTATTTTATGGCCATGTTGATACTTAAAACCTCCCGCGGGGGACCATCAAATTTTCTTCTTAAATAGCCACCATTCTCAGCGACCTCTAATCACTAATTCTACTTCTAGCACAGTTCAACATTTCAACAAACTTGCAGTACTGAGATTTCTCTCGGTTTTTCCGATTTCTGGTTTTGCCCTAAATTACTCAGTTCTGTAGCTCATGGAAGATAAAAACTTCAAGTTAGTTCTGCTTGTTGTTCTCCTCCTCCTACAACAAGAGGTTGATTTTGCTATGGCGTCTAGACCACTATATATCCACCCACCGCCAATACGTTCAGTTCCTCTAATGAAGCCAAAACCTCCTGCAATTTATTGGCATCCTGTACCTCGTCATAAACTGACAGATAAAGATGCTTTTAGACCGACGAGTCCGGGACACAGTCCCGGTGTTGGTCATTATGACCCACCAACAATTCCATGAAAATCGTCCCACACACATGTTGGTAAGTTTCGATGACATTCCTAGACGTAAGATGACTGGGACAAGAAGTTGATGAGAAATAGGCTGTAACCGAAACTGCTCGCTTCCATACTAGGTAGGGTCTATATGTAGGAGTTATGGGGTTTTGAATTGCAACGTATTTCCTCACTTCCACGTTAGATCAGAAGATGAATTGATGGTTGATCTGACATGTACGTTTATTTTTGATTCATGCAACTGGATTTGTATTTGCTATTCCCTGTTGTGGTTAAAAAGTGTTTTGAATGTTTTTGTTTTCAAATATATTAAATTTCGGTACACCATATCCTTGATCATCTTTAGACTTTTATTAATTTGGAATTCTCATAGACTATA
The DNA here is from genome assembly GCA_027563885.1 of Erythroxylum longipes. Classification (NCBI taxonomy): domain Eukaryota; kingdom Viridiplantae; phylum Streptophyta; class Magnoliopsida; order Malpighiales; family Erythroxylaceae; genus Erythroxylum; species Erythroxylum longipes. Next base: position 18,156,662 of record JAOQMS010000001.1, on the reverse strand, counting down.
ATCATCAGAATCGTGATATTGATTATTCTCACATATATTTAATATGAAAATGGTTGGATAAAATTCTTCTACCCGGAGCACAAAAAAATAAAATTTGAAAAAAGAAAAACTCTAAGGGTGACATCGGTCGAGGTGAAGAGGGAGAAGTTCCTCCATGACTGCTCCGATTTTGGCCCTACAAGATACTATAAGGTAAGGTAATTGAGTTGTTGACGATGATGAAAGTTATTCCTATCCTATATATAGAGTAGTGATATACTCGGGCTACCTTAGATAGAGGGCACATACGGATAACATAATTAAGCTACATAGCAATATTTACTCTTTTTATTGTGATTTTTAGATTCGTAGAATATTTCACTGATAAATTTTAAAGGAGATGTGTCATAGATTTTCAACCTATTACTAGTCAAAGTGACGTGTAAAACAGGTCTGAATCTTAATTTTGTTATGAAGCAAGCAACTTAGTTAATTAAGAGTAGTATTGCATCTCTTCCAAAATCAATTTGAATGCATGCTCATTATGGGCTTGGAGTACACTGAATCAGATTTTACTATTGCAGTAGCTTCTGACTTTAATAGGTCAGAAAAACATACGTACATGTCGATCTCTAATTAACCAGAGATGATATTTTGAATAGTTTATTTTGATGTATTTCTTTATGTTTTCTTTAAAGTAAGTTTAGAGTTTAGGATAGTCTTAAATTAGTGTTACATTTGTAACTTATTGCCTCATTTTGCTGGAACCTACGTGTTGATCTTGACACATAAGTTTGAATCAACCCATGTCGCATTTACATAGGCCCTCAAACTTGTATGCTTCTTTACGAAAAGTTAATGTAAAAAAATCCTCTTTTTTATTTCAAGATACATTTTATAAAAATTAGGTTACATCTTTCATTTTATTTTATCTTTAATCTCTTTAATAAATTGAATCTCTTAATTTGGTAATTATCATACTCATATTTAATTATTGTAAATATTTAATTTAAAATTATAAATCATAAAAGTCATTCTTTATTTAATATTTTCCAAAATATTGTTTCCTTTTTGTATTAGCAGTTTATTTGTACCTTTCATTTTTCATATTTTATTATTATTAAGAATCAACATATGAGTAACATAAGAGCTATAAAAAAAGGTTCAGATCTTTTATATTACTTAATCTGTTCTAATCTTATTTTTATTTTAAAACGATGTCATTTTATGTATAAATAAATTTAAAACGATATCTTTTTAAGGCAGAAATAAGATTGGAATAAATTAAATGGTACGGAATAGCTATGCTCACAATGAGGCCTTGTAAAGGTGCAGGGAGACGTGACTGAAATGAGTGATGCCATAAGTGTAATGAAGATCGCTTATTTACATAATGTTTTTCTTTTAATTATTCTCTATAGGGAATATCAATGGCCTACCTTCGTGTGCATATGATGCTACACTTGGTTTTGTTTGTTTGACTGCAAATGGTAATGATATTAACTTGGTCTTATATCCGGTTCAATTGATTATTTACTCTTGTTGTTCTTTAGATGTGTATTGGATAAACCTCTTAACACTAGACCAATTTTGTATAATAAACTTGATCAAAAAGGTATAAATAAGGGGTTCGAATATAGAACCTTTTGGCCCATATCTTACGCTCTATTAATTCGACTGACTCCTTAAGAGCCTCTCTCGAATACGTGACATATGTGTAGGCATGAATTAAATCTCGCACTTATGACTTCAAACATTTAATGATCGAATGCTTCTACTTCAGCCAGTCGATTATTTTAAAATTTTGAGATTTTTAACCGGGGGACAGTAATATAAGAGCAAGCCATTTGTTTTAATCCTATAGTGCAGGTCTGTCACTTTCCTTGGCATAACAAGAATTAAAATTCACCAAAAAAACAATAATGATGAATGCGGAGAAGCATTTTCATTCCGGAATCTTATCTTAATAATTACTGGGCCCTTATTTACCGACCATTTATCTGGGCGTTGTTTAATATACTAGTAAATAAGGCATCGGCGACCTAAAGATTCCCACATTATTTGATGCCAATTCTTACAATTATATGATTTGCCGCTGTACCTGTCAATATAGGTCATTATGCCAAAAATATAGATAAGTTATTTAATTACACACTGGAATTACTGGAAGATGTCGCCAAAGATGCTTCATTTTTTGATAATCAAATTTCTGCCTCAGTATTCAGACTTCAGAGCCTTCAAGCTATAAGTTGATAGCTTTTGGAAGTTTAAGACTGTTTATAACCTTTTAAAAATTAGTGTTAAGATATACAACCGAAAAGTTCAATTCAATAATTATAATGAATTCCTTCGTCCACATATTCATGAAATTCAAGGTGAGCTAAACATTTTTATCCTACAGTTAATATGTTACATCTATGTATAAAACTTATCTTAATGCAATTAATTATGGAGTTCAATTAAATTAATTTTAATTTGATCCAATTTTAATTAATTAATTTTCTCTTTCATCATATGCCTTTAGGAATCATCAATACTTTAATTGAATTTGAAAATCACTTTACAACAGTGACTAAAACGATTGTTAATGACTAATTCCTAGAATAATTAGTAAACCTGGTTTTAATGAATACAAGATTTTCCTTTTGAGTTTCTACACAAAGAACTGTTATCTGCTACTAATGGGAGAAAAGATTTCTTTTCAGTTCCTCAATTTGAGACATTTAAGATTGGTGTCTGTGATGGAAATCACATATACTCCAACAAATTCAACTCAGAAACAACAAGTATTGGGGAAACATGAAGAATCGAAGAAAGAATGTGTCTGAACAAGAAAAGAGTGAAGAGAGACAAGCTCTCGAAGCTTCTCAATATGACAGAAACAAATGAATCACATTAAGACGTACCCACATGATACATTCAAGTCAGAAGCTAATGGATCAAAGCAGTGTCGTATCACTTAAGCTACTGAACTCAATACACAGTCGTTTGACAATAAATTAGAGGCTTCAAACAAAACACACAGCATAAGAAGATTCATTAAAGACTCACATAAGAGGCATATGACAATGATCATATTCAGCCAAGAAGCATCCGAAAGTCTATCTTCTTTAGCTATAAAAGAAACAGAAGCATCAAGCACAGAAATATATACAGAAACTTCATATTTCCGATTCACATTGTATTCCGACAAACTTTATCAAACATTCTTGGTTTGCCTAATAAATGACAGTACTAAATTTTCTTTCCAGTAATTAGGGATGCAAGCTCAATTCAAGGCGATTACAGTACTCGTAAATCTGCATAACCATTTTGTTGTTTCCGTGTATAAAATGTCTAAATAGCAGTACCCACCCACTTTCAAGTGAGTCAACTGTCACTACAGTTGACTCACTTAGAAACCAAAGAAGTCTGTCGACTGATGTGTGGTCCCAATTCACTGTCTAGTTCCTCCAATCATTGTTAAAGCACTTGACCAGCTCAGAAGTTCAACTGAAGTTAAAAGTAAAACAGATATTTGGCCAAATCTGTATGTGGATTCATGCACTCATTTGTCAACCTTAATCCACCATGAACCGGCATCAGATCGTCTGTGCCATTATTTGTGTACCTATTCTGTTCCACAACAGAAAACGTCGACGTTTTAGTTTTGATTAAAAATCTAGGTCTCGGCTTCAGCTCCTAAGCCAAGCCAATGCCTCCTCCTTTTAATTTTGCTTCCCGCTTGATTTCTTCGATCTGGCTCTCAACTCTTGCTCTGGTATTTATCTTTTTTTTCCCAACTTGCTCCATTCTTCGTCTTCTTCTTACCGTTTATCTTCTTCTTCTATCGAAAACCATAAGCCCAGTACAACAACCTATTTTGTTAACCCAGACGAAGTCGTTGGTCAATGGAGGTTTAGCAAGAGAGACTACTACTGGTTAGTTTGTTCATCCTGTGCAGATTTACAAATTGTACCCTCTACTTGAGGTCGTGTTTGTTTTGGTTTTTCATCTTTATTTTTCTCGTCAAATATTTTGGTAAATATGGTGAAATTACGGACTCTGTGATAATGAAAGACAGAAAGACAGGACAACCTCGT
>JAOQMS010000001.1:18130017-18140245 GCA_027563885.1 Erythroxylum longipes | reverse complement strand
TAGAGTATACGAGCAGAATGCAAAGAAAACATACCCTCGTTATGATCTTAAGAAGAGGAAATTGGAACTGAAGTGGTCGTTCGACTAATGCGACAATTTCGAATGCAAGTCTATTCTATAATCGAGTTTTATTTGTTCTGGAATTTTGATTTGCATCCGCCCCTATTAGTTGAATCTTGAAAACATTAAATGTCTTGCGATTGGTCTATGTTTACTGGGTTTGCGGTTGGTTTTTTTGTTTGTGGAAACCAGTGTTGCTAACGACGACACTCATTGTGACGCCACTAGTTGACATTACTGACAATGTCCATTGCGACGCCACTAGATGGCATCTTTGTCAATGCCAAGGGAAATTAATGCCTATGGTTGGGAGACCGGTTAATGGCAAAGGGCGGTGGCATATGAGGCATCTGTCGGAGAAACGTGGGAGAATTGGAGATTCATTTTTTGTTTCCGACTGTTAGAACTAGTAGTTAGAGGGATGTGGAGCATTACCCAAAGTGTCGAGAGCGTTGGAGCTACGTGGAGGGGTTGTTTTTTGCTTCTTTTGACACTCATTCTTTACCTTCCTTATAACGAGTGTCTTTATATAATGTGATCCTATCATACTCTTTTCCATATAGTTCCTTCTCACTTTGTTTTATGAAAGAAAAATACAAGGCACAATAAATAATATAGTGTTTATTGATTTAAGTATAACTTGCAAAGATAAATTTTACATATTCATTTTAGAAAACTACAAATGAGTTTAACCTTTGATTATAAGGTGTTTTCATATTTGATCTAATAACCTTTTCTTTGTCACAATTATCCTAAATCAAGAAAAACATAACTTAGTCGTTAATCATCTAACAAGATTAACGTAAGCGAACGTGAAGGCAAAGAAAACAAACATGAACTTTTGGGGTAAGACTAATAGTCACACAAACTATTCCAATTTTGTTCAGAAATTTGTTTAGGAACATGGTTTCATGCTTCAAATCACAAGGAAAAGATTTATAATACTTATGCAACTTGAAACGAAGATCCTTGGTCCTTTGTTTCAATAATGAAATAATAACATTTAAAACATTTGAATTCTTAATATCCATATTATTCAATTTCAATTGTGAGTAATAAGTAAAAATGTAATTAATCTCAAAATTAGTGAAACAATATTGCATAAATTTAAATATTTTGTATAATTATTGGAACTTTTTCTAAAGAATTTTCAAGCAAGTTATCTTCCTTCAAGTCCTTAATATGTTTTGACAAGGTAGTTCTATTCTTCCAATAATTCTTAACTTATTTGACAATTTCTTATCTACAAGATGACCTTATTAAGTATCAATTTATATTGATAACTTGCGATTTATTGCAACATTCATTTGTTGCAATTCACAACCTCTAGTTTTACCTCTATCTCTTTTTCTAGTACTAACATTAGAAGCTAATAACAAATAAATAATGATGAGAAAATATTAGAATATATAAATATATATTTGAGTATAAGTCTAGTTGAAGGTATTAAAATTAACAAACCTGCACTAGTAGCTTCATTATTGTTTGAGGTAGAATGAAGTTGTTATGTATGACTTAAAGGCAGAATATTATTATTGCTATGTTGCAGAAATGAACTAGAATAGGCTCTATTTCCTATGGTAAAAAAAGAAAATGATAAGAAATAGATATATGTTTGGATTATATATATATATATATATATATAGACTTATAGGTAAAAAAATTTCAAACCTGCATGACTAATTTCATTATTGTTTAAGGTATAATGTTATTATTAGCTAGACTTAAATTTCTGGCATCAATTGATTAATCTGGTTGAAGTTACACATTCCTTCGCTTTATAATTTTTTTTCTTTCCTTTGTTTCTACTAGGTGTCATTATGTTGGATATCTATAAGAAAAAATACATAAATGTTACTAAAATTATAATAAGACAATAGAAATAGCACTTTTATGATACATTCAGTCATCATAATTAAGATACATTCAATCTTCAATGTTAATCGTATTAGTAAGATAAATGTTACTAGCATTATAATAAGACAATAGAAAGAGCACTTTCGTGATGCATTCAATCATCATAATCAATATACATTCAATCATCAACAGTAATCGCAATAGTAAGATAAATGTTACAAACATTACAATATGATTGTAAAAAAGAGCACTTTCATGATACATTCAATCATCATAATCAAGATACATTCAATCATCTATATTAATAACATTATTAAGATAAATATTACTAATATTATAATAAGACAATAAAAAGAGCAATTTCATGATACATTTAATCATTATAATTGGTGAGATTTGGGTCTAAGAGAAGAGAAGATGTTGACAGATTATAGATAGGTTCGCAAAACATCGAAACCTTTTCAGGGAAGTCATTAGAATTAATTAGGATTTTAGATAAATATAAGATTCATATAGCATGCATACAGGAAATAAAAGTGGATGACGACTAAATCAAAAGAGATTAATAGGTTTAAACTTTGGTATTTAGGGTATTCGAGGCAAACAAATGGGGTAGGTATCTTAGTTTTTAAGGAAATCATACATCATATTATAGGGGTAAAGAGGAATAATGATAGGATTCTGTCCTTAATGATTGTTGTGAAAGGTTGTATTTTCAATATGGTGTGTGCTTATGTAGTCTAATTGGGGTTGGACGAACAACTTAAGCACCAATTATGGGAAAGTTAGATGAGGTGATTCAGTAGATCTCCTTGACGAGTGAGTTATTTGAGGAGGAGACTTTAATAGTCATAAAAGAGCAACCTTAGATGGATATTTATGGACTTAAGGGGTTTTCAAGTATAGTGATAAGAATGATAATAGGATTGTTTTGTTGGATTTCACAATAACGTTTGAGTTAGTGATAGCTAACTCATTTTTTAAGAAAAACCAAGAGCACCTAGTGACTTTTAAGAGCATAAACATGAAAATTTAAATTGACTACTTCCTTCTAAGGTAGAGCGATTGACCTAGTTGTAAGAATTGTAATGTGCTACCCAATTCTAGCTTGTCAACTTAGCATAGATTGTTTGTTACGGATCTTATAATTAAGGCTTGGAGGAAGATGAGAAGTCCTGTAAGGTGTACTGGAGACATATGGTAGAACCTGAAAGGAGATATGGTGGAATAACTTAGGGATAAAGTAATATATAAATAAGAATAAAAATTGGAAGGAGATACTAACCATTTGTGGGAGAGAGTAGTAACTCTTTTAAAGAAAGTAACTAAAGAGATCTTTGGTGTTTCTAAAGGGCCTAAGGGGTAGTAAGATGGATCCTTGGTGGTGGAATAAAGATGTGCAAGAAAATTTTAAGATCAAGAAGATTACCTATAAAGCTCTATTGGATAGCACCACATAGGTAGAGAGAGAGTAGTTAATAGAGAAAGTTATAGAATGGAAAAGAAAAAGCCAAAGAAGATAGTTTCAATAGCTAAAAGTAGAGCTTATGAGAAATTATAAAAATAATTAGAAAATAAATATAGAGAAAAGGATATAATTAAGTTGGCGAGAGCCAGGGAATAGAAAACAAGAGACTTAAATCAAGTTTGTTATATAAAAGATGAAGCAAAGGGTGCTTGTGGCAGAAAATTACACCAAAAGAAGATGACAAAGATACTTTTATAGATTAATTAATGAAGGCATAAAAAACAACTTCTCTTTAGGTGATTTTAGCACATCTGAGAGGTATCATAACTTTACTTTTTGTCGGTATATCATAAAGGAAGAAATTAAAAGAGCTTTGAGGGAAATGAAGAGTGGAAGGGCAGTAGGGCCTTATGAGATACCTATAAGAAAACGTCCGATTGTATCGATGATTATTCGAGAACATACTCAACAAGGATGGCATGTTAAGACGATCACATTACCATATTGTTGAAGGCATCACATATCAAAAGCATTTCAAACATTCATTTTGAATCATTTCGTTCACATTCATATTAAATCACAATTGTCATTACACTTTAAAGTTCACATATAAATTTGACAATAGGTGATCAATGCTATTCTTGATGCATAATGACTAGAGACATCTGTAGGTGCAACTGATCCTGACCACTAACTTATGTCCAATTGCAGTAGCTATACACCAATTAGTCTAACTAGATCTCCTTTGAACCTGAAAATCATCATTACAATTTTGATGAGTTTGTGAACTCAGTGAGTGAACCAATATTGATTTATTCACTCAAGTCAGATACACAGAGACAAGTCATATCCCAATTCAATAAGTATTACATATCATCCAGTATTGAATATCACATCACATTTTATCGTACCTTATCATGTACATCAAGTTTATCATACTTTTATAAGTATATCTAGTAAAATAACATTTCATAACACAACATATCCTCATTTACTTTTCAACTGTATTTCAAACAATTCAATAATTCATTTCAATTCAATCATATGATACATATAAGGATGTATATGCAAATGCACACGTGACTCCATTTTATTTTACTTTGTTGTGACCAAGCAGCTATTTAATGTCCCGTATCTGTTTGTTGATATTAGGCTCATTTCATTTACTATCCCATATCCGTTGTGGATACCAGGCTTATTAATAACTAAGCCTGTGGCTCTTTGTGCACAATCCTGAGCTTAAAGCGCTTTTTCACATTGGTCACTTCGGTCACAACTCCTTTACCTGATCATGCATTTCAATGTGATGCATCTTCCATATGCCATGTTTCATTACCTTTCATTCTTGTGTGCTTCTATCACATGTATCAAATTCATCAGATCTAAGTCTAGCAATTCACATTCAATTGCTCATACATTTCATATTCCTTCCAGCATTTCACATTCAATTGTTCTGACATTTCATATTCAGTATATAGATTAGACAGAAACACATATAATTGACTTTACATATCTAGGTTAACTCTTAGTATGCTTTAGATAAGCTATTGCCTTGATGATCCACCAATGTCTGGATGTTGATGATCAACTTATGTATCTATCTTCATGCAATACAAACATATTTCACACATTATTAAGTTGTCAATCATATGATTATTCAATCATTCACATGTATATATATCATGTTTCAATGCATGTTCAATTGACCTTCCAGGTATGTATTAATATACAAAGATATTGACTGTACTTATACGCTTTCAGATCATTCAAACTTCATAGCTTGTATATTATCATTTTGTAATTAGGTTTATACCTTAAGTAAGCTTGATTTATTCATCAATCACAAATGTTCATATAATTATCCAATTCTCACTCACAATTACTTCATGTTCTCCAATGTTCATTCATTTATATCTAATACACATTACTTATATCCTTTGAATCATATTTGCATTCATAAGAACATATTAATTCCTTTAATAACTCATAATTTCTAGATTTCAATACATTGATATCAAGACAATCCATTCCTTAAGTTATGACATCAATTAACAACCTAAACTTATTAAACCCCTAACTAATGAATCAAGCAACAATTTAGGTTCAATTCAAGCCTCAATCAAGTCTAAATACACCAATGTAAAGTGACTTATCCTTGTGTGGTTCAACAACTGCACAAAATAGAAATTATCGTTACAGAGCATTGCCATGATCATGGTGGACCTTCCCATGATCGTGGGATGAGTGACCCGAAATTGCTCTATTCAATTTCCCTCAAACTTCATCTACTTAGGATCATCATTAACACTTCAAATTTTCCAGAATTCATACTCTCAAAAGCTACTTCAATTCATGTTTCTATTCATTTATGTCACTAACAATCATTCTTACATATACACTAACATCCCTAATTTTTTAGATTCAAAACAACTTTATAACAATCTATTAATTATACCTCAATTATACCATAATTATACCCCAATTCCTTATCAATTTCATCTAAAATTTTAGCTCAAAATCATTAATTTAACAGGTCATAAACTATTGTCTTTCAAGCATTCAAAAGCAAAACAGAAAATGTCATTCATGCATCATTTTCCAGCACTACTTTAATATCAATACTACATTCAATCCATCCTCAATCATTTTCACTTCCTTGCTTAGCTCTAATTCCCCATCAAGATCAACTTTCTTAACCTTACTTGCATGCAAGATCATTTTAAGAACAAGATAAAAGTAGGATAGATTACAGCAAAGGCAAAGAGATGATAGTAGATGATAGCTATCTTTGTGAAGGGTCTTATATGGATTTTGGATGGAAATGCTCAGCAACTCTAATGTATGAGTGAGATGTGTATGTTACGGCAGTGAGATGGAGAAGAAGGAGAGTCTTCACCAGAAACACAACAATTGAAGATGACTATGCCATTTCCATGTGTAAGATGAGTGTTCGTACATGAAGGACACTTGTCATATTAAGAAGCAAGCTACATGCCCTCTCCCTAGCTGGCACACTTGTCCTTCTATAAGGTTGCCATTTGTCACTTATATTTACTGCCATTTGTCACCTAATTTATACTTAGTCATCTTAGTTTCTCACATGTCAACTTGTTTTGCCATTTGACATTTTTCTTAGATTAGGTGTACATATTAATTTATCAATCTCTCAATTGTAACAATTAATTCCAAGTTACTAATTATAATCCATCAATTCTTGTCATTGGTAAACCAAAATACAAGACATTGGAAATGCACATTCTTATCACATTCATTTTAGTTTCATACCCTAGAATATGTCAATTGAGTGTAATTTTTCTAACGCACAACTCATGTGTGTATGCTAATATTATGTATTTAAATACAATCATAAAATCATTTCATAAATGTACCAAATTCATTTTATATGATGCTACTTATGTGATTCAGTAGTCTAACACTTTAAACCCTTCAACAATTTAAGAGACAGGATACTACAACTCCCACTTTAAGAAATTTCGTCCTTGAAATTCTTAACTAACTGATTCCACAAATGGGCTAATGTTGTCTCATGTTTTTCTCAATCTCCAAATTGACCTCTTCTCTTGAATGATTTTCTCCAATCATTCTATTCCTCATTGACTTATCCTGATGTTTGACCATTTTTACTGTTTTCTCCGCATAATTCAAATTATTTGCAATCTTAATGTCCTGAGCTGGTGACACATACATCAAATCTAACTTGTACCTCCTGAATATAGTAGCATATAATACATGGTGGACCTAAGTTCCTCTAACAATAGCAATAGTGTCATCTCAAATTCAAGAACCCAATAACGTAGTTTAGATACTTTACAGTAAACAAAATACGTGCACTCTCTACAGTATATTCAGCTTCTCATTCTTAAGTCTCATATCTATCTGGCTCCAATATTCACTTATGATTTATTCAATATTCATTCATTCCTAGAACTGGAACATTTGGTCTATATGGTCGGTGAAAGTCTTTATAAAAACATTTCTCTCCAAATTTTCTTGTATTGTTCATGAAATCTTTCTAAGTGAACTATTTTCATCACTGTTTTTCAATTTTTTCTTTATTAGGGATAATTTTGCCATATTCCTCCCAGTAGAGCTCATTTCTGCCATTGGAAACTAGTTGCCACGTTGACATTTCATGATGAATTAATGTTAAAAGTTTTATTCTGAATAGTCAATTTAGTATTAAATTCATTATGTTTACTTAAATTTTTTTAGTAATGAAATCCCATAAATTCTTAGGAAAGAAATGAATTGATCCAAAATTGAATGAAACTTTACCATACAAATCCTAACAACAAAAAGAAAAGGTCATCCCTTACAGAAGTTAAATACTCTAACAAACCATTCATAAAATATTTAGCAGGCTTTCCTCAAAGAATCATGGAAGGTGGAAAAAAAGCCAACCCATACACAACCAATACAAAAACACAATTCACCATCTTCCAAATATAAACAAAAACAAAAACTCATACCACAAACCCACATAAACTCCAAAATGTAATAGAAAAACAAAACACAACACAAAGAGGGTTTTTGAAAATAGAAAAGTTTAATAGTATCAACACAAAAGACAAAGCTTCTTCGACAATGACAATCACATCAGAGGAGACGATGCTTCATTGATAGTGAACTAAAAGAAAGTAACATGAAAACATAGAGAGCTTTGCTTTGGTGTTAATAACCTAGTAGAAAATGACATTGTTTGTTGTCAAACAAATCAATGTCATTTTTTATTAATTAGGAAGAAATATAGCATTTGGTGATGATTCAGAAAATAGTTGTGAAATGATGTCCCATTACAATTTGGCTGCAAAATTATATAAAATATATAAATTTTATATAACATTACTGAATTTATAGATAATAAATAGAGAATTATGATTAAATAGACTAGTATATTACATAAGTTAGATATGAGAAAATTTATCTATTATCTATACATTCATATATTATTATAATAGTTACAGTTATTATCTATACATTCATATAACATAATATTAATTACTATATATAATTATATCCTTAATCGATTTGATGACATCAATCTTTGTTATAAGTTTACCTCATCTCTTCCCAAAGAATTATAACCTGAACTCTAAAGGACCATTGTAGCCTCAAAGAGATATAAGATAAATATCTCTTGGAGAAATATATCAGCTTGCCTTAGCTTTTTTAGATAAGCTTTGTGATGAAAGGCTGTCCTTTGCTGAAACAAGATTACAAAAAGCCTTATCTGAAGCTTTGTGATGAAAGGTTGTCCTTTGCTGAAAAAAGATTACAAAAAGCCTTATCTGAAGATCAAATGTAAGGAGAAAAAAGACAGTAAATGTTATACTAAAAAGAAGTATCATTATAGGAAGTTCACCTATAAGAAATCTCACAAATCTCACATTTCTAATGAGAAAATTTTATTCCATTCATAAGAAGAAAGTGACGTTGACTTGTCTGATTTTTCAAATGAAGAACTCCTCATGCAAAAAGGCAGATTGATGTTTTATTTGTGGCAAACCAAGAAATTATGCTCGCCAATGTGGTAATAAGACTAAAATGGATGTGAAACTATCGGAATCCATTACGGCTATAATGCCTATCCATGACAACGGAAACATTGAAGACTTCTTCGAAGAACAATTAAATGAAGATGAGGAAACAAAGGTTGTTATTCCAATCAACTCTTCTAATGGGTTTAAATCCTCTGATGACCTAATAGATGATAATACTGATGATAATTACTTATACATTCTACAACAAAGATGTTTGAATTTAGATTCAAAACCAATCAATGTTTCTTATCCTTATGTCTATATCCAGTTATTGTAATAGGATAAATATGATAAGACAATCAAGGCTGTTGGATATATAGATACTAGATCATTCTAAAGTATTATGAAGCGCAACATCTTACCTTTTGAAGCATGAATTTCACATGATGAATATTTCACTACTTCTTACAAAAACTCATTTAAAATTAGGTTGATCACCAAAAGAAAAATAAGGATCTGCTTCTTCCCTGATTATGCAGATTAGACCAAAGTTTTTGGAAGCCACTTACTTGGCCCAAATATCCTAATTGTTATGCCATTTGGTATTAAACTTGTTCCATCACTATTCCAATAGGTTATGACAAAAATTTATGGGCTTATTCTATCCAGCACCTTGATCAATATTGATGACAATTCTCTTATACTCCAAGACCTATGAAGATCAAAAAGCCTCGCTTTAATCCTTTTTGGATCTCACAAAGTAATATGAAATTATGCTTTCAACCAAGAAGAGTCATATTAAGACTACCTAAATAGAATTTTTGGGTATGAACTTCCATAATGGATTTTATTAGCTTGTTCCACACATAGCTAGTAAGTTATTACATTTTCCTGATTAAAATCTCAATATGAAATAGATTCAACAATTCCTCAGAATTGTTAATTATATTAGAGATTTCATCCCTCACGTGGTTGATTACACAACTCCTTTTTCCAAATTGTCGAGAAAGAATCTACCACCTTGGAGCAAAGAACAAACCAAAGTTGTCCATCATTTAAAACAAGTATGTCAGAATCCATATAATTTAAAGATTCCTAACAAAGGCCAACACATTCTACAGATAGATGCTGGTAACCATTATTGGGGTGCCATATTGATTGAAAAGATTGATAGAAAGAGAAATTATTATGGCCATTATAGTGGCCATTCAAAGATCAGAAAAGTATTATCATGCTATCTATAAAGAGCTTTTGGCAGTAAAAAAGTGTTGGATCCCGCTTTTAGGATTTTTATATTTTTATTTTATTTTAATTATTTTATTAGATTATCAAGCATGAAAAT
>JAOQMS010000001.1:18107834-18129917 GCA_027563885.1 Erythroxylum longipes | reverse complement strand
TGGTGGTATCGGAGAAGAGAAGATAAAACGATAATGGTTAAGGTGTTCTCTTTGGGAGATAAACTCACGTATTAAGAGATGCTGCATGTGAGTTGGACTTCGAAAATGAGGTCCAACAAAAAGGGCATTGAATTTAGTTTTCACCTCAAGCCTTATCATTTTCTGATTGAAATAGACGGCACATCTTTTCCCAAGATTATTGAGCCTAATAAGAAGACGCCACCTGATAGCCAATTACTTCGATGGCAAGAATGATTTTTTTCGATATAAATTCACCATTCTTCATATCAAAGGTCACCACAACATTCTTTTAGACTTTCTTTTTTATCCTAGAAAATAAATCCAGTTGCTCTCTCCCCGTCTCAAAAAAATCAACCCCTCTCATCCTTCCTATCATGGAATTCCCTCAATATTCTATGATTCAAAAATCCTTAGCTCTGATCACCAAAACTCCTTCAAGTACATTAGATGCATGTTTTATTTTCCGATCCAACATGGACTTTATCTGTCCAATATGCATGCCCCATTTCCTTCTCTCCTTTGTATGTGTACAAACATTTTGCCAATTTAACAAATGTTAACTCTCTTACAGATATTTCTTGAGTGATTTAACCCTTTACTTAAATGGTGCATTCAGCTCGCATGTATCCTTAACAGATATTAACTATGGGATATTCCTTTGACTAATCAAAAAGCTCATTCTATTTTTATCATGCATCGACCATATAACTTGGATGTGAGCAGATATATATGCGCCATTAATCATTTCCAGCTCTGGTGCACTTCCATTGATTAGCCAAATTAGCAGAAAGATCTAAAGCAAGATTTATATTATTGTTTGGATCATCTCAACCATTTTCCCAAATCAACTAGGCCAACTACTTTTACTTCTCTGGGTCCATATTTGGGTGATTTTTCTCTTCCAAAACCCATCTCCCCTATTGCTGGATATTGGTCTTCTATTGACTAATTTTCTTATTTAGGATTTAACATTTTTCCTAGTAAATTACCATATCCTCTTGGCTTTAAGCCCAGGAAGAATGTAGATGTTGGGGAAAGTTCTACAATTCCACAGCCCAACACCAACATTGAGCCCAAACTTCCTTAATATTTTCGAGATGCCCAAGATCTATGGCCTCCTATTTAGACTGACGTAGAAATAGACCGTTTTATCTAAGCAATGGATAAAATGGATGAAGACATATCAAATTCAAATGATGACAGTGGTGGTCTGGATCTCTCTCTACACCTCCTTGCTAAATAGATTCCTTTTTTATCTTTTAGGAATATTATTAGGACCTAATGTTTCCTAATAATTCTTATTTTAATATTTGCTTTTATATTTTAGTATGCGTTATAGTACTATGGAAATCTTTACACTAAAGTTATTTGTATTCATTGTCCTTGCTTCACTTATAAAAGCAAGGCTTCTCTTTGTAATCAATTAGAAAAAAGTAGAAAAATTAATAAAAATATATGCTTCCTATCTTATGGCTTCTTTCTAAGTTTTTTTTCTCTCCTAAAAGCTTGATTCTTAAATAATGTAGCCATAGTCTTAAAGAAAGACAAGTATGCTTTACACTTATGTGTTTATGAGGATCTTATGTATTAGAATGTCTTTGACTATATATCCTATTTAAGGTCCATATCATACAGAGAAATATTGGTCAATTTAGATTTCTAAAAGGCAAGTCTTGATTATTGACTCCTAAAATAGAAGGAGGGCTTATGTCTTGGCTATCATATATGAGATCTGAATTACAGTCAATCTTTGTTTATCTTTAATCTATTATGGAATCTGTTTTGTAAATCACTTGGTTGGTATAGATGCTAGAAACCTATGATGCAACTCAATTGAGGCTTGTCAATGAAATATCCTACGAGCGTAGCAGTTATAGTGAGTAGAGTCTTTCTTAATTCATGTGGTCTAACAACACCACATACCTTAGTGAAGTTATCTTCATATGCCCTCTGCCAAGGTAGCCCATATGGTATCATCACTGTCTAAATCATAGTTTAGACATATTTCACAATATAGTTCACACAGGGATAGATCGACATCTTAAATAACGTGTCCATGGTGATGGCTGACGTATACAGGTTGTCCATCTAATAATTCCTTGAAATTGTTAATTATATTAGAGATTCATACCTCACGTGGTTGATTACATAACTCCCTTATCCAAATTGTTGAGAAAGAATCCACCACTTGGGAGTAAAGAACAATCATCTGTGGGATATTCCTATAACGAATCAAAAAGCTCAATCTATTTTTATCATCCACCTACTATATAGCTTAACTGTGATTAGATGTATATGCACCATTAATCATTTCCAATTTTGGCGCACTTCCACTAATTGCCCAAAGCAGCAGAAAAATCTACTGCGAGATCTTTACTATTTTTTTGATCATCTTAACCAATTTTCCAAATCTTCTAGGCCAACTAATTGTACTTCTTTGGGTCCACATTCAGGTGATTTTGCTCTTTTAGAACCCATCTCCCCTACTGTTAGATACTGGTCACTAATTGAACAATTCTCTTTTATAAGATTTAATGTTTTAGCAGGTGAATTACCCATATCCTCCTGGTTTTGAAGCCAAAAAGAATTTTTACATTGGGAAAAGCTCTACAATTCCACAACCTAACAATAACATTAATCCCAAACCAATAATGATAACAGGAATATATACTATAGGAATTAAGAAAAGATAAAGAAGTATCATGGATATGACTTTCCTAAGGAAGATGTGTAATTTTTACAAGATTCAGCAACTTCTTCTTTCCTCACTTTTGCTCAGCTCTTTTGTTAAAATAGAAAGCCTGACAAGCCCAATTTGATTTTGTAGGCTCAATCAATCCTTGTTATAGTAAGATAACACACTCCTCTTGTGCTAATTTCAAATCATTAGGATTCATTCTAGGGTAAGTGGCCTTGGTAGGATTGAAGTCTTCATTCTTCTTGAAGGGTAGATGGATGAAGAATTGTGGAATTTTCCAAAAAGGATTAGAATGTGAGAATTGTGCATGGTTCTTAGGTCAGTGTTTCAAAAGTTGATCCCTTAATGTTTCATATGGAGGTGGTATTTGGGTGAGCTTAAACATATTTTGTATATCTGTGTAGGCAGTTAAATTAACTCAACATTTAATCCCTATAGGTGGGATTTGTAATGGAGATGCCTTGTAGTATACATTCAAACCAATTAGGATAACAGGGCCAGGTTGGTGGCTTTCAAAAACTTTGGTCCAAACTACATAATTAGGGAAGAAGCTAATCCCTATTTTTCTTTTGGTTATAAGCCCAATTTTAAATGGGTTTTTATCAGTAGTGAAATATTCATTATGTGAAATCCATACTTCAGGAGGTAAGAAGATAGGCTTTATAATAATTCAGCACGATATAATATCCATATATCCAATAGCCTTGATTGGGTTATCATATTTTTCCTGTTTCAATAACTGGATGTGGACATAAGGATAAGGAACATTGATTGGTTTTGAATCTACCTTCAAACATGTTTGTTGTAGCATGTATAAGTAATCATGCTCAATATCATCACCTGTTAGGTCATTAGAGCATTCAAATTCATTAGAAGAGTTGATTGGAATAGCAAACTTTGTTTCCTCATATTCACTGGAATGTTCTTTAAGAAGTCTTCAATGTTTCCATTGTTATGGATAGTCATTATAGCCTCAATGGATTCCAATAGTTTCACATCCCTTTAATTATTATTAGGACATTGGCGAGTATAATATCCTAGTTTACCATAAATAAAACATCGATATGCCTTTTTTGCTTGAGGAGTTTTTCATTTGAAGAATCGAACAAATCAGCTTCATTTTCATCTTTTGAATGGCTTATAATGGCCTCCACTAGAAATGTTGGATCCGTGAAAGTTCTTGTAGGAGAACTTCCTATGATGATACTTTCTCTTAGTATGACATTCACAAATTTTTTTCTCCTTACACTTGATCTTTAGATAAGGCTTTCTGCAAGCCTTTTTCAGTAGAGGGCCACCTTTCATCATGTTTTTGAAGAATGTTTGTTGATCACAAAGATTATCTAATAAAGCTAAGGTAAGCTAATAGATTTCTCCAAGAGATATTTCTCTCATATCTCGTCGTAGGGCTGCAATGTTCCTTTAAAGTTTAGGTTATAATTAATCAGAAAGAAATAAGATAAATGTATAATGGAGATTGATGTTATTAAATCCATTAAGGAGATAATATCTTTCCATCATTCGTTGAAAATGTTTTTGAAGTTCACATCTGTCAGGTGAACAAGACTTTATTTCAAAATACTCCTACTTGATTTGTTTGTCAATGAGCTGAAAGTCTCCAATCAATTTTTTATGAATGATTTTAAGAAGAATTCCTACTAATGTTACTTGAATATACTGGATTCTTCAGTATTCATCTAAAATTTTCCACTATTCTCTTAAAGTACTAGTAAAATGAGAAGTGAACTAAGACAAAATATCCCTTAAAGGGTTAATCATATGTATGTCAATCTAGGCTCTAAATTCATGGAGACAATCTATCTATTTTTTGAGTGGAAGATCATTAAAAGTAAAGCAAGATCCTAAAGTAGGTCTGGTTGGTGGTACTTGTGTTAGTAGTGATGAGGGTCTAAATAGTTTAAACCCATAGATTCAACTTCACTAATATCTGGTTTAACCTCAGTTGGTTGAAAATTTTCAAGTATTGTCATCATAATTTGAGCAAATTGGTCAAAGAAATCGAAAGACTGTTCATAGATTACAGAATCTTCAGATATGTGTGTTTCATATTCTTCTAAGATAGAATTTGGTTTAAAAGTTACAATGAACTCCCATGGAGGAGTTTTATCTTTTCTAGTAGATGGAGAAGGTTAGGTTTTAGGTGGTGAAAAAGATGAAGTTTTAATTTTCAAAGGTTTTGTCAATGTTTCAACAAGTTTAGTATATGAAGGTGATGGCTTATGAATCTTTTCAAGTTTAGGCTTCATAGATATGGTGGGTTTAGGTTTGGTGATTAATTTTAAACACTTTTTCATAGTCAACAGCTTTAGGATAGGTTAAGGATGAATAGATGGGTTATATAACTAGAAAGTTGTAGGATGGGCTTCATAAATAGTCTTAGACTATTCTATCTACATGTCTGCCTCCATTTTGTGGAGTAATTCTTTCACTTTTTGAAGTTCTTATTATTTTTTGTGAATTCAGGTCTAAAATATTGCGTGTTAATATATCTTTTGAGATCAGCATCAAGTTGAGCCATTTGATCCTTCAAAGATGTATGTATCTTTTGAACATGAGAAGACACAAAATTTACCCTTTTTTGAGTAGCTTGGGTCTGTTGATTAAGAACATTAGGCTTAAAATCAATTCTCCAAAGAACTTTATTTTGAGATAACACATTATTAGTTTACTAGTTGAGTACTTCAACAATACAGTTTGACACAAGATTACCTTAAGAAGTACTTCCTGTAGCACGAATGTAAAGGTTTGAAATAACCTTATAATGATCATTTACGTGTCTCTCCAAAGGAGGAAATTCATCCTCATATGGTCTCATCATCATACAAGGAATCAGGGCTAGAGTAGTAAGAACAAGAATGGAAGGAATAACTAGTTGAGTCTTGTTAGGAATTGCTAGATGATCTAGGCTAGTCTTCATTGGGCCTGGTGTAGATGGATTTGATAAATCTTTCTCTTTAGGTTCTTAGAATAGGTGGAGTAGTGGTGTGGAAAGAATGCCTATGATGAGTATAGAATACTTTCTGATAGTTAGTGATCCATTCAGTTGACATCAGTTTCTCAAGTTCCATTGGTGGAAATTTCTTTGGAATATTTATGATAATGGTCTTATCTAATCTCTATCTACAAAGATATATAGAACATTTGAAGTGAAATTTGGAAAGTTAAGATCTATAGCATGATTCTATAGTCGATAGATCATTTAATGATGAAAAGTAGCCATAATCAGTGTAGGATCTTGTTATACTCCAGTGATTTGGATTTAGACATGGAGTTTTTCAGGTAATGTAGGATTATCAAATATGATATTGAAATTAGGAGAAATGGTAAGAATGACACTTCCATTGTTGAGAGTTGTCAATAAAGTACCAATTAATGCATTATAGTAAGTTATGTAGGTAGTGTTTTAAAGAGAGAATATAACGGTAACTAGAATTCATTTTCTTTGATGAAAAGTGAGAACTAAGTGAATTGCTCCAACATGAAGATGGGTATGAATTTGCTCTTGCCAAAGAGAGATAAGTTCCTTTGGAATTTCTAATTCAATATATTATTCTGCTATAGTATCTTTTAAACCATATTGCCCTAAACTAGAACTTTAGATGATGTCTTTAACCTTTGGACGATTTGTAGTATGAATGGATCTAATACTTTTTGTCTAAGAATGATTGTGGGAATATATACTGTAGGGCTTGAGTAAAGGAAAAGAAGTATCATGGATATGACTTTCCACAAGAAGATGTGTAATTTCTATGGTAAAGAGTATATTTACCACGAGAAGGAAGGTTGGTAATAGAGAAGGCTAAAGAAAGATGAATAGGATCATTAGACAAAGGGTCACTCATAGAAAATGACAAGATCTCCTTACTCCTTTTCATCTAGAATAATGAAAACATAGGCAATAGCACTCCTAGCTCTGATACCACATGGACTACCTTTTGTTAGAGTGCATATGGAGATAACTTCACCAAGATACGTAGCTTGAGACGATCCAGAAAATAGTAGAGATCTCCTAATAGATATTTTTGTTACTTTGGCTAGTCAGTGTAAGTGTACTAGAGTTGGAAATGATTAATGATGCATATATATCTAGTTATAGTCAAGTTATATGATCAAAGGGCACAGGGAGATAACTTCACAAAGGTACGTAGCATTGTTAGACCATATGAATCGAGAAAGGCTCTTCTTGCTATGAGGTCAAGGAATATTTCATCGATAAGCATCAATAGAGCTACATCATAGGTTTCCAACCTATGTACTAACCAAGTGATTTATAAAATAGATTCTATAAGAGATCAAATATAAATAAAGATTGATTAGATCTCAGATATGGTAGCCAAGACATAAGCCCCTCTTATCTTTTAGGTGTCAGCTCTCAAGGCCTACATTTTAGAAATCTAAACTGACCAATCTTTCTATGTATAACTTAGACCTCAAACATGATCTATAGTGAAAGATGTTCTGATACACAGGATCCTCATGAAGAGGCAAGTGTAAATCATACCTGTCTTTCTTTATGACTGTGACTACATTATTTAAGAATCAAGCTTTCAGGAGAGAGAGAGAACTTATTAACAAGCCACATGATAGGAAACAAACATATTTTAATTAATTTTTCTTCTTTTTTGAGTTATTACAACTAAAGTGAAGCCTTGATTTTATTATCAAAGTAAAGAGAATGAAGTCAAATAACTTTAGGGAAAAGATTCCTATGGTGCAATAATGCACACTGGGATACAAAAGTAAATTGTAAAATAAGAATTATTGGGAAACACTAGATTCTAGTAATATTCCTAAAGGATAAGAAGGGAATTGTTTATCAAGGAGGTGTAGAGAGAGATAGTGGTCCACCATTTTCATCATTTGAATCTGACAGGTCTTCATCCATTTTGTCTATTGATTGGATAAAACGATTTATTTCTACATCAATCCAAATAGAAGACCATGGATCCTATACATCTTGGAAATACTCAGGAAGTTTGGGCTCAGTATTGGTGTTGGGTTGTGGAATTGTAGAGCTTCAAAATTTTTTGTGGTCTCAAAACTAGGAGGATATGGTAGTTCACCAACCATAATATTAAATGATATAAAATCAAGGGGAAATAGGTTTTGGAAGAGTAAAATCACCCGGATACGGACCCAGAGAAGTACAAGTAGTTGGCCTAGTTGATATCCAAAAAATAGTAAAGATCTTATAGTAGATCTTTTTGCTACTTTGGCCAGTCAGTGGAAG
The DNA here is from genome assembly GCA_027563885.1 of Erythroxylum longipes. Classification (NCBI taxonomy): domain Eukaryota; kingdom Viridiplantae; phylum Streptophyta; class Magnoliopsida; order Malpighiales; family Erythroxylaceae; genus Erythroxylum; species Erythroxylum longipes. The sequence continues at coordinate 18,121,947 of JAOQMS010000001.1, read as the reverse complement.
TGTGCTAGATTTGAAATGATTAAAGGCGCATATATATCTGGTCACAGTCAAGCTATATGGTTAATGAATGATAAAAATATATGAGCTTTTTAATTCATCAAAGGAATATCCCATAGTTGATATCTATTGAGGATATGTGCAAGTTGAAAATTTTGGTAGACATTGAAACTACTTAAGAAATGTATATAGGAGAAAATTAGCATTAGATGGATTGGTAAGCTGTTTATACATATGCAAAGAAGAAATAGAAATGAGGCATGCACAAGGTAGATAAAGCCCATAAATGCCACATTGTGGGCTCTAAAAAGGAATCATGAAGGTGGTAAAGGATTTGCTAATATATGGCCGTATCAAAGTGATAAGGGTGTGGTTGAATGTTTAGATTATGAGAACAAGATGGAGATACTCAAATAGGTTTTTTCCAAAGAGAACAACAATGTCATCTAATGTAGTTATAGAAATTTTGGTGATTGGAGGGAAGGATTTTTGAATCCTAGAATGTTGAGGGAATTCTATGATAGGGAGGATAAGAGGAATTGTTTTTTTAAGAAGGGGAGAGAGTAAGTGGATTAGTTTTTTAAAATAAGAAAGGAAGTCCACAAGAATGTTGTGGTGACCTTTGATAGAACAAATGGTGAATTTATAGAGAGAAAACCATTCTTGCTATCGAAGTAATTAGCTATCAGGTAACCAAACCAAACTAAACATACTCAAATTCCTGCCTAAGCAGGGTATGGGGAGGGTGAGATGTACGCAGTCATGCCCGCATCTCTGATAGAGATACAGAGACTGTTTCTTGATAGAGCCCCAGCTAAGATAATTAGTTATCAGGTAGTGTATTCTCATTAGGCTCAAGAATATTGGGAAAATATGTGTTGTCCATTTCAATCAATAATTGATAAGGTCCGAGGTGAAAACTGAATTTTTCCATACCTTTTTTTACCGCTAAGATCTCTTTGTAGATAGTATAGTAGTGCTTTTTTAATTCTTTAAACTGTCTAGTAGCATGGCCATAATAATGTCTCTTCCCATCAATCTCTTTAATCAATATGGCACCCTAATAATGGTCACTAGCATCTAACTGTAGAATGCGTTGGCCTTTGTTAGGAATCTTTAAAGTAGGTGAATTCTAACATACATGTTTTACATGCTGGACAACTCTGGTTTGTTATTTAATCCAATATGGTGGATTCTTTCTCAGCAATTTGGATAAGGGAGTTGTGTAATAAGCCACATGAGGGATGAAGTCTCTAATATAATTAACAATTCAAAGGAATCATTGAATCTGTTTCGTATTGAGATTTTCATAAGGAAAATGTAATAGCTCACTAGTTATGTGTGGACTAAGTTGATAAAGTCCATTATGTAAGTTCATACCCAAAAATTCTATTTAGACCATCCTAATATGACTCTTCTTAGCTGAGAGCATAATTCCATATTGCTTTATAAGATCCAAAAAATATTGAAGCAGGGCCTTGTGATCTTTATAGGTCTTGAAGTACAAAAGAATGTCATCAATATAGATTAAGGTGATGGATAGAATGGGCTCATAAATTTTTTTCATGACATGTTAGAATAGTGACAGAACAACCTTGAGTTCAAATAGCATAATAGTCCATTGGTATTAGGCATTTGGACAAGAGGAGCATGCTATCTTACTCCAACAAGGATTGATGGAGCCCATAAAATCATACTAGGCTTGTCAGGTTTTATATTTCAACAAAAGAGCTGAGCAAAAGCGAGGAAAAAAGAGGTTGGCAATTGATTATAAACCTCTAAATACATTCCTTTAAGATGATAAATTCCCTTTACTAAAGATCAATACACAAGTCCTATTTGTTATAGAAGCAACAATCTTTTCAAAGTTTGAGCAATGTCACCTAATGTAGTTGGAGGGGTTGGTGATCAGGGAAGGACTTTTGAGTAACAATTATGAGGAATTATTGAATTTGTTTCATACTGAGATTTTCATCAAGAAAATATAATAACTCATTAGCTATATGTGGACCAGATTGATAAAATCCATAATGGAAGTTCATATCCAAAAATTCTATTTGGGTCACCACAATATGACTCTTCTCGGTTGAGATCATAATTCTATATTGCTTTGTAAGATCAAAAAAAGATTGAGCAAGGCCTTGTGATCTTCATAGGTCTTGGAGTACAAAAGAATCATTAAACATGACCTACAGAAACGTTTTGAACAAATGACGAAAATATATTATCTCCTTAATGGATTTAATGACATCAATCACTGTTATACATTTATCTTATCTCTTCCCGATGAAGTACCACCTAAACTCAGAAGGGCCATTGCAGTCCTTTGACAAGATACGAGAGAAATATCTCTTGGAGAAATCTATCTACTTGCCTTAGCTTTTTAAGTAAGTTTTATGATCAACAAACATTCTTCAAAAATATGATAAGATCATTAAACATGATATTGAAATCATGGTCAATGGGAAGATGACACTTCCATTGTTGAGAGTTATCAACAAAGTACCAATTAATGCATTTTGGTAACAAGATCCTACAACAATTATGGCTACTTTGCATCATCGAAGGATTTATCACCTACATTATCATGTTGTAGATCTTAATTTCCCAAATGTCACTTCAGATGCTCTGTAGATGGTCATAGATAGAGCTCATGATCAAACCATTATCATACAAATTCCAAAGCAACTATCCTATGCGGTATTAGAGCCAAACGTGTGATTGATTGTGTTTACATTATTCCAGATGATAGTGAGTAAGGAGATATTATCACATGCCATGAGTTACTATTTGCCAAATGATCTTGTTCATCTTTCTTCAGCCCTCTCTATGACCAACCTTCATTTTAATGTTAAATGTACTCTTTCCTATAAATCATATTGTATTGATATTTAATATTAAATAACTAAATAATACCTATCTATTTAATAATATGAAAACTTATTTACTAAATTTTAAATTAAAACAAAAAAATAAAGATAAATCACAAGAGTATGAACGTTATTTGGTTTAATTTGATCGGAAAACTTAGCGTCAAAGGCATGGTCATTGACTGCCTATATCCTGATTCCTGAACATGAAGCACATTATAAAAAGTAAAAGGGACCCAAATTGCAAAAGATCTATCAGTACTAGGAAGAAACGTACATAGAAAGCCAAAGGTAAGTTTGGTTACTTTTCCTTTTTCTACTGTTTTGTTGCGTGGGTCTTGCATTTGCTTACGAACAGTTTATATATGGTTCATGGTACCTTATACCCGTTTTCTCGTAATGTATTTTTTTTTAATGGTTCAGGTTCCCTTATACCCTTTTTCTCTGAATTCTTTTTATAATTTTTTTACATTATTCTATAATAGTATTTGATTAACCATAGAATCTTTATGCAAGGTTAATTTAGTTCAACATATATTACTTCATTTACATATTTAACTTCTTACATTAAAAAGTTTTAAATAACATACGCAGAATAAATAAATTTTAAATAAATGAAAATTAATATATTCTTACGTAATATGTCTAAATCTAATACCATCCAAGTTATCGCATATAATTAAGGTTAGAAAATAAGCAATAAGTGAACATCTTATTATTGGGTGACTAGTGACTAATGCTGATTGTGTTCTTACAAAAAGAAGAAAAGAAACTGAAAGAGAAGGGAAAAGAGTACCTGATCAAATGTTGCAGGCAACGAGGTAAAACTATATTTTCAACCAAAAATAGAGGGAATTAAGAGATCGTTATTTAGCTTTGGAAGTGCAACGAGAGGGTATATAGCTTCCATCTGATCTACGAAAAAGGAGCTGACAATTCAAATGACACCAGAACTTAACTGACCCAAGAAGTCCTACTCTCCAACGAGCTCTCACATTCCCTTTCAGTTCAAACTTAACTCGATCCTGGTTCAAGTATATCCCAACATCATCCATTTGCTCTGGATTGAGTGGCACAGGCGTTGACGTCGCCACATAGTTAAAATCCAACGAGTCATTCTTCTTCACGTCGTAGGATTCTGCAACCAGTTTAGCTATTTCCATACCTTCGAAGATAAGGGTAAGCTTCAAATCTGAGAAGCTTGCATGAGCTTTCGTGTTATCGTTCCTTGACCTCACAACGATGTTTACTTGAGTTACAAGTATTCCAGCTATGTCGTATTGGAACTGGTCCAAGTGGGCATCGACCACGCTGATCACCGGCACTCTGGGATGGATGATTAAGTATCCAACGAACACGGTGATGCCGGCAAGGATCACGGCCAAGGATATGACGGTGCAGATGGCTGCGACGAACCACCAGAAGGGATTTGTTTTTCTTTGTGAAGTTAGCTTCTTCATAATTATTGGTTAGAAATACAAGTGACAACATTCGATATGGTTTTAGGTTTTGAGAAATTTTATGAAGAAGGTAGCGAATTGATTTTGGCGGTAAAGAGATTGTTAAGGTAAAGATCTAAGTTTGGGTTCTTAGCTCAAAATGGTGGCGAAGGTTAGGTATCTTCTTTTCCTAGTTCAAAAGTATTTGATCATGTTCATAGAGCTGAGTCCTACAAGCCTCTTCCATGTAGCCTCTTCCACCGAGCCTTATCTTGTGTGCAAGTGGGCATGCCAAAGTTGCTTTCCTAAGAACCTACTATGTCTCTTCTGATACACATTAAGGAACTTTGATGTCACGACAAAAACAATCATCAACAATCTCAAATTATTGCAGGAAACGTAACCATCAATCAAAAACATAGAAATAACGATCAATTAGCAAGAAATAACCATCAAAGTCTTACAAGAAACATAACCATCAATCAATAAAGCATTAAAGTATATACAAATATTTGTTGTTAATAAAATGTAATACACCAGATTGGGGAGGCACGCTCACTAATACACACGCAAAGCATATGTACCCACGTTAGAAATAGATTAGATAAGAAGTTTAATGAGGACAAAATAAATAAAGGGGAAATAACATTGAAGTATACACAAGCCTGACTAGAATGTACAAGAACAAGAAAAAGACTAGAGTAGCCAAATGTGTAATTACCCAGCTTCAATACCTCTAAACATAATACACAAGAATAGGTTTCAATGCGTTTTATAGTTTAAAGATGGAGAATATTTTATAGGTCAATTAATTAACAAATTGAGATGATGGGGAAGAATGAGTATTCATAGATATTAGGGGTTAATTTGGGGTTCAATCAAAGCAAAGAGTGGTTAAGAAAGAAACAATTTGGGATATTGGGTTTTTTTTGGTTTAATCAAAATATAATTTTAATTTTAAATTTTATTTTAAAAAGTAAAATTTTAAAAATAAATTAAATAATAAATGACATGCTGGTTGTCATAGATGGCATGTTGACTTATTTGTCAAGCCATGTGTCCCCTTATAATAAGATTGCTACGTCCAACTAATTAATGAAAATCTAACAAAGTGACAATTTAGGGGAAAATTATTCCATTTTATAAATATTAAGGGGTGAATTGGTACCATAGATAAAAATAGACATTTTTCAAAATGCTAGTTGGAAAATTATTCCTTTTGCCTAAGAAATATTATGTGTTTAAGTTTTGTGATTCAATTGACTCTTGAATATGTATATCTTATATGATTAATTGTGAAACTAACTGATATGTGCATATTAATATTTGTGGGTATCTTTCAGGAGACTATAATTCCTACACTATAGATGCCCAGGGGTTTAAAGGCTTGTAGTGTATGTTAAATGTCATTTCATACTTACAAAAGCGGAACTAATTCTTGTTTCCAGTTAGGAGTACTTAGTTAATTAGGGTTTTTTGTTGTCAATTGCTTAAGGGAAAGAAATGAGTAAAGTGTGGAATTTCTTTTTATTAGTTCAACTTATCCTTCATAAATTCTTATTTTACTTAATTTTTTAGTTTGAATAACATTAATAAACATAGTAATATGGTCCTTTGAGGATCTATACTCTGAAGTACTCTAGTTTCAATAACTACTATATTCAATTTTGTGCACTTGAAGATATATCATATCAGGAATCTGTTTTTCAAAGAACTTAAATGGAGAAACAATTAGTAATCAATTTAATCTAAAATACTTTTCTTATGGTTACTTTAGAAACTCTTTCAAATCTTGTTCTAACATATCTTCTCACTTTTAGGTTATTAGAAAATTTATAACTCAATAACTAAGACAAATGCAAAGGGAGGTGCTCATCCTACCTTTCAACACTCATGACAATGAGTAAGTTATTTTTATTATGAATCTATATAAGGCTTTATATCCAAAGGGGTTAAATGCCTTTTTAAAAAATGGCATTTGGCAAGAAGTATGACCGTAAAATTTATCTTAAAATTATTTTTAAATGAAAAGATACTTAAAGAATTAAATAAAACCTTTGTATGTCTCATCCCTAAGACTCCAAATCCTGGCTCCATACAATATTATAGGCCTATATTGTGTTGTAATTTCCTATATAAGATCATATCAAAGATGTTAGCAATAAGACTCAAAGTTATATTGAGCACATTATTAACCTCACATAAGGAGATTTGTACAGGGTTAAAGTATAGGCAAAAACTTGCTATTAGCATGAGAATTATTTAAAGGCTATCAAATTAAAAGGTTTATAAAAAGTTTCTCCAAGAAAATTCACTTCCGTAAAGAATATGATACTATAAACTAAATATTTCTTCTTTATACAATGACATCTTTCATCTTTCCCTATTAATTCTTAATTTGGTTGGAATAGTTCTTTACGACTCCTTTTTATAATATTCTCTTTAATGGGAAACCTATTTTGGATTTTAATGGAACTAAAAGATTAACTTAAGGTGATCTATTATCCCTTTACTTATTCTTAATTTTCTTTGAAGTTTTGATTAGGCTAATAGCTTCACTATTAAATGAAAGAAAACATTCAAATACCACCATAAATGTAAGGAACTAAAACTGTTTAGCTTATCATTCATTTGCTTATTTTATATGGAGTTGTCCTTGAATCAAATAAAGACTAATTCAACTCTTATTCAATAAGTTTTTAAGGATCTTTATCAAACAGGGTAAATTTGGTTTTTATCTATCTACTGGTTTAAAGGAAATGACTACATATATCTTGAAAGTTTTATGTTTTAGGCATTTATTGCTACCATTTAAGTTCCTAAAAATAACATTTTTAGCCCTAAGGATTTCCTTTAGTGATTATTAGCCTTTATTTGATTCACTTAAAAAAAGAATAGAGCATTGGAATAATATATTTCTCTCTTATGTATGAAGAACCCATCTAGTCTCTTCTGTGTTAAACAATCTTGATATCAATTAAAGTTATCTTTTTTTTAACTTAAAAATTGGTTAAATAACTTAAGCCACTCCTAAGAACTTCTTAAGGTCAAGTAAGGCAGTCAATTTATTAATGGCTAAAGTAAATTGGCTGAAGTTTATACTTCCAAAGAAGAACGTGGACTAGGCATCTATTTTAAAAGGAATACTATCAAATTACTATCTTAAAGGATATGGAAACTTTTTAATGATAGAGGTCAATTTGGGTTATTTGGATATACACTTATATTCTTAAACGCTATAACTTATGGAGAAAGTTAATAACTCCTAGACTCTTAACCAAATATTGTAGTTGAAAGATTTACTCTGGCAAGAAATGAAGATTATTACTATGGAAATTGAAGAGCAACCATATTTTGGTTTGATAACTAGAACGGTAGTGGTCCTTTTTATAAAATATCAAAATTCGATAAACTAAAATGCATAATCCCTTTATTAAGTGATGAATAACATTATACCTTTAGAGGATTATGTTCAATGATGTCCTTACTACTTACTAATATACCAACCAAGGGTTGGAGGACAAAATGATATGGAAATGACATAACTCCAAAGTCTTCATAAACAACACTTGTATACAAATCTTTAAATAAAATTCTCATACAGTTATAAGGAGGAAACTATTCTAGTTTAATAAAATATGCCTAAAGCTTCATTCACTCTATCATTAGCAAATAAATAAAGAATCAACATAATGTATAGGCTTAGAGGTAACTTACTAACAAAAACATATGGAAAGTTATGTAACTAGGAATCAAAATCTCTTAATCATTTATTCTTAAATTGATATTTTTCTGAAAATTATTGTAATCAAACATTGTATTTGCACATAAAACAATTGGGAGAAGAAAGTGGAATAGGCAGAGGAAATCAAATATAATTGTAAAGGAGATCTAAATATATTCAAAATAGTTTTACGCTATTGTATCTATGCTGTATGAAGGAAAAGGAACATAATAATTTTTCAAGATAAGGCATACGATATTCACACTTTTACAAAAAACCTTTCAACTTTCAATATGGATATTGAAATCCATACTAAGATTAACATGGATATGACTACTATATGGAATATCTCTCTAACCTATCTACAAAACTTAAAGTATGAATTCATCTATCATTACATTTCAAATCTTCATTCCATTAGACCATAGAGTGGTCAAATTTGTAGAGCCCAACCTAGTTTTTAACTCTTCTTTACTTTATTCTTTAAAGTGTCTTAACTTCTAAAATTATTTTTTTAAAAATGAAATAAGTTCAATTCTATAGAGGAAATGTGCCATTGTTTGTAGTACGTGGACTCAAAAAGGACATATCATAGGCTTGCACATAAATCTACACAAAAGTGTATACCAGAAGGATGTCATCAACACAATAAGTGCCACTCATCAGATAACAATTCCACCCAAGGAAGATATATGTCTTCAATAAACTTAATTTAATTCTCACCCGTAACTATTTGCTCCAAAAAACTTCCAGATGTAGCAACTTCTCCTCTTGTACCATATCCAATGGTGTTAACAAATACAAGAGTACCTAGAGTTCTTTATACATGTACACCTCAAGACACTCTTCATATTTCATGACCAAGATTTGACAGTGAGGTAAGTTTGTATGTTTCATTTTTAACTCATTGATTGGTTCTTATATAACAAGTTCACCTTTCTTAGCTTTGTAGTTGTTGTTGTAGCTATTAACTTTTCATTGGTTATATGATTCTTACCACTGAATGTTGCAATGAGAAGGTTGATTTTCTGACATACCTATTTATAAAATTTATGTGTATCTAAAAAACATCATTAAATAAATGTATTTTTTCTTTATCTTAAATACATAAGACCAGATAAGATAATGTGATGTAGAAATACCATTTATCATGCTCCTCCTTTCGAGGAATATAAGAGATTCATTGTATGATATGTTTCCATTCCACTGGTGGATCATTTAATTGAAATTTTCCAACACCATTTATTTATTCAGCATTATAATAAATTTATTAAGTTTAGTGGGTAGCTTCTCTTTGATAGCTTTCCAAAAGGTGATAGAGGCTCTAGGAAGTGCATGTTTGCACCACATAATTTTGGACTATGTAAGTTTATATAAAGGTTGTTGGTAAAACCTGCTGCATGATAAATTTTTAAAACTTCGATTACTCAAAGGCTTCCAAATATTCATGTCCCTTGTATTCATATCCAAGGACGTGTTTAGAATTTCCTAATGTAGCTATTGTTGGACATTATTATTGAGAATGCTAACCTTCTAAGAAAAGGTCTCAACCGCTTTCATTTTATGATGTAAAATATTCCTTAGAGATGATATTCCAATAACATTTTCTAGTGGAACAACAGAGGTCCAATTATCACTCTAGACATATGTGTCCCTACCATTTCCCACCATTTTAGCTACTACAAGTCATATTCTATTTCTAATTTTTACTATCCCTTTTATAGTGGAGGAGGCAAGATTGGTAAGATTGAATATCCACACATTCCTATCTTTGATGTAGTATTTATGGACACATTTAGTCTAAAAGGATTGTTTGTCATCACTAATCTCGACAATCTCGTGATGAGCATAACCATATTTATAGTTTTTAGTAGGATTTGATTGAGTCCTCTATATATCTTGGGTCAGCATATCTATGCCTATTTTAAGTAGGCATTATGCCTCCTTAATTGATTACCATACCACAAAAATTATTCTTAATTGTTTATTAATGGAGTTAATGACATCTTGAGGCATTGTCATATATGAAGCATAATGTAGGCTAATAGGGTTAAGCACGAAAGATATTAGTTGACCTCTCCCTACAAATGATAAAGTTTTGGTTCTCTAACTACTTAATTTGGAACGAATCTTGTTCCATGGAAGCTTAAAGTATCCATATGAAGTCCTTGCTGATGTAATGGGAATACCGTGATATATGAAAGGAGTTGATTTTTCAGAAAAACTAGTAATAGTTTCATTAATCTGCTTAAGGTCCATAGATTTCTCAGAAATGTAAGATGCACGCTTCCATCTAATGTTTTAAAAACTGGACCGGACATCGAATCGGTAGAAGAAAAGGTTTAAGTTTTAGAGGTTTAACTGGTAGTGGACCGCCATAAAATTGATATATAATAAATAAGAAATAAAACTTATAAAAATAAGTAAAAATAAAATATTTTATTAAAATAAAATACACCAATGTCTATTATTATATAATGAAATAATAATAAATAAATGAATCTAATATAAAACTTAAAATAAAAATAAAAATAAAAATTGTATTTCTGAAAGAGGTCGCGTCTCATCATCGTCAAAAGCTCCAAATTCTGCAATGCTATTTAAAGATTCGTAAACTACGCTTTCATCCAAAGTATTTGCATCAAGTTCTTCTACTGCATTAAAATAAATTACAACTCTCACTATTGATATCTTTGATAAGAAATATTCAAGAGATCATCCCTAGGTTAAGATTATTTTAATACATCATCCAATAGTTATGTTCAATTCAGCAAATCTTCTATTCCAAAGAAGAAAGCATAGAATAGTAGGAAAGAGAGCTGAAATTCATCATGTGATCTAGATAACAACTTCATATGGGTCACGAATAAGTAAAACTCTAATCTTTTTGTTAAGTACCTTAGAATCCATAGTGCTTAGAAACACACATCTTCTATGCGGCATCCTATTCCTCAACAAGAAGGCAAAAATCAGACAAACTTTTAAGCAAGCTCCTAAACTTCATACTCGAATGGTTTATCCTTCCCTACCATTAATGATTTTCTAGAATAAAAAAGATGCTAGAACTTCAGAGTAGAAAGTGCAGCGAAAATTGTATATTATGTCAAGGATTTTCACTACCCTCTATTCCATCTACACTAATAAAAATCAATGTTTAACATTAACCTGAAATTACAAGGGACTCATCGTCTTTGCCGAAAGCATTTTAAGAAAAATGAACATAAACCTCTTAAGAAATTCATGAGGTGTCATTTTATTGTGTCTAAATATTACAGAGATCCTTACAGTAAAATCTTAAGATTGTTTTCTTTTACTTCTGAAAAGTTTGTCTCGCTTAGCATAAGTAAAAAATAGAGCAAACAGACCGATTCCCGACATAAACACGGTGCCCCATAGAAATGGGGGGTCCTTGAAACAAGTAAGAGATGCCTCTAATTCCTAAGATGCAATATAGACAAGAGAGTGAATACCATAAAGATCATGATTTGAGGACTTCAAGTAATACAAAGCCATCTGAAAGTCCAAGTGTGACATTACAGAAACTGCTTTATCTAATTTATACTTAAAAAAGTTCCATCTCTATATGAACTCAAAATGTCGATTTTGTTTATTGCTTTCAGTTTCTTCTTATCTAATCTTGTTCACTAAACAAATGAAAGGAACACATAGGGGTCTTGGTGAAAGTCGATTCCAATCCTTCGAAACAATGCAAACGTCTTATATAGCTTGCCTCTGCAATTCATTGAAATAAGCAGGCAAAAGGGGTTAGAAATGAGATTTGAGAAAAGAGAAAATGTAAAAGCGAGGAGAGAGTTTGATTTTTACCTCTATGGAGGTAGTGAGAGATGGTGAAGAGAAGATCAAAAGATGGTGAAGAGAAGATGGTGGAGAGGAGAGGAGATGCTTGAGAGGTTCGATTAAATGAAACTCAAGTAGCCTTTAGGTATTTTTGTAGTTTTGTACGGTTGGATCGGTTCAGCAAAAAACTGGTCATTTCGTTGATAAATCGGTCGGTTTTAATACATAGAGATTATTAGGTGAAACCAAACTAGACCATTGACTGGTTCAAACTTTTTTTGGTCGGACTAGCCAGTCTGATCCAGTTTTTAAAACCTTGCTTCCATTTATTAGCATTTAGTCCTAGAATTACACTAAACATTTTCAAAGTAGTCGTACCTGGGAGTGATGGAGCCTTTATCAGCCTTAAAAAGCAATATAAGTCGAAAGTTAGATTAGTGATGCAAAGTTTCCTACACTTGGAATGAAATTTGAAGTTTTTATTCTTGTTAACAACTCTTTTAATAAGTCTTTTTAGAACTTCCATCACTAAGGAAAACATATAAGGTAAGATGGGATCACCTTACTTGATTCCTTTGCAACTTTTGATGGCTCTGATGGTTTCCCCATTAACTAAAACATGATAAGTAGGAGTGGAAAATGATTGTTATATCAATTCAGTGAACTTAATAGGAAAATTCCATAGACTTTATGATATTAACTAGAAAAGGCCAATTTACATTGTCATATACCTTTTTTATATTTACTTTGACCATACAACTCCTACCCCTTTTTTTGCTTGAGTGATTCTTTAACAAATCTTACAACAAAATGATATTATCTCCCATTATTATTTCTGGTATAGGTTGTAGCACCCCAATCCTGCAACACCTGAACCTGACATCGATAGGTGATATTCGAGTCCGTGTCGCGCAAGGGTGGAGTGTTAGAATACTCAATCAGTCAAATCTCATTACAAAGTTTTTTTTTGTTTTTTGTTTTTGAAACAATGCACACTTTTGTGGAAAATCAATAATCAATTCGGGCCCATTTCAATCATAAACTTTTTCAATCACAGCCATACAATCATTAGAATTACAATGCCATTTGGTCCCATTACTAAAACAGAAGACTTGTAGTCATAATTCATTACACTTCAAAATCATTTACTAAAATTTCCAATTTGGAATGTTGATTCAGAACAGAATTATTTACATACTCATGATACAATCATTACTAAAAATACAATTTGATATAAATGAACAAAATAAGAATGCAGAAGTGAACTGATCTCGACCTCTATCCTTGAACGAAATAAGAATGCAGAAGTGAACTGATCTCGACCTCTATCCTTCACTTGAATGTTGTAGGTTTACTCCCGTTTTCCTAACGGGGTATTCTTCTGATCCTGAAAAATATTTGCAAATTTTAGGTGAGTTTTGCGAGCTCAATAAGTGACCATCATTGATGGCTCACCTAATCACGTAACACATAATTCATAGCATTACACATTACACATTTCGCACTTCACATTCAATACAATTTAATCACACAATTATGCATATGCAGTGCACATAAGACCCACTTTTCATTTGTTATTTTGTTGTGACCGAGTGCCTAAACTATCCCTTAAAGGGCTCATTGATAACTGTCCCATATAGGGCTCATTGATAACTATCCCATATAGGGCTCATTAAATGTTGAGCCTGAGGCTCTGAATCACTTTTGAGCTCGAGGCTCATTTTCACTCCTTGAGCTTTAAGCTCTGATCGGTGACTACTCTGGTCACAACATCTATTATATTTCATGCATTCATGACATGTAATGCATCAATTACATTTGCATATTCCTATTCACTCACATTCCCATATCATCGGACCTTAGTACGACATTCAACATTAAAGCTGAGAATCACTCTTTCATTCATATGCAAATGCACATTCAAAAACACACTTGTCATCAGACAGTGGTCCTTCATTTAGAAATCATATTATGCACACTTATTTCATCTCATTCACATACAATGAGAACTTCAATATTCTTTTATACAACACATTCTTCGGACCTCCTGTCCGAAAACCAACATAGTTAAACACTTTCACATAATCATTCAAAAAATCAATCAATATCAAAAGTCAAACAAAGCAAACAGTAGGATGAGACCATCTAGGTCTACTCACAGTATGCTCCAGATTAGCATTAGCTTCAATAATCTGGAAACATTTGAACGCAGACGTTTATCCTACACATCAATATGCCAAACACACGATGCACACACATTAATAATTGCACAATTATAAGTATGC
>JAOQMS010000001.1:18086922-18107734 GCA_027563885.1 Erythroxylum longipes | reverse complement strand
TTCGGGGTTTATTTTCCATGATCAATTAGACAATTACAATGAAGTAATTTGGAAACACTTTATTCTATAAAAACTTTTCCATTGTCTTAAGTTTGTAATGACACCAAAATCACTCAATTTGGTTTAGAAATGTGAAATTTATATTTAAAATATTTTCGGACTACTTTTATTCAGAGACAGCACCCCATACTCAACTTTAACCAAGAAATTGAAACTCTTAGATTCCGGTTAATAATTTTATTTCTTCATATGATTTATATACCTATGTCTCTATTTTATACCAAATCAAAAACCAGTCCATTTGGATAACTACAGAAGAAGATATGCCTAAAATACTGAACCATATTCAGTGTAGGAAAAGTTCGCCGCGGCGAACTCCTCCAGAGAGGAATTCCCGCATGAAAATCACAAGTTTGCCGCGACGAGACCCAGAGTTTGCCGTGGTGAACTTCAACCGAATGAAATCCTCATTAAAGCCTTCAAGTTTGTCGCGGTGAAATTTCAAAAGTTTGCTGCGGCGAACTTCCACAGACGCAAAACCCAATTTAGCACTCTCTTCCCATTTTCCAGATTTTTCACCTCTAACTACTTACACCTAACTTAACTTATACAAAAATCATCCTTTCTATCTCATTTATTCTTCAATATCTACTCCAATTCACTTAATAACATTCACAAACCAATTCTTAATCCATCATTTGATCATTAGCCCAAAAACAGAACATCATCCATATTCATTATACATAAAACACCATCATGTCATTTAACCTCTAAAAAACATCGCAAATGCTTCAATTTCTCAAACCCATAATATTTAACAAGCTACTTACTTGATTTGGCTTCTAAATCTTTAAACATCGTGAACCTAGCTCCTCCAACAAACAATGATCATCATCTTCCAAAAGTGGTAGGGATAAGTTTTCTTGTGGCAAGATGATGAATGAAGACAACCAAACATGGAGGTAGCAAGTGAGGGATAAGAGTAAGGTTCAACACTAATTCTTGGGAGAGGAGAGTATCGTAGATGGAGAGAGAGCAAATGATGAAAAGAAGAAGAAGATGGAGAAATGGGGCATGTCTCGTAAGAGACAAGTGAAAGACCATAAATATGGGTCTTTCACTTAAGAATTTCATAGGTTAAATAAGTGGTGTGGCAAGTAGCACTTGTCACTTGCCACTTGTCACTCTCTCAAAGCCCCTTCGTGGTCTTTTAATCTACTAGCCCATTTTGTCTCCAATTTCTAATCCAATTGTTTCCCAATTTTTCATGACATTTGTCAATAAATCCTAAATTCACATATCAAAAATTTCTTTGCCATTTGACAGTAAATTCTAGGACCATTTATCATTTGTTGTGCCTATTAGCATTTTTTCTAGTTCAAGAATTTTCCCAATTATTTTTAGAAAATTTCCACAAAATCTCCAAAAAATTCTAAATAAAAAATTCTAATCTCCAAATCAGATTTTCAATAAAGTCAAACCACGATTTCTAATAAAATCACATTTTTGAACAATTATACCCAGAAATGTCAATGAATGCATGTACAACCATTTTGATGTGTGTAGAATCCACTATTCACATATATATGCATATCATGAAATGCATGAGCATGAAATGTGTTTCCTAATTTCTCCATAATCTCTCACATTTACAATTTTAGCCTTAAGGTGGGTAACGGAATGTTACATAGGTAGCTTGGGAATGGCCAATGTGATTGCAGAGGGCTTTCTCTTATCTCCCATGTAAAACCTTAAAGATTACTTTCTACACTGAATTGCAATAAGAAATAGGATAAGGTGCTGTGTTTTAATACAGAAATTGAAGTCAAAACCATCTAGCCCAAGAGCTTTCTGAGGTTTAGTGACTTTAGAAAATTCTTAATCTCTTGAATAATCACTGTTTCATCAAGGATGTTAACCTCCTTTGGTGTGAGACCACTACCCATAATGTCTTTAATTAACTCACTAGATGAATGATCATTTAATGGGGAATTCATCACTTAAAAAATTATTATGTACCATCTTCTAATAACCCCTTCTGATAAGTGATAAGTCAATTATTCTTCTCCACTGATATAATTCCATTCATACATTTTCTAGTAACCACTACTCTATGAAAGCAGTCAATATTCCTATATCCTCCCTTACGCCACATCACTTTAGCTCTCTACTTTATAAGTGAATAATCAAAGGTGAGTGCCCTAGATAGATTATTCATTACCTTTTTTTTCTCTATTTTGAAGATCAATTGAAGAAGGGTTGATTTATATATCCTCTTAAACAAAATACAAAGCCTACTTTGTGGTTTGTAGGATAAGATAAGTGTTTGTTATTTTATTTTTATAAAGGATCTAAAGATGATCTTTAATAATTTTTAGTCTTTGAATACAAATAAATTACTTCAATCTAAAACAATCCAAAATAACACCTTTTTAAATAGCTTCATTAGAACCTGCCAAAAAAATAAAAAAGTTAATAAATCTTAACAGAGTTTTTATCCTTACCTCATCGATTTGAGACATAATGGAGGAGTGATTCGATAGAATTAGGGCAAGAATAAAGAGAAATAGTTGGGAAAGGCCTAAAACCATTACAAATTGGTAGGGCTATAATCAAATTTCTTTTTCTTTCTAATTAGGTTATCACCTTACTGATTGTTACATCGGGAAAAAATTACCCTCAATAGGAATATCTATCATCTAAATATTAGAAATATGTTATCTAAGGTGAAGACAAGGTTGCTTGCTTAATCTATCACCATCAACTTCTTCTGGCTATATAATAGAATTGAAGTCCCCTAAAATAACCTATGGTTCCTTTACAATGGTGATGATCACCTTAGTTTATTTCACAAAGAGATCCTCATGAAGCCACATATTGAGCATATAAGAAAGTTATAGAACATTCTTTCTTAATTGATCTGTGCATGGCTTTGTTATGAAACATCTGGTAAGTGATACAATAATAATACTTCCATAGAGACACTACCATAATAACCAAAATTCTCCCATTTGTGTGATGATTGTAATTAGTTATTTCTTTCCATTGCAATTGAAGTAGCTGTAGTAGTATGCTATTTAGTTGCTTGATTTTCGTTTCTAAGATGCCTATGACGTCAGGTTTGTGTTCCTAAATGAAGTCTTTTAACAAATGTTTTTATGGGGAGCATTGGCCCCTCTTATATTCCATGCTATAATATTCATTGTCTTGTATTGGAAGTAGGAGGTTTTTTCTTCCTGCTTGACTTTTTACATACTACTTTTCAAAATCAACATTATATTCCCCATTGATGGGCAAGCTAGGATCAACTTATGTATTAGCTAAAATTGATTCACTATCTTGAAGCTTATTAGCCTCCACCAAATTTTCGTAAGGATTAGCATCTCTTATATATATAAAAGTTAGTACCTCACTAGATTTCCAGCCATTTCATTACTAGAGCTGTTTGCTCCATTATTTTACTCATTATTCATCTCACCAGCACTACAATTAAGCTCAGTAGTAAAATGTTCCTTTAGTATATCCAATTCAATTAGTTCATCACGATGCCCTATTTCAAATATCTACTAGTTGGCTGCCAAATTTTTTGGGGGGGGCTTAGTATATGCGATTTCCATGTGTATATTACCTTAAGAAGAACTTCTATAGTCTTAAATTATTCCTTAAGTCTAACCACTATAATGATATTTAGAAAAGGGGTCATAGTACTTACTAATATACATATATATATACATATATAGTTGATCCTTATTATTTTAGCAATTTCTTGATTTATACATATTTACTTACAAATGAAACTGGCCAAATAGCTAAGTTCATTGGTAGTCCAATATTCAAGAGGGTCCTCATAAATGCAGACCTTTATTAGAAAATTGCAAAACAACATTCAACTAGAAATCTTATTAAGGTTAGGTTTAAAGAGGCCTAGTAGTTTGCAGTTTTACCCCTAACTACTAGAGAGGCTATTTATAATAAACCTAAACAAAGAAAAAAATGTTTTGAGAACTTTTGAAGAAAATAGAAGTCATATATATATACATATAATAATTTTATTAGAAAAGAAACAATAGAATAAAATAAAATAAAGAAATTTAAAATCAAAATAAATATAATTAAAAATATAATAAAATAAAAATAAAAATAAATAAAACAAATACGTGTACGAGTACGAATAAATATAAATAATAATAAAATAATGTTTAAAAAATACTCAAGGGGAAGTACTGTATATTAATGTGTTTAGGCTAATTACAAGATATAAGAATCCAAGAAAAGGTTATATAGAAAAAGAGAAAAACCTCTTTATGTAGGATCTCTTACTCGTATCCTAGTTTGCCAAAAGTTTCTATTGAGGGCTAAGTCTCTGATAAGCTCTAGTAGAGGCATATCTTTCCTAATTAGATCCTTAAATTCTTCCTAAGTCTTTCTCTTTTTCTTTTACAATTCCTAAATACAATTTTCTTGCATCTTCTCACTGTAGCATCAAGATGTCTCCTCTTAACATGATTGTATCGCCTATGCCTTGTTTCCCTTAATTTACCATTAATGTTAGTAACCCTTAATTTATCTCTTACCATTACATTGTTGACCTTATCTTTTCATGAAAGTTTACATATCCAATGGACCATCTTCTTTTCCACCACCATTAACTTATAACTAGACACTTGTTTGATAAGGCAACACTCTGCCTTAAAGAGCATGGCCTACAAAAAAGCTAGACGGTAGAATTTACCTTTTAGCTTGAATGGTATTTTCTTGTCACGTGCAAAAGAGTCATGTGTAAAAGAGTTATGTGAAAGGAATGTGAACAACTTGCAAAAGAGTTATGTGTAAGAGGAATTTCAGCTGATTATTATCATGCAAATATGTATGTAAATGCTCGCTAACAAGTTCATATTAAGTGGAACAAAAATAAGTTACATGTCATTATTGGAATAGTAGCATTTGGTATAGGAATCAATAAACCTGATGATTTTTCATCCATCATAGTTTAAGTAAATCAACATACTACCAAGAAAGTAGTAGAGGTGGAAGAGATGATTTGCCTTTAGATTATTTACTCTTCTTTAGGCTTGGTGATGTTCCAAGGTAGAGTTTGATGGTCTTCTATAAACCTATGGCCTGCAAAATCTATATGACATTTTTCGGTATTGTCAATCTAAGAAACAGTGTCGACAGGATGTCTTTTTAAGACATTTTAGTGAGCCATTACATGACTGCAAAGGCCAATTTCTCCAAACTCCACCTTCCCAACCACCACTTTTGGCCCGGTTGCTGAACACTTCCCCTCACAGGAAGGCCTTTAGGCTTGGCTTATAGACATTGATGGAGGTTTAAACCCTTCTCCTTTGTCCTTGGAGCATTTCCCCGCCCTTTCACCCATACAAAATCTGATGGCATAAGACTCCAATTTGAAGATAGATGTGACGAGTGTGAAGCGAAGTGTTAGCGCATGGCAATCTAGGCCCCAGATTCAATGCAATCGGGATGAGCTTAGGCACTTTCAGAACATCATGAAGGACAACATCTCAACTCCACCTGTGGAGCTCCTTAAAGCTAGAGATAATTTCTAGGCTTCTACGCTAGTTGGTGTATTCTGGAATAAGCGAATAGCTTTTCCAGTTGTGCAAGCTTGGGTAAAGGCTCGGTGAGTGAAGAAAGGCTTAAAGAATGTCATGCTTTGGGATGATGACTCTTTATATTCAAGTTTAACTTCGAAAGCAAAATTCAAGAAATACTGGAACAGTGGTCATGGCATGTTAGTGGGCAACCATTGTTCATCTAAAGATGGAGGCCATGATTTGATTTTAACTCAGATAAATTGAAACTATCCATTTATGGGTTCAATTTCATAACGTCCCATTAGAATTCTGGATTGTGGACTGCTTGAGTTTCCTAGCAAGCTCTCTAGGAAAACCAATTAGTATGGATCTTCAAACAGTTAATATGGAGCAAGTGTGCTATGCAAAAATGTGTATTGAAGTGAAGAGGGAATTTTCACTCGCTGATTTACTGCCTAGTATGAAGTTAGGCAAGAATAAAGAATTGATGAAATTTGAAGTGAATATTTCTTATCCTTGGAAGCCAGCTACTGAGAAGAAAAAATGGCTGCCAACTAGAAACAATTTTAAAATAGGGAGTCATTATAAACTTATAGGGTCTGGTGAAACAGAGGCATCCAAAGGGGAAGCAGATGAATCCCTTGTGCTAGTGGTCTAACACAGGCCAGTTAGTAAGGACTTAGAGTCAGGGGAAATGATTTGAAGCAAAAGTTAGTTATGGAGGAGCAAATTTTATAGGTCAATATACCTATAACCAGTGAGCATTCGACTGATTTGGAGTATTCCCCTGATACATTTCTGGAAGAGCAGAACAAGGCTTGAGAGCATAATGCAATTAATGGGGAAATAGTTGATGATGTGAATATCCAGCAAGCTAGTGATCAGAATTTTATTATCTAAAAATGTTTTTGTTTCAGCTGAGATTGAGAATAATGCACTTAATGCAAAAACTAATAATGTTGTGGACATTCAGTATGCAAAAGAACATAATGTTATTAAGATTGAAACTAATGAGTAGCTTGTTAACCTTACTAATATAACTGAGAGGGACAATCTTACAGAGGAGGATAAAGGGGCCCATTCATCAATTGTTGCAATAACTATTAGCCCTAAATAGGTACTAAATATCCTAGTCCAAGCAATTGAAAACTTGATTCTAGGGCAGCAATCTACATATTTAGCTAGTGAGACATATTGTAATATCACCACTAGTGAGATTCAACAAGATATCCAAGAGAGATTGAGTGTAATTGCACTAATAAAGGGAGCACTAAAATCTGAGATGGGAAACAACTCTAGTGGGATAGTCGAATGCAAAGAGCTAATCGACTATGATCATTAAGCTAAAGAGGGTGAATTAATTATTAAACACTAGTTGCACATGAAAGCTGTAAATATGGTTATGCCTAAACAAAGTGTTAATGTAGTATCCAATAGCTTTAAAAGCCAATCTATAAGGAAAAGGGCACAAAATGAACTCATAGGGGAATTTTCCCTAAATGATTCTAGTATGGAATGTTAGAAGGTTAAATGACCCTCACAAAAAAGCAATGGTTAAGAAGCTGGTGTTAGATAAAAAAGCTCTAACAGTTGGGCTTTTAAAAACTAAAATAAAATCTACACACATGGATGCAGCTTCGAATCTAATACGAGTCGAATGGCAAGTGATATCCAATCATTTGTCACACTTCAACGGAAGGATTATATGTTCCTACAATTGCAATAATGTCATAGCTTAAGTAGTGGTAAAAAATAAGTAATTTATCCATTTGAGTTGCAAATCGATTGGGGAAGCCGAGGGTTTTTATCTTTCATCAATAAATGCTTCCAATTTCCTTTTTCAAAGAGCAGTGTTATGCCAATATTTACAGACCTTGGTAGCCACAATGACCAATCCTTGGCTTTTAACTAGAGATTTTAACTGTATCCTTACTAAAAATGAAAGTGAAGGTGGAAAGGGTTTCACAGTACCATCGGTTGGGAGTTAGCAGTTTTTTTTTCTAAAGTTAAAGTCATTATTATAAGGTATAAAGGAAGACTTTTTACTTAGTCTAATAAAAAACAAGAACAATTTTTGATTCGGAAAAAGTTCGATAGAGTTGTATTAAACCAAAGCTAGTTAGCTCAGTACCCCCACTCCTATGCTAAATTTGGGGAAAAATCTTTCTCTGATCATTCTTGTATCAGCATTCACAATATCCAAACTTTACATCATCCAGGGGCTCCTTTCAAATTCTTTAATGGTCTCTCACAAATCGATAGGTTTATGGAGTTAATGGAATCTTGTTGGAATCATACCTTTGAGGGCTACGAATCTTTTCCGTTAATGCTAAAGTTGAGAAAGGTTAAAAAAATCCCTCAAAGCTTTCTTGAAAGCTAATCAAAGATTGACTAAGGTTACCCACAAAAGGTTGAATGAGGCTCAATAGGCTTGTTATCTATCCCCTCATATTACTCTTCTGTAGTAGATAAAATATGCTCAACTAAATGATAATCAATAAGCCCTAGCTTTGCATACTTTAATATTAAAACAGAAAGCTCGTGTTAATTGGCTTAAGGATGATGACTCCAATACTAAATTCTTCTATGCCTCTCTACTTACAAGGAGGAATAGAAAGACAATTATTGAGCTCATTGATTCCTTGGGTAATGTCTTCTCTAATTATGATGCTCTATCTAGGGTTTCTCGCGAATATTTTTTATAGCTTATAGGCATTGAAGTAAGCTCTAATGATAACTAGTTGTTCCACACACTCTTTGATATTCCCCTTATTTAGGAACTCAAGAATCAATCTCTACTCCATTAAATAGCTCAGATGTAAAGGAGATCTTATATAATTTACATCCTTCTAATGCTCCTAGTCTAGATGGGTTCATAATAGGGTTTTTTCCAGAAAACTTAGGTGATTATTAGCAACCTCTTTACTGAAGCTGTCTTGGAGTGTTTATCCTTTTGACAAATGTTGAAGGAGATGAACCACATATACATTTTCCTGATTCCCAAAAAGCCAAATTCTGACGCATTGGCAGATTATAGACCTATCTCGTGTTGTAACACATTTTACACGGTAATTGCCAAACTTCTTATTAACTATTTGAAGACTACTTTATCTACTATTATCAACTCTACCAAGAGTCCATTTATCCAAGGCAGATCTATAGGGGATAACATACTGCTTATGTAAGATATCTTGAAAGATTATAATTCCGGAAGAAATATTAAAAGTTGCTGATGGAAGATAGATTTCTATAAGGCTTTTGATTATGTTAATTGGAAGTTCATAAATCTTTGTCTAGTTTATTAACTAGATTTTTATATTCTCATAAACTACTTCTATCAGTATACTTGTGAATGGGATTCCTATCAAGCCATTATCTTATGCTAGAGGTATTAGACAAGATGATCCTCTCTCCCCTTATTTATTTACCTTAGTTATAGAAGGGCCATATCGACTCATCCATAAGCTTAGAGGCCCTAATGGTAGGTTTTGTTATCATAACAAATGTAATGTTTCCAAGATTACTTACTTGATGTTTGCTGATGACTTGATCCTTATTTTGAGGTCAGACACACACGTAGTGCAGTTATTTAAGGTACTTCTTATTAAGTTTTCCAATTGTTCTGGTTTGGTAGTGAATGTCAATAAAGTAGTTTGTACTACTCTAAAGATGTACCAAATCCTAAGGAATCATCTTGGATTACTAAACTTCAATTGCATGATCTTCCTTTTAAATACCTGGGAGTCCCTATTTCATATGCAAAGCTAAAGTACTTACAGTGTGTTTCCCTAATAGAAAGGATCAAATATCAAATTAATATATGGAAAAATATATTCTTGTCAATTGCTGCAAGGGTTACATTGATAATTTCTATATTAGCAAACCTTTCTGTCTCCTGGATATCTCACATCATTCTCTAGAAAAAAATCATCAAGGAGATTGACAGCATCTTAAAAGATTTCTTATGGTTTGGGAATCCCAATAATTCTAAGAAAGCGAAAGTCAAATAGAGTGATGTAACTATTCCTAAAATACAAGGGGGCCTATGGATTATCTCTATTTCTCTAATGCAAAAAGTTCTATGTAAAAGGAATTGGAGGCTCTTTGATGACAAACATGCTATCTAGGTTCAAATGGCTGCATCAAACATATCTTAGTAATGAAAGCTTTTAGAAACTGTCTATCTTGAGGGACTATTCTTGGTTTTTCTTGCAAATGTTGAATTTGAGACAGGTTGTATTTCCTTTGATCAAGTATGTTTTAGGTAGATAAGATTCTATTTGGGTATGGTTTGATAATTGGACAACAAATAGTCCTCTAATTCAGAGGATTGAATTATCCATACTTATGAACATAATTCCTCTTCACTCCAAAGCCTCCACCTTGATGAACCAAGGGTGTAGGGAGGGCAATTTTAGAGGATTCAAGTTACTAGTTAATTTTCTCCCTCAGATCACAGATACTCACAGACAGGATTCGGTAACTTGGGTCCTAGATGCCTCGAGTAAATTCACTAATAAATCTTGTTATAAGGCTTTATAGGATGTTGAAGGGTATATCCCTTGGTTTAACCTCCTCTGGAAATGTTATCTTAATCATAAGTCCTCTATCTTCACTTGGCTAGTTAAAAAAAACAAGATCCATATTAAAATCAAATGGCTTAGATCTTACAATCCTATTTATGTTCTTTGTAAAGAGTTAGAAGAAGATAAAGAGCATTTATTCTTTCAATGCAGTTTCAATAAAGTAATATGGAGTAGAGTTTTGCATTTATAGTCTGATGCTTTTGTTAATTATGATTGATCATCTTCTCTTAACTGGATCATTTGTATTGCCAATTTGAGATCGCAAGAGTCCCCTATATATAAAATTGCCTTTACAACCACGATATATTCTATGTGGAAGGAAAGAAACAAAAGGATCTACAGGAATGAGGAAGTAAACAAATATATCTTCGATGACAATATTGTCAATGGGATTCGAGCCTTTATGTTAGTAAAATCTAATATAACCCAGGAATGAAGACTAGATAGAATTTGTAATGTTTTTTCTGTTATCTTTTATTTGCTTATGTAATTTGTCATGTCCTTAGTTCTAACTTTCGTTTGTAATTTATTTAAGTTGAACTTATTGTACTATTGAGGTAATTTTTGCTATCGTTAATGCAATTATTATTCAAATTTCATAAAAAAAGATTTGCAACTAAATGATTGAAGATTGACCATGTTGCAATTGGTTGACAAAATGAAAAGTTCACTCAAGGAATTAGGTTCTGACCTCAAGAGAGAGGACATGGAAAAACTTATAGTACAACTTATAATAGATCGTAACATATTATCTATATTGATAAGCACTAACCAATTTGTAAATACTATGTTTATGGTTGACCATATAAGATATAATATTGATATAGTCAACCCTCTTAGTTTAAAAATTTTAAGTAGTGTCGTTTATGATATGTTATAGATTATGAAGTGATTGTAGAAGTTACATATTATGTGGTGATCAAAGGGATTATAATCCCTTTATCATGGTGATTACATTTCCTAATTAATGTTGATAAGCTTGTATATGTAACCCTAACATTATACATTACGAATCATGTAAATAAAATATAGTTTCTCCTAAACTTACATGATATTAAAGTGTATGTGTTTATTTGAGGGTTAGTTTTATTTTGCCTAAATGAGTAGAATTTCCAGCTGTCCACCTTTAGCTTCATCAAAATGAGTGTCTAGCTTTATTATAATGGCCTATTTTCCATACTAAGAGTTAGAACCTTAGACTATTACACATGAGTAATATCATTGAGAATTTATGAAATGCATTTCATTCACATACATATCATTAGCATACACACATGAATTATGATTTTGTACACATTGCAAAAATAATATATGCACTCAATTGACACATTTAGGGGGATGAAAGGTTTAAAATGTTCATGATGTGAATTGTGTATTGCTATGTCTTGAATTTTGGTTTGATGGATTACAATTAATAACTTGGAATTTATTTGTTACAATTGGGAGATTAATGACTTAATATGTATATTTGTACTAGGAAAAATACCAAGTGACAAGACCAGTTGAAACATGGAAAGTTAGGAAGGCTAAGCCTATGAAATAAGTGACAAATGGCATAGATAAATGAGTGGCATTTGGCATAGGTAATTTATTGACAAATGGCAACATGATTGAGTGACAAGTGGAACAGTAATTAGGTGACATTTGGTAGCTTATCGAGGAGATAAATGGCTTACATGCCTTATAACTTATGTCAAGGTAGCTTGGTGACACCTTGTACCTAGTTGAATTAGGCTAATGTAGCAAAGTTTATGTTGGAACATTCACCATTTTCTTCTCTTTTCTCCACCAAATTTGCTTCTATTCCACATCTCTGTATTTTGGTTTAAGTCTTTCTGAATTGCTACACCAAATCCATACTTTTACCCTTTATAAGATAGCTAAAGAACCAGATTATTGTCTTTGTCCTTACCAAAAACTAACTTATTTTCACCTTTAATTTATGATGATCTTGCAAGCTTGGAGGGCTAGATTAACTTGAGGTATTGAGGTGGAATTTGAGTAACTAGAAATATGATCTTTATGGCATGTTTTAATAGAAAGATTATGATGATTGAATTAGAATAGCTTTTCATAATGTTGATGAAAAAGTGTTTTGGAATATGTTGGATGAACTTAGATACTTTTATGCTTTGTTCTTGATGTATAAAAACATGGGTTATATATTGTTAAATGGATGAATTAATTTGGGATTTGAAGTATAATGAAGATGAATTTATGCTAAAGAAAGTTGTTAGTATAGTGTTCTTGAAATAGGAAAGAACTAGGACTACATGAATGATGGTTTCTGTTTTCTTTTGATGCATGAAAGACAATAGTTTATCAGTTGCTAATTGATGAGTTGGAATGGGAGATGAAATTGATGAGGAATTGGAGTATAATGAAGGTGTAATTAATGGACTATTCAGAGGATGTTTTGGATTTAGTATTAATATGTTAAAATCTGGAAAAAATTGAAGGAAACGATCGTCAGAAGGCCTAAATGATCATGGGAAATGCCTTGAAGTGAAGAAGAATATGTTTTTTTTTTATTATTGAATTAACTAAGGATAAGTTACTTTACTTTGGTGCATTTGGACTTGATTAAGGCTTGAAATGAACCTAGTTTGATGTTCAATTAGTTGGTTAAGTGTTTGATAAGTTTAGGTTGATAATTAATGTTATAACTTAAGGAAAAGATTATTGATATCAATTTATCTAAACTGTAAAATTTATGAGTGTTAAAGGAATGAAAGGTGTTCTTATAAATACAAATGTGATCCAAAGGATATAAATAATGCATTAGGAATGAATGAATGAATGAGAATTGGGATATTGTGTGATTATATAATGCTAGAAAAGGATTGGTGAATGTATGGTTGATGAATTTAGAAAAATCAAGTATACTTAAGGTATAAACCTAATTGTTAACTAGTTATATCCAAGTTATGATGGATTAATGGTTAAGCTATGTGATTTAAGGATACATACCTGGGAAAATCAATTGAGCATGCATTGAATATGACACATATACATGTACATGATTAAATACTTATATGATTGATTAACTTAGTAATGTGTAAAATATATGTGTATTGCATGACTAAAGAAGCATAAGTCAAACATTAACATCCAGACATTGCCGGGTCATCAAGGCAATAGTTTATCTGAAGCATATTATAAGTTAACCTAGATGTTTTCTCACTATGATTGATTTGTTTCTCTTTAAATTTTAGTTATTGAATTGTTATTTATGTGATTGTGATAATTCTAAACATTGATGGTCCGAAGAGTTTGATATTTGGGATTGTATTGGGAGTGCTTTCTAATTGTATGTGAACCTGGAAAATATGTGTACTTAACTAAATGTTGAATGCTAGACTCAGATCCGATGAATATGATGAATGAATGTGCACATTGATTGAAAGTGATTGATCGCATACTATGTAAATTGATGCATTCCATCACATTGCTTTACATGATCAGATAAAAGAGTTGTGACCGGAGTGACCAATTTAAAAAAGAGCTTAAACTCAGAAATGTGCACAAAGAGCCACAGGCTCAGTTATTAATAAGCCCAGATCCACAATGAGTACAGGACAGTAAATGAAATGAGCTCGTATCCACAATAGATACTGGATAAGAAATAGGTACTCGGTCATAACAAAATAAAAATGAATAGAGTCACCTGTGCATTTGCATTTATATATGTATCCTTACATGTATCATGTGAGAGATTGCGAAGTATTTCTATATTGTGTTTATATAGAGATGTGCGATGTTTGTGTACTTATGAATGATATGAACGATTGAGATAAATGATCGCATTATCCCGAAATGAATATATGAAATGTTGGAAGTGTATGATGTAGTGTTGAGATATGAGGTATATCGTGAATTTAGTTCATACTTGAGATATTTATGTTTTTGACATGAGTGAGCACATCGATGTTAGAGTTCACAAACTCATCAAAATTGTAACATTGATTTTTAAGTACAAGGGAGACCTAGCTTCTAAGGTAAACTAAGAATATAGTACTATCAATTTTGGAAACAAGAATGGCTTAAAGGTCTGATCAGCTGATACCTATGATGTCTAGATAGAATATTTTTGTTTAGCTTATCCTTTCATCTTTCAACTCCCAAATGTTATGATATGTATAAACATGGATTATGAAATGTAATGATAATGTAAGTTTTATTTTGTGAATGCAATAAGGAGTTTTGTTCTTTGGAAGTACTTATGTTCTGTTTGATGCCATAATAAGTTAGTGTAATTGCTCTAACATGCCAATTTCATAGGGTATGTTATTGAATGTCCTCTAGATGTTCGAGCATATGCTCTATGGTAATGGTGTTACAATTTTTGCCTGCACCATTTAGAGTGCCACCTATTGACGAGCTCCCTCCCAAAGACTAGCCATTATAAACCCTACACGTGGGTTTTAAGTGCCACCTGTCTCTTTTTCCATCTTTCTACTTACTAGCGTGTGGCAAAATACCCAACTGAGTTGTACCTTCCTTACTGCATCTTTAATATTGTCTCTTCTGTGCAAGGACTATTAGGTTATACTATCTTTAGATCTTAGACATTTTTTAGGCCCTCTACTTTTCCTCGCTATTGGTATCATGACTAAATGATAGGTATTTTTTTAGCTATTGTTCCTTAGTGCTTATTGCTACTAGATTATCTTCTTGGATAGTTATACTAGTGTTAAACATTAGGATAGGAGTGGTGGTTTTAACTACTGATGATATAATAAGGGCTAATTCCTCAGTGAGTTTATGGTCTAAGAGAAAAGAAGATGTTGACATATTACAGATAGGTTATTGGAAAATAAGATTACAGGGAAGTCTTTGAAATAAATGGAAATTTTAAACAAACATAAGATTCATATAGTGTGCATCCAAGAAACATAATGGACGGAAGTTAAAAAGAGGGAGATTAATGGATTCAAACTTTGGTAATTAGAGTGTTCGAGATGACAGAATGGGATAAGTATATTAGTTGTTAAGGAACTTATAAATCATGTTATAGGGGTAAAGAGGAATAATGATATAATTATGTTAGTAAAGATTATGGTGAAAGTTTTTATTCTCAATGTGGTGTGTGCTTATGCACCACAAGTAGGTTTGGACGAACACCGTAAATTTTAGTTCTTGAAAGAGCTAGATGAGGTGATTTAGCAAATCCCCCTGGCAAGAAAGTTTATATAGGAGGAGACATTAATGATCATATAGGGACAACCTTGGACAAGTATTCATGGACTTATGGAGGTTTTGCATATAGGGATAGGAATAATAGTTAGACTGCTTTGTTAGACCTTGCAGTAACATTTGAGTTAATAATAGCAAATTCTTTTTTAAAGAAAACATAGAGTACCTGGTAGCTTGTAGTAGTAGAATCATGAAAACTCAAATTGACTACTTCCTAGTAAGATAGATTGATTAACCTAGGTGCAAGGATTATAAGGTGATACCAAATGCTTGCTGGTTAACTCAGTATAGATTGTTATTTTTGGATCTCATAATTAAGGGATGGAGGAAAAAAAAGTCCTACAAGATTTACCAAAGTCAGATGGTGGAATCTAAAAGGTGACATGATGAATCAATTTAAGGATATAGTAATATATGGAGATGAGTGAAAATTAAAAGGAGATAATAACTAGATATAGGAGAGAGTAGTAACTCTTTTAAGGAATATAATAAAAGAGATCTTAGGGATTTCTAAAGGGCCTAGGGAGTAGTAAGATGGAGTCTTGATGCTGAAATGAAGACCTATAAGACAAGTTTAAGATCAGCAAGGGTGCCTATGAAGCTCCATTGGATAGCATTATAGAGGCAAAGAGAGTAGATAATAGAGAGAGGCGAAAAAGGCAATTTCAGTAGCTAAAAGCAAAGCTTACAAGAAATTCTACCTAAGATTAAAGACTATATATGGAGAAAAGGACATTTTAAGTTAGAGAAAGCTAAGGAACATAAAACAAGAGACTGAAATCACGTTCATTTTATAAGAGATGAAGTAGGATGGTTGCTCGTGGTTAAAAAAAGAATCAAAAGAAGATGGAAAAGGTAGTAATATAGCCTTTTTAATGAAGGCATAGAGGACATCTCCTTAAGGATCCTAGCATGTATGAGAGGCTTCATAACTTGTCTCGTTGTAGTCAGATTACAACGGAAGAAATTAAAAGAGATTTGAGGGAGATGAAGAGCGAAATGGTAGTATGGCCCAATAAGATACCTATAAAAAGAGTCTTACTTGGCTAGCCAAGCTTTTCTATATGATCCTTAAGTTTTCTAAAATGTCAAATGAGTGGAGACTTAGTATATTAATTCCTTTATATAAGAAAAAAAGGGACATATAAAATTATAACAACTATAGAGGCATCAAACTACTTAGTTACAGTATAAAGTTTTGGGAGAAGGTAATTGAGAAGAGAGTGAGAAAGGATGCTCCTATCTTAGAAAACCAATTTGGCTTCATGTCAGAAAGGTCCACGATAGAAGCTTTACATTTTCTTATAAGGTTAATGGAATGTTACAGGGAAAGATAGAATAATCTGCACATGGTTTTTATTAATTTAGAGATGACATAAGACAAGGTACCTAAGGAAATCATGTGGAGGTTTTTAAAGGTTAGGGGAGTTCCTATGACCAATATACTGGTGATTAATGATATGTATAAAAGAGTAAAGACTAAAATAAGGATGATACGAGGATATACATAAATTTATTTTTATTAATATTAGGTTATACTAAGGATCCTTATTAAGCTATTTTTTGTTTACAGTAGTGATGGATAAGCTCACTAAGAATATTCAACGAGATGTCCCTTAGTGTATGTTGTTTGCTGATGATATTGTCTTAGTGGATGAGACCAAGAAGGGTGTAAATGTCAAACTAGATTGTTGGAGGGATACATTGGAGAAGAAGGGATTTAGATTGAGTCGAACTAACATTGAGTACTTAGATTGTAACTTTTCTGGCTATAAGGTGGATTTCGATGTGGAGGTAAAGATTAATTTAGAAGTTATACCACGGAAAGAGTATTTAAGTACCTAAGGTCTATCATCCAAAGAAATAGAGAGATCGATGAAGATATATTCCACCGTAGAAGATAAGGGTGGCTTAAATGGAGAAGTGCATAAGGAGTTTTATGTGACAAGAAGACACTACTTAAAATTAAAGATAAAATTTATCATTTAAATATTAGGTTGACTATGATATATAGGGCAGAGTGTTGACCCAGCAAACAAGTGCATAGTCATAAGCTAATTATGGTTGAGATGAGGATGGTCTGTTAAATGTGTAACCTTACTAGAAAAGATAAGTTGAAGAATGCATTGGTAAGAAATAAATTAAAGTTGGTTAGTATTAATAAAAAATTAAGAGAGACAAGGCTTAGGTGGTTCAGATATGTTAAAAGGAGATGCCTGGATGCTCCAATGAGAAGATACAAGAAAATAGTACTTAAGAGACTGTAAGAGCAAAAAAGGAAAGCATAAGCAGAAATAGAGGGAAGTGATCAAGAATGATATGAATTTGTTGGAACTTATCGAGGACATGGCCCACAATAGAAAACTTTGGCGCACTAGGATATATATAAAAAATCTCTCATAGAGAGGTCATTCTCATTCTTTTAGGTTTTTTAAATATTTTCCTTCAATTTTTTTCATTTTAAAGTTATCCTTAATATTTTGATTATGTAGTACTTACCTCCTTGTTATTTAGCATGCAATTTGTTAATTAGACTAATTACTTTTTTGTAGTGGCTAGTTTGATTTATTCTTGTACTTATCTTTTCTATGGTTTGTGTATTTATTTACTTATTTTGTCTTTTATTGTTAATCTTTACGATGTTCTATATGTACTGTAATAACTGTAATATGTATTGCATTACATATTTTTATATTTTTATTTATAAATATTTATATTATCATTAGTTTACATTAAATGTGGGTCTATCGAAAACAGTCTCTCTACTAGGTAAGGGTAAGGCTGCGTACTACTGGACCTCCTTAGGACCCACATTTCAATTGGACTCTCACAGGGTGTTCGTAATTTCTTATCACTTAAAACTCCTAATGTACCCCTCTATTTAAGTCACCCTGATTTGATACGATGAATTATATCTTCATCTATCTAGCTATTGCTTTGGATGATGGATCTAAGGTACTTTAAACTATCTTTCTATGGTATAGACTCATAACCAATATTTATCTCCATATTGAATGCTACCCTATGGCATGAAAATTTACACTCTAAATATTTAGCCTTCGTCCCACTTAATTTAAATCCTTTGACTTTGACGTATCCCTTCAAAGTTTTAACTTGACATTGAAACCCTCTTTTGTTTCATTTACTAAACAATATCATCAGCAAGCAACATATACTAAGGTACCTTCCCTTGGATATTCTTGGTGAGCTCATTTATTAATACTACAAATAGGAAAGGGCTCAATGAGGATCCTTCATGTAACCAAATATAAATAGAGAAATTCTTTGTAACTCCTCGTGTCATCCTTATTCTAGTTTTAACACCTTTATACATATCCCTTATAACACATATGTAGGTCATAGGAACTTCCTTAACTTCTAAACACCTCCACATGACAACCCTATCATAAGCCTCCTCTAAGTCAATTGAAACTAAGTGCAAGACCCGTTATCTTTTCCTATAACATTTCATTAATCTTCTAAGGAGATATATAGCTCATGTCATAGACATTTTTGGCATGAAAATAAATTGGTTCTTTGAGATTAATGTACCTTTTCTCACTCTCTTCTCATTAACCCTCTCTTATAACTTCATGGTGTGACTGAGTATTTTAATATCTTTATAGTTATTATAGCTTTGGATGTCCCTTTTGTTTTTATATAGAGGAATTAGTGCACTAAGGCTACACTCATATGATATTTTGGCAGACTTGAGGATTGCATTAAAAAACTTGGTTAACCAAGTGAGACCCTCTTCTGCTAAGCTCTTCTGCACCTTTATAGGTAGCTCATAATGTCCTTCCACAGTTTCACTCTTTATCTCCCTTAAGGCCCCTTTAATGTCAACAAAAAATGAAGTTATAATATTTCTTAAATGTGCTAAGACCACCCAAGGAGATGTTTTCATCTTCGCCCTTATTACAAAGGCTATAGAAGTATCTCTGACATCAAGATATCATTTTTATCCACGAACACTTATCCTACTTCATCTTTTATACAATGGACTTAATCTAAGTCTCTTTCTTTTCGTGCCCTAGCTCTTGCTAACTTAAATATATCCTTTCTTCATCTTTAGTTTCCAATTGTTGATATAATTTCTCGCAATTAAGTTCTACTCACTACAATAAAAATGTCATTTGGTTACAAAACAATTGTCACTAAATATCTCAAAATCATCACTGATAGTCAATAGCAATAATTTATATTAGTCATTAAAAATGTCACCAAATCTTCATAAATGAAAACTTTAGGCGAAGTTTTTCACTAATCTTCACTATTAATTTTTGCTTATGCTTTATTTTCGTAGAGAAAAATTATTAGCGACATTTTAAGAAATCGTCGCCAATACATTTTGGCTACTATTAGTTTTCGTATGTTTTTAGAAACTATGAAAAAAATTTTAGCTATGTTTCCAAAAATGTAGTTAATTGTTTTTAGCTACGTTTTTTAAAACGTAACCAAATGTTTTTAGCTACATTTTGTAAAATATAGTCAATTTTTAGTATACATTTTAACAAAATGTTATACCATGTTAATTATAATTATTTGTGACATTGTTAATCCATATTATATAAATATAATTTTTAGAATTTTTTGTTAATTTATCATACAAAAATAAATTTTAATTTGAAGCATTGTATATAAAAAATAAAATATCATTAAGTTACACCAAAAAAAATTCTCCGCATACAAGATTTTAATTACAACTTTAAGAATTCTTATAGACAAAATAATAAATATAAAGATCAATTTTGTTAGACCCCGTTTTTTGAAGTCTAACTTGTGCTCTAATACCACAACTGTTGGACCCCGTTTTCGGAGCCCAACTATCCAGAATATCATAAAACATGAGCTTAAACCAATAAAAACACCTTAACTATTATTGATTCATCTTCATGCTTTGATACCATAACACATCTTAAAGAACTTATATGTAACCACCATTCCAGTTCAAAAATTCATCATCTCAAATTAATTTCTTCCTCAAGTATCCCTAATTTCAACTCAACCTTATCCATACGCAAATTCACATTTCCACTAAATGGCATCCATACATAATTTATAATACATTAACATCAAAAGATAAGAGTATTTACAAAGCCGTAATGGCATTTCAAACCATAATACATCCATATCTCATAATCCCGAAATACATAAGATACTTAAACTAATAATACTTGAAATGTAGCTAAAAGCCCCATTGTTACAAAATCTAGCTTAAAATACAAAAATATGCGACTTGAAGTGATGCCTTGACTCTCTTTCACTTGATCTCATGTTCTTTACCTGGAGATGGGACGGATAAAGGGGGGTGAGCTTAAAGCTCGTGGGTAACAAATTTATAATCGAGAAACAAGCAAAAACCGTTTTCAAAAGTCATTGCCATTATACTTTTTTGGAAACCATAATAATTTCGCATGAAAAATCACCCAACACTTATTTCTCAAAATTCTCACTTTGTCAAACAGT
>JAOQMS010000001.1:18063213-18077991 GCA_027563885.1 Erythroxylum longipes | reverse complement strand
TTTTCTGCACTTTTTCCTACACCCAGTACTCAACTTCAAGTCAAAATTTGAAACTCTTAAAGACAGAATTTGAATTCAATGTCTGCATGAAAAATGTAGCCCTATGTATCTACTTTAATCCAAATCAAAAAACACCTCATTTGGATATTTACAGAACATGTTATGGCTAAATTATAGATGCATAATCAATGGAGAATGTTACAGATAACATTTTTCCAACACACTTAAAACACCATTTACTCAATTAATTCAACATTATATCGTTCCATAATCTCTTATCCATCAAAACACCAAAGCAAGACATGAATTTACCCATATTTGTCATCCACGTTTTAGCATATACTCATCCTCATTTCATGAACATTTAACCTCTAAATATCATTAAATATGCTTCTATTAAGGCAACCTATGGAGAATAAAGTTTAACTTACATGTTTAGCTCCAAGCTCCTTCAAATCACCAAGAAATCCTAGCTCCCCCACATACACGATCTTCACCATTTTAAGGTGGAATAGGTAGGGGCTTTTATCAATAAGAAGAGGGAGGCAATGAATCTTGAAGAAGCAAGGTGAAAGAGTTGAATAAAGTCAACATGATGATGGTGAGAGTGGATGTCATAGGTGAAGGAGAGGAATGGAGGAGATGAAGAAATGAGGATGTAGCACCCCACTCTCACAAGACACGTACCCAACATCCTGTGTGATGTCCGCGAGCATACCCCGCGAGGGTGGCATGCTAGCATAGTCAATCAGTTAGACACTTCAAACTCAATATGAATTTTTTTTTTTTGCAAAAACTTATATGGAAATCAATAATCAATTAGGCCCATTTTATTCATAAACTTTTCCAATCACAAGGGTTACAATCATTTTACAAATCATCCAAATTCCATTAGCCACCTAGGCCTATCATGTATACAAAACACTTAAATTCATAATTTTTATTACATCACAAAATCATTTGCAAACATTTCCTATTTGGAGAGTTATTTTAAACTTAATGTTCAAATACACATTGTACAAAAATTTTGGAATATACAGAATGATACAAAAATAAGAAAGCGCAAATGTAAAAGTGAGCTGATTCCAACCTCTATCTCTTACTTGGGTGTAGTGGCTATACTCTCGTTAACCTAATGGGGTAACTCTTCTGAGCCAGAAAAATATTGCAAATTTTGGGTGAGTTTTGCGAACTCAATGAGTGACCATCCTCGATGGCTCACTCAATCACATAACACATACAATTCACATATTTTCACATAATTTACATCACTTCATTTAACACATAGAATCACATTCAGGGCATTCAAATTAATCATTTCAATCATTTAAAATACACAAATCACTTATAATGCAATGCCCATGAGACTCACTTTTATTTATTACTTTGTTGTGATCGAGTGCCTATAACTGTCCCGTATCTATTGTGGATACCGGGCTCATTTATAATTGTCCCGTATCCATTAGGGATAGGGATCATTTTACATAGTGAGCCTTTGGCTCTTATACACTTTCTGAGCTTTAAGCTCTTTTTCACAATTTGAGATTTAAACTCTTTTTCACATTCTGAGCTTTAAGCTCTTTTGCGGTGGCTACTCCAATCACAACTTCCTTTATTTTTCATGCATTAATGTAATAGAATGCATCAATCACATATAATCAATCAGTTACTTTCACATATCATCAGACCTTAGTCTGGCATTCAATATTTAAGTTGAGAATCACTTTTTCATTCATATGCATATTCACATTCTTCTTCGGGACTAGATCTACATTTAACAATTAAGTTATGTATCACATATTTCATCCAATTCATATGCAAGGAGCACTTAAATATTCTCACATTTATCAAACTCCTTGGACATTCAATGTCTGGAATTTAGAATAATCACATTCACATCAGTAATAATTCAATGCAGAAATTGAAAATAGAACAAACAATGAAATGAGACCTTCTAGGTTGACTCACAGTATGCTCCAAATTAGCATTTGCTTCTATGATCTAGAATCGTCTGGATAAGGATGTTCTATCCTGTGTATCAACATCATACAATACACATTTACACACATTATTAATTGCATAATCATATGAACACCCAATCATGTATATATGTATATGTGTTGCGTGTAATGCATGCTCAATGACAATCCCTGGTATCTTTCCATTGTTCTCATCACATAATCATTCATATTTCCATCTCACATAATTATCATTTATACTTATGGTTTATACCTCAATAAAACCATAAAAATCAAAATTCATAACTCATTTCATCAAATTCGGATTTTTCCTATAACAACTTTGGGGTCAACTTTCTAAGTTCTTTTTGACTAAGAAAATGAAGTCATTTGAGGATATTTTATTCTATAAAATTGTTCCCCAATGTCTTAAGTTTCTATTGACACCAATACTATTCAATTTGGTTCAGTATCCTATGATTTATGCTTCCAATACCACAGATTGTGTATAATTGAACTTTTGGCTAGTTCATAATCATACCCTAAAATTGTACAACTCATAACTTTCAACTTAGATATCTAAAAATTACAAAATTAATACCAATTAAAAAAAAGAGAATGGAATACAACTTTTGTGAATATACCTTTGTATGATTCAACCTATATCCATTCAGTTTTAATGAAAACATCAAGACATAATTTTTATCTTAGGTAGTCCTACAACCTCAGTCAAGACACAATTTCATACCAGATTTTGAAAGTCTTAGAAATATAATTAAATTTAAATTTCTTTAATAAAGTTGTAGAATTAAGTCTCTACTTTAATTTGAATTAAGAATCACCTCATTTGGACATCTACAGCTTAAGATATCATCAAAATACCAACACATGTTCAATAAAATCACCCGCATAACAACCATCGGTTGGATCGATATCGCGACTGCCGTAAATCACCAGTGGTGTCACGATTGTGACTTCCGGGTATGCCCAGCAGAGTCGCCATTGAGACTTCTGAACCACTGCACTCCTTCTTTCTTCCGAACTACTACACTTCTTCTTCTTCTCTTCTTCTTTAAATTAAATTAACATCTCTAACATATAACAACCTCATTTTTTACTTCCATATCGCTCATCATACTCATAAACAAATTAAAAGTTAAGATTAAAATACAAACATCTAAAACTGAAATTCATGCACGTACTCTACATGTCATTTTTTTCATTTTTTCGACGATTTTCAACTATCATACTTTTCAGGGTTTTATTTTTTTCTCACATCCTACCATCACCCTAAACCTATCCATGAACTCAAAAACTCATTTCATAGACCATATGAATTTAAAACTAGATTATCCATCAGTGCAAAAACTCATGGCTGTGACTCTCATCTCTCACAGCTTGTGAGAGATAAGTCACACCTGTGACTTTTGGCTCATCTCAAAGAATTATAAACTTATTAGTTATTGTAACTTGTTTCCTTTATAAGCTTTAATTAATTTTATTCATCTTACAAAAATCACCTTTATAATTTTTATAAAATTTTAAATAGGATGATAAATTACAAGAGACATTTATTAACTTTTTTATTTCATTGTCTAAATTTTTAAACATTTCAACTACATGTTTAACTTTTTAAAAAATAAAATAATTTAGCTTATATCTCTGTAAATGTTTTGCTTTTGTGGTTAACATAGTAATGTAAATGCAAATATTTGACGAGTTACATGACATCTTCTTCTTCATAAAGTTTTTGCCTATCTGGACATCAAACTATTGACCACATTCTAAATACTTAACTACTAATATATTTTCCATAAAAGACTCAAAAGCTATATTGACAAAGATGAACAGTTACAAATGTTAGTTTCTAATTAATTTGCTCCACCAACTACATAAACAAAATGTTAACAAAAATAATTTTTAATTGAATTGTTTAATTTTAAAATTTTGGAAACTTAACTGAAAATTTTAAAGGCTAGACCATGAAATTAAAAAATTAAAAAATATTTAGCATTTTAAGTTTGTTATCCCTTTTAGATGAATAAACATTGGATAAATCAACTCTTAACATTAATATGCATTTTTTGAAAAATTTTTATTTGAAAAAGTAATTATGTTCGATAAAAAATTATTTGTATAACAGTAAAACAAATATTTTACTAAGTTTTAATGTGTTTACGAGAGTTTAATTAATAAGTTTTAATCAAATTGAATTTATGATTATTTATAACGATCAAGTTTAATATATTAACGTAAGAATAATGTTAAGAAATAAATTATAGTGTCAATATTTTATTTTTTGAAAAATTGAATTGGATCAATAAGCTAAAATCACATGTTCAAGCACGTGAGTCTCAATATACCAGGGAAATAATATTGCAACTCAACCAACATAACTTATTCTTATTATGTTTTACTCCGGATGCAACACTAAAGATTGTTAAAAGACACCTCCAGTAAAATCTTCTTTTATTGTATCATCTAATTTAGTTTCAGACATACCAAAGCAATCCGCTCTTGGATTCAGATAAGAGTAACATTGCACCATCTTAAAGGTATTTGAAGGCGATCTCAAATGCTCCAGCTCCAGCTTCAGCTCCTTCTTCCTCATCCTTCTCCACTCTCTAGCGATGGTTAATCCAATGCTCTTCTCCCCGAATCCAGCCCCACTGATCTTTAGCTCTCTGTTTTCACTTCTGTTTCTTTTCAAGCCACGTTCACTTGCTTTTTTTTCTAGCCCTCAACTTTTTCCTCTATCTAGCTCTTAACTTCATTTCCACTTCTCTTCAAGCCACATTCACTTGCTTCTATTCCAGCCCTCAATTTTTTCCTCTACTAGTTCTTAACTCCCCCCTCACTTCAAGCAACACACTCCTGCTTCATCTTCTTCACAAACATCTGCTTTCTCTCCCTTCCTAAAAACCTTCCCTCTTTAGTTTTTAGGGGTTATCTGTCATTTCCTACAGTCTGCTTTGACTGTATTCCCTCATTTGGTAATCACTTTTTGAAACTTTTTCCTGCCACTGTTCTGCATTCCATTCTCTTGCCTGCTAACTATGCCTACACCTAAAACTCCTGCTTTTTGTGTAGATTCTCCCACTGACTTTCCATTGTTACCCTTCCTCACTTTGGCTACCTCCAAGCTACCTGAAAAGGGTTCCTCTTCTTCCTTTGACCTAAAAAAGTAATGGAAACAAGTGATAGCTGATGAAGGAGATACTACACTCCACTATTCCCCCAAACAAGGAAGAGCCATTGTTTCGCCGAATTTGGAAGTCCTACAAGAAGAAGCCCAATCATGTGGATGTTCACTGGTGGGACTTTTTAGAGAAAAGACCCCTTTTTTGGGTGCTACAAAAGTGGGTAACCAATAATTGTAAGAACAAAGGATTACTAGAGGTATGGCAATTTGAGAAAAACTTACTGTTATTTACCTTTTCCTCCAAAGTGCATATTCTTAAAGTCTTGGAAGAAGGACCTTAGCATGTCATAAACCTTTCACTGTTTCTCCAAAGTTGGCAGCCGAGGTCCCAACCTGAAGTAGAAAAGTTAAAGTCAATTCCTTTGTGGGTTAATCTGTATAATGTTCCATTAGAATATTATACTACCAAGGGATTTAGTGTGATTGCAAGTTATTTAGGGCAACCTCTATGCATGGATGAAATATAACAAAAAGGAAAAGGTTAGGCCATGCTCGACTATGTATTACTATGGACTCTAAGGATTTACTAGACCAAATTCCCATTATGAGGTTATGCTTTAATGGAATATTATATAAAGATACTGTCCCAGTGGACTACTATTGGAAGCCTTCTTTAAAGCTACAAGGACCTTGGCATGTCATAAACCTTTCACTGTTTCTCCAAAGTTAGCAGCCGAGGTTCCAACCTGAAGTAGAAAAGTTAAAGTCAATTCCTTTGTGGGTTAATCTGTATAATGTTCCATTAGAATATTGGACTACCAAGTGCTTTAGTGTGATTGCAAGTTATTTGGGGAAACCTCTATGCATGGATGAAAATACAACAAAAAGGAAAAGGTTAGGCTATGCTCGACTATGTATTACTATGGATATATCTAAATATTTACTAGA
Organism: Erythroxylum longipes; assembly: GCA_027563885.1. NCBI lineage: Eukaryota > Viridiplantae > Streptophyta > Magnoliopsida > Malpighiales > Erythroxylaceae > Erythroxylum > Erythroxylum longipes. The sequence continues at coordinate 18,071,943 of JAOQMS010000001.1, read as the reverse complement.
CCAAATTACCATTATGAGGTTAGGCTTTCATGGAATATTATATGAAGAAACTGTCATAGTGGACTACTATTGGAAGCCTTCTTTGAAGCTACAAGGAAAAAGCTGGATACAAGTTGGAAAAATCTTCAAGGAAGGGAGCTATATGGAACTAATAGGTCTAGATCAAGATGATAAGGATCGAAATGATGAGCAAGTAATATGTCAAAATGTGAACCAAGAAGAACCATTCATAAAGGATCAAAATCAGATTGATAAGGCTGGAAATGAGGAGCTGAAACCAATTCACAACGTTCCAGCACTTACTTAGATGTGGAAATCCAGCACCTAAGTATAAAATAGAAACAAGCACTACCAAAGAAGATCTTAAGGAATGCATGCTAGCTATACAGGAGGGTGAAAAAGGTGATGATGTGGAGGCAACCTCATCCCCTTCAACATCGAGCAATGTTGAAGGGAGAGAGGTTGTAGAATAGTTTACTAGTGTCAAACGAAGGAAGGGTACTAGGAGCAAAGGCCAAAGCTCCAAAGTCATTTCTTTATGATTGTAGTGTGGGATAATAGGGGCTTTAATTGCCCTAAAAAGCTTTTGGCCCTAAAGGATTTTTGGCTAAGGAAAACATTTTGATTTTTGTATGGCATGAACTTGATGATTAGATAAGAACCACTACTTATTACCTAGCAAAAAACAAAAATCAAATCGGAGAATCTCAAGTATCTTAATAAGCTAGGTAATAAGTGGTGGCTCTTCTCTAATCATCAAGTTCATGCTTATGGCAGAATTATTATTGGTTTTGAACCCCGAATAGTAGACATTAACGTGCTAGAAATGGAGATGCAAGTTATGCACATGAAGTAACATTTTGTTGAGCAGAACACTTCTTTTTTCGCCTTGGTAGTGTATGGTTTTAACCATATGTTTCAAAGGAAGGATCTTTGGGAGGGCTTACTGAGTTTCCAAAGAAGAGTAGTAGGTATTTAGCTCATTTAAGGAGATTTTAATTCTACTATTTATAGAACGGAAGCAGAAGTCATTTTTCCTTAAGTAATTACTTTACTGATTTCAAGGATTACGTTGATCAATTAGGAGTTCTAGACCTGAAGGCAACTGGTCATTTTGTCTCAGGGAGTAATAAGCAAACTAATGGGTGGACTCTCAGGAAAAAGCTAGACCGAGTTATTGTCAACCAAGCATGGTTACAACAATTCCCAAAAAGTAAGGCCTTTTTTTAGATACTATGTTTTTGGATCATACCCTAATGATTGTCGAGGATTATTCTTAAAAGTGAAGCATTACCATCCTTGTAGCTTTAACAACTATTTGGTTGATGTAGAGGGATTTCAAGAATGTCTGAGGGAAGGGATAATAGCAAATGTAAATGGTTCTCTCCAATTCAAATGTATTTAGAAGCTGAAGTTAATCAGAGAAGCCTTAAAGACACTAAAGAAACAAATAGGGGAGAACACTTTTCAAGCTATATCAGTAGACAAAGGCAAGTTATCCTAAATACAACATACTCTTTCCTATAACCCTGTTGATAGTTTCCTTTTATCTCAAGAGAAATTTGCTATGTTAGACTATTTGCAAGCTCTAAACAATCATGTTAGTGTTATAGAGCAGAGGGCCAGGGTGAAATGGCTCAAAGAAGTTGACAAAATTTTAAATTCTTCTTCAACTCAATAATTGCTAGGGAGAACTCTAAGGGAAATTACTATGCCAGACGGGAGGAAGATAAGTAAACATGCGGATTTGCTGAAAGAAGCTGAGAGGGTCTTCAAAGATTTCTATATCTCTCGAAATACAATTGTGCACACTTAATTCTTGGATTTTGTTATTCATAACAAGCTATCCAATAAAGCGAAAACTTTATTAACCAGAATTGTTGAAGATTCAGAAATAAAGAAGGTTGTCTTCCAAATGAACCCTAAAAAGGCTCCAGGACCTAATGGGTTCAACGAGTTCTTTCTTCAGAAAGCATGGGTTGAGATTGGCTCGATGGTGAAAGTAGTTGTTAAAGAATTCTTCTCTTCAGGAACTCTTTTAAAGGAAATTAACAAAAGCTATCTCTGCTTAGTCCCTAAACTAAGCAATCCAGCATCCTTGGAGGACTACAAGCCTATTGCTTGCTTAAATTTCTTATATAAATTGATTGCAAAGATTATTGCCAACATATTGAAAATTGTTTTGGGGTCTTTGATCAATGACAATCAAAGTGTTTTCTTACAAGGAAAACAAATAGGGGATAACATTTCCATAGTATAAGAATTGCTAAGAAGTTACTCGAGGAAGAAAGCTTCAAAGAATTGTGCTTTTAAGATAGATTTTAAGAAGGCTTTTGACAGTGTAAAATGGAACTTTATATTGAGACTACTTGAAGTGATGGGTTTTTCAAGGGTGTTCATTAAATGGATTGAAGCTTGTATTACTACCCCTTCTTATTCGATTATGGTTAATGGAACTCCCACAAAAAAATTTCAAAGGAAAAAGAGGACTTAGGCAAGTGGATCCTATGTCTCCTTTTTTATTCATATTATGCAAGGATGCTCTAACTTCACTCTTAAAGTATAATACTAGTAGGGGTTCAAGGTTCAAACATCATAACCGATACAAGAAAGTCTCTTTGGTGAACTTATGCTTTGCAGATGATCTTTTCCTATTCTCTAAGGTTGATGAGGTTTCTATCAATCTCTTTATGGCTTCTTTTAACCAATTTTGCTCTATGTCTGGATTGACTATTAATTATAAAAGCCACTTTGTTCTCTCTAAAAGTGCATATCATATGGAAGGACGAGTTTCCTCCTTAACTAGAATGTTATGAAGAAAAAAAACTCCTTTATGCTATTTAGGTCTACCAATCACTTCCAGGAGGATCTAGTTTCGAGAATGTTATCCTCTCATTGAAAGAATTCAAAAGAGATTGTCCTCTTGGACCTACTGTGCTCTACCTTTTGGTGGAAGGTTACAATTAGTAAATTTTTTGCTTAACTCCATGCATATTTATTGGTCCTCGAATATGATGCTTGCAAGGGGAGTAATTAAATCATTGGAAAAGCTAATGAGAAACTTTCTACGGGGAGGAGGTGTCCCTAATATAGGACATGCCAAGGTTAAGTGGATTGATGTTTGCAGACCTAATAAGGAGGGAGGATTGGGTATTATTCCTCTTTAGTTGTCTAATAAAGCTCTCCTGATGAAGAAATTCTGGCCTATACTACAAGGAGAGGACACCTTATTGGTAAAATGGCTCCATGCTTATGTCCTAAAGGTCAAAGTATATGGACTGTTAACCTAAAGTCCTCCCACTCTTGATTTCTATCACAACTGTTGAAGATACAGGAGGAATTAGGTTCTGAAATTGCATGCAAGGTAGGGGATGGAGTGAAGGCTAGTTTTTGATATGACAATTGGACAGGAAATGGACAACTTATTAGGAATTAGATTGCTATTCAATCATTGAGCCACCTTCCCTCAACTACTAAGGTTAAGGCCTTTATTAGGGAAGGTCAGTGGGAGGAATTCCCAGCAGCAATTCATTACTCACAACCCACCTACTTCCCTAACTTATTGATACCTAACAAATACATTCGGAGAAACCACCTGCAAGGTATATTCATAACAAAAAGTTGTAGGGAATGTCTGTTTCGGAGAAATGCCAAGGTAGAATGGTATGAAATGGTCTGGCATAAAGAGCTACTGCCTAGCTCTTCATTCATCCTATGGGTTACTACCTTTAAACAAGCTTAGTACTATAGATAAACTCGCTTTCCTGAATTCAAATGAGGTTTGTGTCCTGTGTAACTGAGGACAAGAGAATAGGGACCATCTATTCTTTGATTGTCTCTTCTCTAAAGGCATTTAGTCTTGGATAAGACATAAATGTCTTTGTTCCCTAAGCACAATTCAATTCATATTGATACTGCAGTGGTTTAGCAGACTAAAGTCCATTTCTCATCCTAATTCTCTTATCAGCCTACTTTCCTTTTCGACATGCATTAAGGAAATATGGGCAAAAAGGAACATAAGTAGATTTCAAAACATCAGTAGAAATTCACATTAGGTAAGAGAGTGAATTTTTGCTAAAGTTAGCAAACAGGCAATCTCTTCTAGCTCTATCAAAGAATGCTCATCCCAAGTTGTATGGAGAATATAGAGAAACATGCATACCAAAAGTGGCAGGTAGTTCGAAGATAATATTTATTGATAACTGATAAGATGGAAGGTACTGAAAGAGGAGCTTACTATTCAGCTGAAGAATCAAAGAGGTCATCGGGGCTTAAAAATGGGGTATGGGATGCTCAACCAATGTCCTAGTACATAAAGAGACAAGAAAGGAAGCTACAATCAACTTGCATCGGTCAAATTAAAGGTGAAATATGAAGAAGAGAAAAATGGGTTTATGGATGATCTTTCTTACCTGTTAATCGCCAAAGGATAAGCTGGAGCGTTCATGCTACAATAGCTGAGCAGAACCTATTTGCTTGGTCATTTGTCTCTAAGCTCATTCACGGCCCCTCAAGAGGGTGGAGATCGAAGATACTCTAACCCTAATCTGGAAAAGTTTGAAGGAAGACTATGGGGATTGGGTTTTTGTTTTTCCCATTTCGGTCTAATGAGGGATTTAATCTGTACACAGAACGTTGGGTTTTGGGGGACTTGTCACTTGAGTGTAACGTTGTCGTTTTGGTTGTTGGGTGAGTCTTTTGTCTTCCCAAATTCTGTAATCCTCTTATATCTTTAATCAATATTTTTAATTTCTCAAAAAAAAAAACTCAACCAACGTAACGATAAGAGTTCATGCCCAAATAAATGAACATAAACTAGAGTACTTAGATGACGAAGATCAGAACTCAAAGTGAATAATGAGTTTCTACTTCCGACTACTTACATGATCTATCTATTAATTGCTAGTCATTCTTCAGGTATCACAGAGCTCATTTTCTTCGCAAGTTTTTTAGCAATAATTTGATCTATTATCCACTGAGAAGCATTACAGTAGAAAACTTGGAGGTCAAGTGTGTTGCATACGTTATTTCTTTCTTTCCATAATTTGTTAACTCCCCCCACTCAATACCAATTTGAATGTAGTTTCATCGCCTTTAGGAGTGAATTTAGCACTTTCAGCCCATTTTAAAAATCGGGCTCAAGATTTTTTCCAGGCTTGGGACAAGAATTATTGAGAGTAGTGGCAACGGAGAAAATTTTGATCTTTGAATTCAGGAGTTCCTTATACAGCATGCATAAATTATTGCTCATTAATATCCCTTTACTCTATCCAAAGTTTGGAGTTTGTTTCTAATGGCTTGCCACATTGTGAAAGAGTTTTTGAGATTATTGTTTTTTTACCAGACTAACTCCTAAGAAACTTTTTCAGAGGCTCCTTTGAACAATTTATAACAAGATTGATCAGTAAAAATGCCTGAATTGTTGCTCTTCCAAGTCATACTATCCTCCTGGTCCTCATATGGCATATTGTTCGACACAAAGTCCATAATTTGATTGAAGCCCCTGAACCTACGAACTATTACTCGTCCTTGATAACTTTTGATACTATAGCATTTAAAGGAATCCGTAGCTTGAGATTATCCACTAGCTGAAATTTTGTAGAGGGGATTTAGATCATTCCAATTATCAAACCAAAACGAAGATCTGTTTTTGTTCCCAATCCTTATTTTCATCTCCTCTTCTATCATCATGGTACGCGTTTTCAGAAGCTAGTGTAGAGACCATGAGTAATTAGGTTGTTCTTTGATGCTCCAAAAACTATTATTTTTAATTATGTATAAGTGCAGCCACTTTACTCACTTCGATTCCTAGTTCACAAATAATTTCCAGACCTTCTTTGCCATCTGAGTTTTATTACTGATTCTCACTGATTTTTATCCCTAACCCACCATTATGTTTGGGTTGAAATACTTCCTTATAGATGATTTTATGAATAAAGCCTCCCTCCAGTCTACTAGATGAAAGGAAATTCTTGACCATTCTCTCTATTTCCTATCAGAACAGAGGGCAAGAACATCTGATTGTACCCTGTACCAATGTTGTCCCTAACCCAGCATTATCTTTGGGTTGACATTCTTTTTTCTAGCTGATTTTATGAATAAGGCCTCCCTTTGATATGCCGGATCAGATGAAATTCCTGACTAGTCTCTCTATTTTCTTGATCAGATTAGAGAGCAATTATTTGAAATTGTTTTGCTCGAGAACCACATCAATTAGTTGAAGCTTACTTGCAAAAGAGAGGAATTTACAAGTCCAATGATTTATCCTTTTTTTAATAGAATCAAGCAAGGGTTGCCAATCATTTAAAGATAACTTTTTAAATCTAAAATACGAACACTCAGATATTTAAAAAGCAAGCATAACCTGATATCTTTGACAAAATCTCAACGTGATCGACGGCGTCAGCAGAAATCGATTGTTTACTATTATTGTAATATAGTATCTTTTTCTTATTGTCAAAGGTCAGTCAGTATTGTCGTCTTAAGAATTCAAATGACGCGTTGTGTTTTTGACTTTGCTATAAATAACCAATGGGGGCAGGAAAAAACTTAATAACTTGCATAAATTTATTATCAGCAAAATGGATGGCAAGGTCTGCGTTGTGGTTAGCCTGTTTATTCCCATGCTTCTTATTGTGTCTAATTTCTCGGCTTCGAAGACTGTTATTGCCCTAGCAGCACAAAGCACCAATCCTGGTTAGACTCTGCATATTGGATCTTGCACATAACTCTTTTCTGCTTACGGGGAGCTAGGTAGATATGGAGTAGCTTTCATTTCTTTATTCAGAGTTTCTATCCTTACTTGCTCTTTTTCTGCACAGTGAAAATGATATATGGTTCAATGAAGATGCTTATATATAAGTTCAATACATCAGAACTTATATGCGTGAAATAAATTTAGTTTCAAAAATCCACGAGATTTTGTACTTTTGTAATTGGTAAAATAATATATGTTGTTTATATTACATAAGTGATTCAAGTATTATTTTTAAATGAGATAATGAACAATCTTTATGCTGAATAAAATTACTATAAAAATAATTATTCATAAAATTGCATGAGCATTATCGAAAATTCAATCAATATTATCACATCTTTTCAATTATAACAAGAAAAGAAAAAAAAAGTAAAAATGCTAGCAATATATTATCTAGTAGATAAATCAAAATATGTCATTTTGAGAAAAAAAAAGGAAAATGTTATTTATCTAATTATTTAGATTCCTAGCATTAAGAAGAAAAAAGAAGAGATAGAATACATTGCTTTAATTTGCATATAGATCTTATAGACTTGAACTAAAATCACTCTTTCATGATTTACCTCAAACTTGCATACTAGAGTTGATATGTGAATCAATTTTGAACTGTATGAGTTTTTGCCATAATGTCAAGGTCTCCATGGCTTAAAAGCCTTGATTTAAAAGGCTCATTTGAGTTAGGATTAATCCTTATGTGGATTGGCTTAGTATTATGGATTAGAGATGAGACTTGGCTATGTACGTTTAACTTTTTGAACTGGTTTGACATTCGAGCAACGAGGGTATGCTGAAATTACTTGACAGCTACAGATTGCTGAGAGGAACCATGGATAAAGTATCTGCATACTTGAGAACGAAATAAAAGACCAGTACATATTTAGGTGGTAGAAATTTAATAGATATATGGAATAACCATGCACGGAATAGAAGATCAAATTGCAAAGTAGTGACAGCGTTCATGAGCTGGAAACTATATATGATAAATTCCTTGATTAAACTATTTAAAAAAAAGGATCGTTTTGCGATTTTGATACTAATGCGAAAGCATTTGTTGATGAAGATGGGATGAGCAGCGAGCTGAAGGAAATTAGAGCAAGTAAAGTTAAAGGATCTGTGTCAAATCCAGCAGATGGTTGTACATATATTCCAGGACGCCGCGGACCTCAACCATGCGGGTGAAACAAATCAACTATTGTACGACTGCCCCCACTAACGATGCTCCTGTAGTGATTACTATGCGTATAATAGTTCTCGTATGCTGTTTTATATATTTGGTGTTCATATGAAATCTTCAGGTGTGTGGACTACATATACTTATAACTTATTAGATGTAATTGCACTTCTGAATAAATTCTTTCGTCTTCTCAAGATCTTTTGTAATATATACATGGATTTGAAACTACGTCATCATCCATCCGTTACCTCCACTCTATACAAAAACATTATCCTTAACTTTAAAATATATATGAAAAGAGAAAATCGCGTTCAAGATCAGACTTGGGAAACTATCACTTTCAGGCATGCTACTAGTTTGATTGATTTTTCATTGTCAATCGATTAAATTATAATGGAAAGAAAAAGGTGTACCGTCAAAAAATATTCAAATGAAAAGGACTGAATTTGTTCAACACTAAAACTTGTGTACCCCATCATCTTAACTGAATACAATCAGACCAAAATTTTACCAAAGTTTAGACAGACCAAAATTTTACCAAAAGTTTAGACTTCAGGTGCCAACGAGTCTTTTTAATTATCAAATGGGAGACTTTTGAGTCCTTTACTCGTTTACATAGAATTCAGAGTCGGTCAAAATCTAAAAGTTTAGACTTCAGTTGTGAACGAGTCTTTTTAATTATCAAATGGGAGACTTTTGAGTCCTTTACTCGTTATATATATATACTAAGGACGAAAGGGATGGACGACCACGGAATTTATCTCCTTCGTCCGTTTAATATGACGGTCATTACCCTCCC